>CM069910.1:23324403-23638702 GCA_036172215.1 Camellia granthamiana | reverse complement strand
CGGCGACCAAATCGAAAGTTGATTGATGTTTTATACTCATCCAAATTAATGTGATTTTGTGGCATATTTATCTGAAAATTGATTCGGTATGATTAAATTGGATAAAATAAGCTAAGTCTAAGAGTTGGCCTTATTTACCGTTTTGCCACCTAGTGGCCTTTTTTTTATATAAAACATTTTCTTGAGCCTTTTTCACCCAAAACAACATTTGCTCAGCCTCATCTCTTTGCCTTAGCCGAATTTAGAGAGAGGGAATTAGGAGAAATATTGTCATCAACATTTCATCTTGAATTGCTTGAAGAATCATAGAAGAATTGCAAACTTGAGCCTTTATACCTCAAATTCAAGACTTAGGTAAGGAATTCATCTTCTTATTGTTGACATTGAACAAGTTCTTGCATGATTCATGCTTCATTGTAGAACTAAGTCATGATTTAGTTCAAATATGTGGGATTCTAGCATATATCATGCATGCATGCTTGAATTGATGAGTTTTGAGTTGATTCCATGGTCAAATGCCACATGCATGTTCATAAATCCATGTTTTCATCTTGTTTTGAAAAGATTGAGCTCTATGGAGCAAGAGTTGAAGCTTTGAAATGGTTTTAACCCATGCATGTCATGTTTAAAGATTGTTCTTGAAAATGGGTTTGAAATTTGGCTTTAATTGACTCACTCTTGGGCTTTGAATTCACAAATTGGCTTTTAAAACTTGTTGTATATTGAATCTAGATGTGTTTTCCAGAATTTGGGCCCAAGAGGTCGAGTTTTGAGTGATTGAATGCTTGGTTTGAGCTTGGAAGGCAAATCTGGAAATTCTAGATTTGGTTTCTTCGCTCGAGCGAAGGATTCCTCGCTCGAGCGACCAACGTTTCCTCTGAGCCACGCTCGAGCGAAAGATTGGTGGCTCGAGCGTAAAAATCGAGCATCCAGTACTTTTACTGTTTCATCAGACCGCTCGAGCGAAGGATTGTTTGCTCGAGCGAAGCCTTTGATTTTGGAAGCTCGCTCGAGCGAAGAAAGGCTCGCTCGAGCGAGGCTCCTATTTTCAGCAACTTATGCAAAATGTTTTCTAAGTGTATTTTTACATCCTCATCCCATCCGAGGCATTCTTAGGCCTAGTTTAAGGCATCTTAATGAGGATTTAGACATAGAACCACACCGAGGAATTTTAGGGATTTAATTATCGTCCTTTCCGACTGTGAAACTTAGTGTGTGTTCTATTTGTTAACTGTTTAGGGTTGGCTCTCGGGGACGCGCTCTAGCTGCTATTAGCCCAATCTCTGTGAGTAACGATTGTGTAAAGATATGTTCAAAATGGTTATATTTTGAATACTGAGCTGAACTGTTTATTGAACTGATATTGTTTATTGAATGAATGTATGTCCCGTTTTCTGAACTGTATTGTGGCATCCTTAGCACTCACTGTTATTGACTGTTACAGAGCTCTGTCGGTTCCCTCGTGGAACCATACTGTTTACTGAATGATTGGCCATCATTACTGTTGGATCTGTTAAGATCCGGTCCTTTTGGACCTACTGTTTATAGGCTAATGGATGTACCACATATGACTGATTGATTGAAATACTGAAAGACCGAAATACTGATTGACTGAAATACTGTTAAATGAATTGTTTTCATTACTGTAAGGACATTCATTCATAACCTCTTTACGCTTTATGTTATTCACTGGGCTTTAGCTCACTGTTTATATATATGTAGGTTCTCAGCAGCCAGACCGAAGCTAGGAGCGTGGGTTGGTCCCCAGTTTTGTCAAGCCAGCCTATGTGCCTCACCGCGAGGTTCCGAGTTGCCATGCTATGGCTTGGGATGTTTTTGTGTCCCCCATCGGTCCCCTTACTGTTTTGTACTACTGTATAGACTGTCTACTGTTTTACTGTACTGTTATCGAGGGATTAGGTCCCCGTACTGAATGTTTGTATATGATTGTATAGACTGTACTGTACTGAACTGTATGAATGCATGAAAAATGTTTTTGGCATACAGATTTTCACAGCTCAATGGACACTAGTTATTTACTGTATTGGCTTCCGCCAGGCCCTGAACTCTGTTTTACTGTATTACTGTTAAGCAGGCCTCTGGTAATCTCGGATTACTGGCCGGTTACGGTGCTAAACCCATAGGGCCGGGTTTGGGTCGTGACAGAGTGGTATCAGAGCGATACTTAACCACGAGTTATACCGCACACACGTGTCCAAATGAGCTATAGAGTGTCCTAGAAAAGCAATTAGGGCATTACATGAGCATGAAAAGTGTGTGTGATTATGACATGACTGATTATATGCTAATGTGCTAAACTGTTTAAGTATGCAACTGTTTATATTTATAATTGCTACCACTGCTCATAGTGAAATGAAACGAAACCTATATGCATACTTAAAGAAGTTAAATGGAATAACATGTAATGTTAATGTTACTATCGACTGTGGAAATCTATAAGGAAGTGAACGTGTGAAAGTAAAGGGTCATGTGACCATACCTGAACTGAAATGAAAGTATACACACGTGTGATATGAAATAAAATGTGAAATCAGTGAGAACTTCCCTGTGTTGATCAAAGAAATATGTGGGAACCTAATTTGTGGAATGTTAAACCGTAGAGTCTCATGCCTTTGTTGAATGACCTTGAAAGTCCGATTGGAATCACGTTGGCCAGCGTTGCTTCGAGTCGGAAATTCTTGGTAAATTCCTGGGGAATGAATAGGTTAACTGAGAATCTGAAATAACAACAATAAGGGTGGAGATTGTGAACGAACTGAAACTTCTAACCTGAGGATTAATAGGCTAGAATGAATGATTGAGGCCTTAATCGAAAATCTGAGAGAATAAAGGCAGACATACGTGCCTGAACCAACTGAATATGAACTGATGACACTAATACTGAAACCCAAATAAACTGAAACCACCGGAATTTCTGGGGAGTACCGAACCATTGAAAACTGAGACTTGGGTTTAGAAACTGAGAAAATATGTGAAGTTTTCTTCGGAAAAAAAAAATGTTTTTCCCAATGCGTCTGAAATAGGAAAGCATCCGAGTTTGAACAACTTGAATAAGGTGATAAGACTGTGATTGAATATGAGGTAAAAAAAAAAAAAAATTACCTAACTAGCTTGATAGGCACCCCACATGATAGATACTGACTACAAAGACTAGAAAAGAACTGAAGGTGGGTGTGACCTAGATGTGATTGACTGAATCGCCGTTTTACAACCGTCAAAGTGTATAGATGTCCTGGATAGAGTATAATGCCTGAGATAACGTAGCAGCATTGAAATATCCGAATCAACATCGTCAACTGAATCAGAAAGAATGAAACAGAAGTAACAGAAAGTGAAAATGACTGGTAATTCAATGACCTCTGTGAAAGGAAATCTCGAGGAATAGCTTTGACCAATGAAGGTCGAAGAAGCAATGTGAACAACAATATACCTACCGGTACCGTATGCGGGAAATACCACTGGGGCATTACCGTCACCTATCCGAAACGTATTTAGATATGGACAGGAAGGACACTTGCTTAAATCTTGCCCACGAACTCAACCGAACAATAATGAGTCTAAATCTAGACCCTAGTTCCAGAGGATGCTCGGAACACTGGAATGACAGACGCGGGTATTACCTTAAATAGATGAAATTGCTTATATGAACGTTTGTGTGGGAATCGAATATTCCGTAGTTTGGCATTGGCTGTGAACACATTGACTGAACCAATTGAATTACTGGAATATGAACCATACACTGAGAATTGTTAGGACTTGTGAACGGCGAGAACTTGCTGAGTTATGTCCTTGTATCATTGCAACAACTGAATCTGAACTGTTAGATGTGACCTTCGAACGGTACTAGAACTGTGAACATGGGTATACCCTATGATTGACTGTAATTCGAGAAATTTATACGACCAGGATTTGTACTGAACTGTTATGTATTGACGGACATCATTGAATGAACGAACTATTGAACTTGAATTAAACACGTGAACTGTTTTGTGTGAGACTGTTGAAATTAAGAACCCATATTGGGTTGTAAGGATGAACTTCTGCTTATGAATTTGTGAACGAATGCCTACATGAAAACTGATTTTGAACTCACACCTGTATATATGTTCCCATGCTTGTAATACTGTCAAGACTGAAAGAAATGGACTGTGATTAGTGAAACTCTTGAAATCTACTGTTGATGCGAACTATATGTACAACACTGTAAAACCTCATGTTAACGATTACCTGTGCTATGGAAACCGTTTGAACTTATGTACATATCTGCTTACCTTTGCTTAAGGATGTTGCTAGACTAAGTAGACTTCGGACTTGTTATCTTAGCTATCGTATCTGGGGGAACTATTTTGCATTGTACCTTGAACCCGTGAACCTGTAATGGGACTGCTAGTAGATTCTGAACATGCACATATATGACTGTACCTTTGCTCGGAATGACTGATAAATTGTTTGATAAGTTAACCGTTGGGGCTATGACTCTGTAACTGCATGATTGAACCCAAATGATAAACTCTAGATTGTGAATTGTAATTGTGGAAAATTGACGTGACTGTTTGAGTAAACCTGCGAGCCTATGCTTTAGTGACTATATGACTGATTTGGAACCCTTGTATGACAACTCACCATTATGTGTCACCGAGAACCTTGTGCGATGTATTACTGTGTACCGTGTGCCTTTATGAAAGATTTATTTGGAAAACTGCTATATTGACTGTGATGCTTACCTCTCGATATGAATAACCGCATGCCTGTGCATTTGCCTGTAAACTTATTGGGAGGAACACATTGTATGTGACCTGTACTGCTTTGATATGAATTGTAATGGTACCGGACTCTGATGTGAGTTTGGCAATTGATGAACTCAGACTAATTGTGAAACTACTGACTATGTACCGAAATGACCGGAGTATGAACTAATGTTAACTGATCTGGAAATGATAAGAATGAAACTTTGATCTGAACTAATCTGATGGAACCATGGGTTAATGAAACCCTTTTGTGTAACTGATGGAACTTTTGTTTGATGTTTGCGCTTCGAACTTTTATTTGATATGTTTGGACAGAACTTGCATCTGAAATGACCTAGTCGAACTTTCATCGATTTGATCTGAGGAAACTCTTATTGAGAGCTATTACCGGATTTGCTTGCAATGTAGGAAAAAAACTGGGTATGTGGCATGTGATTAATTACCCGGTATTACCGTTATAACCATGAACTTGTTTGACTAAGGAATGATTGTTTTGGTGATTACTGTACTTCAGAACTGGTGGGATCTGTTGACCACAGACTGGTTTTGATCGTAAACTCTGACTGTCTGGAAGTATATGTAATCTGTATGACTGCTTTCGTACTGACATGTGCTATGACCGAGTCGGTAAGGACTCGCACTGATGAATAGTAAATGGATGCTTAAGAACTCTGCCTACTGCTATGGGAGTAATGTACAAATTCGCCTTATGTTCCCGATAACTCCCGAATGAACTGGACTGACTGTGATGGTTTACCGAATCGAGAATCAAATTGAACTAAGACTGGGTGAACAACTCGGGAGAGAATGAATCGAAACTCCGTAACTTAACGGGGGAAATTACTTATGAAACTGAGACCAGTGCAAATCCATAACCCCGATAAGTACTTGATATAAGTAGTGTGAATACTACTATACCGCCACTGTATTGTTACTGTATTGTCACTGTCACCGTACTGATATTGCTACTACTACTGTTCTATGTACTACTGTGCAACTATATTCATGTTCCGTGTCACGAAATAAATTTTGTTTCGGAAATGCTATATGTTGTATATTGAATGATTGTTCAATCTCTGATAAGTAAATCGTGACTCTTGGTATTATGTAATATATATATATTAGCTGCCCGGTGTCGGAGGTTCCTTTATGGAACTTATATCTGTCTGCACTCTGTTACCCGTACCGGAGGCCTCGTCATGGGGGGCTCATCTTCTGTACTGTGTCTATTCTATACTATATATGTTCTGCACTGTATCTATCATGCATTGTATCTGTTCTGCACTACATCTGCACTGTATCTGCTCTAGTAGTGTTAATGAATGCCCCGCATATGCTTAATACAAGAATTGTGGCATCTATGTGTACTTTGGACAAGAATATGAAAGTGAACATGTATCCGAATCTGTCATTGACTGAAAACTGAAAGTGCATAAGATTCTGTTTTAATATGAACCCCAATCCCTATATGTGATTCCTGATTTTGTTACTGTGCATTGTTAAGACTGGGAATGGGTCATGAATCCGTTTTTGTATATGCTTGTGCTCCTGTTATAGAGTGAAAATTACCTTTATGATAGCATCATCTCTGTTGTCATGTGTTAACCCGAGTTTGGAGGATCAAACTCTTTATAAGGAGGGGAGACTGTAACAACCCTCATACTGATTACCGATATACCACCGATTAATTACCGATTACTGTTAAACGGAGACGGAATATGATTGATGATTGAATCGATTGGATTACTGAACTGACCAACTGAAATCCGAAACCGAGTCGATAGACTGTAACTGTTTAAATGCATAAGCTATCTGTTGACTGTCGAGTTATCTGTTCTCGTCTTAGGCATTAAATTATAAATTGAAGGCCTTATCGGCGACCAAATCGAAAGTTAATTGATGTTTTATACTCATCCAAATTAATGTGATTTTGTGGCATATTTATCTGAAAATTGATTCGGTATGATTAAATTGGATAAAATAAGCTAAGTCTAAGAGTTGGCCTTATTTACCGTTTTGCCACCTAGTGGCCTTTTTTTATATAAAACATTTTCTTGAGCCTTTTTCACCCAAAACAACATTTGCTCAGCCTCATCTCTTTGCCTTAGCCGAATTTAGAGAGAGGGAATTAGGAGAAATATTGTCATCAACATTTCATCTTGAATTGCTTGAAGAATCATAGAAGAATTGCAAACTTGAGCCTTTATACCTCAAATTCAAGACTTAGGTAAGGAATTCATCTTCTTATTGTTGACATTGAACAAGTTCTTGCATGATTCATGCTTCATTGTAGAACTAAGTCATGATTTAGTTCAAATATGTGGGATTCTAGCATATATCATGCATGCATGCTTGAATTGATGAGTTTTGAGTTGATTCCATGGTCAAATGCCACATGCATGTTCATAAATCCATGTTTTCATCTTGTTTTGAAAAGATTGAGCTCTATAGAGCAAGAGTTGAAGCTTTGAAATGGTTTTAACCCATGCATGTCATGTTTAAAGATTGTTCTTGAAAATGGGTTTGAAATTTGGCTTTAATTGACTCACTCTTGGGCTTTGAATTCACAAATTGGCTTTTAAAACTTGTTGTATATTGAATCTAGATGTGTTTTCCAGAATTTGGGCCCAAGAGGTCGAGTTTTGAGTGATTGAATGCTTGGTTTGAGCTTGGAAGGCAAATCTGGAAATTCTAGATTTGGCTTCTTCGCTCGAGCGAAGGATTCCTCGCTCGAGCGACCAACGTTTCCTCTGAGCCACGCTCGAGCGAAAGATTGGTGGCTCGAGCGTAAAAATCGAGCATCCAGTACTTTTACTGTTTCATCAGACCGCTCGAGCGAAGGATTGTTCGCTCGAGCGAAGCCTTTGATTTTGGAAGCTCGCTCGAGCGAAGAAAGGCTCGCTCGAGCGAGGCTCCTATTTTCAGCAACTTATGCAAAATGTTTTCTAAGTGTATTTTTACATCCTCATCCCATCCTAGGCATTCTTAGGCCTAGTTTAAGGCATCTTAATGAGGATTTAGACATAGAACCACACCGAGGAATTTTAGGGATTTAATTATCGTCCTTTCCGACTGTGAAACTTAGTGTGTGTTCTATTTGTTAACTGTTTAGGGTTGGCTCTCGGGGACGCGCTCTAGCTGCTATTAGCCCAATCTCTGTGAGTAACGATTGTGTAAAGATATGTTCAAAATGGTTATATTTTGAATACTGAGCTGAACTGTTTATTGAACTGATATTGTTTATTGAATGAATGTATGTCCCGTTTTCTGAACTGTATTGTGGCATCCTTAGCACTCACTGTTATTGACTGTTACAGAGCTCTGTCGGTTCCCTCGTGGAACCATACTGTTTACTGAATGATTGGCCATCATTACTGTTGGATCTGTTAAGATCCGGTCCTTTTGGACCTACTGTTTATAGGCTAATGGATGTACCACATATGACTGATTGATTGAAATACTGAAAGACCGAAATACTGATTGACTGAAATACTGTTAAATGAATTGTTTTCATTACTGTAAGGACATTCATTCATAACCTCTTTACGCTTTATGTTATTCACTGGGCTTTAACTCACTGTTTATATATATGTAGGTTCTCAGCAGCCAGACCGAAGCTAGGAGCGTGGGTTGGTCCCCAGTTTTGTCAAGCCAGCCTATGTGCCTCACCGCGAGGTTCCGAGTTGCCATGCTATGGCTTGGGATGTTTTTGTGTCCCCCATCGGTCCCCTTACTGTTTTGTACTACTGTATAGACTGTCTACTGTTTTACTGTACTGTTATCGAGGGATTAGGTCCCCGTACTGAATGTTTGTATATGATTGTATAGACTGTACTGTACTGAACTGTATGAATGCATGAAAAATGTTTTTGGCATACAGATTTTCACAGCTCAATGGACACTAGTTATTTACTGTATTGGCTTCCGCCAGGCCCTGAACTCTGTTTTACTGTATTACTGTTAAGCAGGCCTCTGGTAATCTCGGATTACTGTCCGGTTACGGTGATAAACCCATAGGGCCGGGTTTGGGTCGTGACATAGACCAAGGCTCAACCCACCTGCTCGAAACAAGCCTAACACATCCTAAAACTCAATCAAATGAAATTAAAGGAGGACAACAAGATAGATACAACTACCAACTCCACGGAACCGAGTCCGGAACACAACTGAACAGTAAAGGGAATACCGGGATCGCTATAACCTCCCCCCCTTAAAGAATTTCGTCCCCGAAATTAAGTGCAAGTTTTCAAAAATAGGTTTTTCTCCATTTAAAACAATGTTACATTTCAACATTAAACAGCTTGACCCAATACCGGTCATTCCATCTCTTATCAAGAGGCATTTCATAACAAATACATTTTAACATGCATTTCCTTTCCATTTCAACAGTTTTCAATACACATGATTCTCATTTCCATATCATATTCAGTTTTCATGATATAACTCCATTTCTACAATATAGACAACATATGCAATATTATAACCCACTTGCATTTCAAGGCAAGTTTCCACAATAATTCCATAAACCAAAACATTCACAATGTTTTACAACTTAAGACATCTTTAATGTTCTTAGAGTTCATTAAAATTGCAAAATCTCAATACATGATTACACATCAACAAACAAGTCCGGATATTTCTCGCGGACTTCCAACTCACGTTCCCAAGTGGCTTCCTCCACTCCATGATGTTTCCACAAAACCTTTACCAAAGGAATGGTCTTGCCACGCAGGATTTGATCCCGTCTATCCAAGACCCGAACCGGTCTCTCCTCATAAGAGGCATCCTCGTCAACCTCTAAGTCGGTCCAATCCAACATGTGCGATGGATCTGGCTCATACTTCCGAAGCATCTCACATGAAACACGTCATGAACTCCGGACAACTACGGCGACAAGGCTAAACGATAAGTAACCTCGCCAATCCTCTCAAGGATCTCAAAAGGACTAATAAACCGAGGGGATAACTTCCTACTCTTTCCAAACCTCATCAATCCCTGTCTAGGTGATATCTTCAGAAAGACATGATCACTCGCCTCAAATACCAAAGGTCTCCTCCTACGGTCGGCATATGACTTCTGATGACTCTGGGCTGTAACAAGCCTCCTACGGATAAGCTCAACCTTCTCCGTCGTTTCCCTCACTAACTCCAGACCCAACAAAGGTGCATCACCCGCCTTGGCCCAACAAACTGGAGACCTACACGGTTGGCCATACAAGGCCTCAAACGGTGCCATACCGATGCTAGACTGGAAACTGTTGTTATGGGCAAACTCCACCAAGGGCAAGTGCCTCTCCCACGTTCCACTAAAGTCAAGGACACAACCTCGAAGCATATCCTCAAGGATCTGAATAGTACGCTCGGATTACCCGTCAGCCTGAGGATGATAAGTTGTACTATAGGTCAACTTAGTGCCCAAGGCACTCTGCAAACTCTGCCACAACCTAGCAGTAAAACGAGGATCTCTATCTGAGACCATCGTTACTGGGACCCCGTGCAACCTCACTATGTCCCGAATATATAAGTCGGCAAGATGATCTACCGAATCTCTCACACGCATAGGAATGAAGTGCGTCGACTTAGTCAACCGGTCTACAACCACCCAAATAGCATCACTACCCTGCTGAGTCCTCGGAAGACCTACAACGAAGTCCATGGTGACATGCTCCCACTTCCACTCGGCAATAGGCAAGGGTTGTAACAAACCCGCTGGCCTCTGATGTTCGGCCTTCACTTGCTGACAAGTAAGGCACTTAGACACGAAAACTGCCACATCCCTCTTCATACCCCGCCACCAAAACTGGCGACCCAAATCCCGATACATCTTAGTACCTCCCGGATACACCGCAAGGCGCGAATGATGGAACTCTCGGAGTACTTCCTCTCAGCAAGACTCCGGCACAAACAGACGGTCTCGGTATCTCACACTCTGGTCAGGATACACCGTCAAACCCTTCTCAACCTTCCCACCGGAGATCTTCTCTCGGAGGGCTTCTACCTCAAGGTCACCTCTCTGTGCCTCTAACACTCGAGTCACAAGTGTAGGCTGCGCAACAACAGAAAACAAGGCCGCAGCCTCAACGGATTCGCCCAGATGCAAATCAAACTCGCCAAGTGCCCCCAACATCTCCCACTCTCGGATGGCTACACAAGCTACATCACTAAAGGATTTTTTGCTAAAGGCATCGGCCACAACATTGGCCTTCCCCGGATGGTAATGCAACTCGAAGTCGTAATCCTCAATAAACTCCATCCACCTCCTCTGCCTCAAGTTCAAGTCTTTCTGTGTAAACAGATATTTCAGACACTTATGATCTAAGAACACCTCAAATCTCTCACCATAAAGGTAGTGCCTCTAGATTTTCAAGGCGAAGATCATTGCTGCTAACTCTAGGTCATGTGTAGCGTAATTCTTCTCGTGCATTTTCAACTGACGTGAGCCATAGGCTACCACTTTCCCCTCTTGCATCAACATACAACCCAAACCCTCTCGTGAGGCATCACAGTAAACCGCATAACCCAATCCTCTCTCTGGAATAATCAGAACCAGAGCGGTGGTCAATCTAACTTTCAACTCTTGGAACGACTTTTCACAAGTCTCACTCCATACAAATTTGACTCCCTTCCGAGTCAATCTAGTCAACGGTGCAGCTAGTTTAGAGAAGTCCTTCACAAACCGGTGGTAATACCCAGCTAATCCCAGAAAACTGCGGATCTCAAACACACTCTTAGGCTATGCCCAATATTGCACTGCCTCAGTCTTGGATGTATCAATAGACACCCCTTCCCCGGATACCACATGGCCTAAGAACTTGACTTTCCCTAGCCAGAACTCACACTTCCCAAGCTTGGCATACAGCCTATGGGCCCTAAGCAACTCAAGCACCACTCTCAAGTGTGCCTCGTGCTCCCCCTTTGAAGGTGAATAAATCAGAATGTCGTCCACGAAAACGACTACAAAACGATCCAAGAATTCCCAGAAGATCCGGTTCATCAAGTCCATAAAGACTGCCGGTGCATTGGTAAGCCCAAATGGCATCACCAGAAAATTATAATGGTCATACCGCGTACGGAATGCCGTCTTCAGAATACCCTCCTCCCTGACCCTCAACTGGTGGTAACCCGATCTCAAGTCTATCTTAGAGAAACAGCGGGAACCCTTCAACTAGTCAAACAGATCATCTATAAGGGGCATCGGGTACTTATTCTTGACCGTAGCCCGATTCAACTTCTGGTAGTCGATACAAAGTCTCAAGGCACCATCTTTCTTTTTAGCAAAGAGGGCCGGTGCTCCCCACGGCGAAACACTAAGGCGAATGAAGCCTTTATCTAGCAACTCCTGGAGTTGAACTTTCAACTCAACCAACTCTGCTGGGGCAAAATGGTAAGGTGCCATAGAAATCGGCGCCGTGCCAGGCACTAGGTCAATAGAGAACTCAATCTCTCACTGAGGTGGCAAACTAACAAGATCCTCGGGAAAGACGTCCGAGTACTCACAAACCACCCTCGGCAATACAGTCTAGGTCTCATCACACTCACTACTCAAGAAGCTAGCAAGTACACCACTAAGCTCACTCCGCCCTCGCGGATCATACCCCGGTAGCAAAATACTACCAACCCGGTCCCCCAAGAAATGGAAACACTCCCCGCTCAAGGTACAAACAGTGACCCTCTGGCGGTGGCAATCGATAACAGCCCGGTATGACGATAGCCAGTCCATACCCAAAATAACATCAAAACCCTTCATGGGCATAACTACAAAAGGAAACGGAAGCCTATGATCGGCGACCTCTATATCACAACCTCTACATCCCTGTTTCAAGATCAACTCACCCCCAACAGGCGATACAACACATATAGGAGATGCTAATTGTGCCAACTCCAACTCCAAAACAGATGCAAATGCAGCAGATACAAAAGAATGAGACGCACCCGTATCAATCAATACACTAGCAACCGAGTTGCAAAACAGAAAGGTACCTCTCACAACTGATGGAGCCGGTACTAGGTTCTGCGCAGTAACAGCATACACGCGCCTTGTAGGCCCCTGATCCACCTGCTCACCCCTCGGAGCATACGACTGCTGCACTGACTGGGAAGACGAAGCCCCCGGATTGGCCCTCGAAGCTTGCACAGGCTGAGCTGGCTGAAAACCCTGCATCTGCCTAGAATTAGATGCTCCCGAAGTGGCACTCAACTGTGGGCAGAACCTCTTCAGGTGCCCAGTCCGACCACACTGATAACAAGACAAGGGCTGACCCCTGCCCTGACTCTGGCTCTGCGGTCTAGCTGAAAAAGAAGCAGCTCTCTAACCACCTCCCCTCTGTAGACAAACCGAGGCCTTGTGGCCTAGCTGGCCACACTTGTAACAGGTGCACTCTCCATGATTGCCTCTCCCCGAGCCTGCACTCGGCACTGGAAAGGTCGATCTAGCAACACCACACTGAGACTGCTGAGGGTTAGCACCCCTCTGTCTCCTGCCATCACTTTGACCATCCTGGCTCCTCTTGGAGCCTCTTTACCCTGCCTCCTCCTCCTGCATCATGATCTCCATATGGGCTACAGAATCAACTAAGCGCCCATAATCTCGAATCATAGAACCCCCAACTCTCAACTTGAGGCCACGCCTCAACCTCTTCTTGAACTCGATGCAACGGCGTTCCTTGGACGCCACAAGTTCAGGTGCAAACCTGGACAAGCTAGTAAAAGCAGCCTCATACTCGACCACTGAAGAACTCAAC
This sequence comes from Camellia granthamiana, assembly GCA_036172215.1. Classification (NCBI taxonomy): domain Eukaryota; kingdom Viridiplantae; phylum Streptophyta; class Magnoliopsida; order Ericales; family Theaceae; genus Camellia; species Camellia granthamiana. Next base: position 23,625,193 of record CM069910.1, on the reverse strand, counting down.
TGAAGAAGCTGGAAAAACTGGTCCCTCAGCTTCTCCCTAACTGCTGGAGACAAGAACTTCTCCTGAAAGGCATCCACAAAGTCCTTCCATGTGCCACCAATACGACTCTTCGTGTACTTCCACCACTGACCCGCACTTCCCTTAAGCTGGAAAGATGCCAAGGTCACTTTCAGTGCTCCATCCTCGATGCCAAGCATCTCGAACGTCTTACTCATCTACTCTAACCACTCGTCAGCCTTGAGTGGCTCCTTTGGATCCCCTATAAACTCGTCCGGATTTGACCGGAAGAACTCCCTCTTCAAGAAGGAAGGCCCTACATCAACAACCTAGGCCTGCACTGGATTCTCAGCTCGGAGAATACCCATAGACTCCCTCAAAGCATCGGCTATCCCACGGGCTAAAGCGCCCATAGCCTCCTGTCCTGCTGGCTCGGCCACATTGGCCTGGCCAACTTGCTCCTGCACTGTCGGGACCTCATCCGGTAACGGCATTTCCTGCCTGCCACGCTTGCCACGTCTAACACCTCTTCCTCGTCCTGGCATCCTAATAAAGGTAACGAAGAACATTAGCACATTCATAAATGTGCTGAAACTAAACACTCGCGTCCTAATGCATGGACAACTGTAATTCATTCCACGTAAGCACATAAACACATAAGCACTTACGAATTTCATTTCCGGATAATGATAGTCCCGAGGCATTACCAGAGTTCCGGTTAGAAACAGCATTGATCAAGTGCTTTTCCAACAAGACTCACAGAAACTCAAGGATCCAATCAACATCCTGGAAATCAAATCCCATACCCACATAGTCACATAAGCATGTTATCAATTTAAACACATAGCATATGACACTACACCTAAGTCTCCATCAAGCGAGACAAACCCATTGTGATACTAATCACTTCCCACGTACCCAAAGTATTCGAACTCGGTACGCTCCGATACCAAGTTGTAACGCCCTCAAAATAATAACAATAAACCCAACAATATAGATATGCATTGATATGTAAAAGATCAACATCCTTCTATTCATCAGAGTAATTCATTACAAAAAGTATTACATTTTAACAACAAAAGCAAATGCCCTATGGGCTTACAGCTTTCCAAGTTAACACTTGGTTACAAAAAGGAGAGTGCTAACTCAATTACACATTAAGCCCTTGGCTTGAATCTACATGTAATACACCAAAAGAAAGTAAGACACCAAAAAGTCTGTCCGCATCTAGCCTTCCAAGTTATGTCCTTGGAGGTGGCATGCTACCTGTACCTGAAAATGATGTTCCCATATAGGGTGAGCCACAGCTCAGTAGAAATACACTAAACCAGCTATGAACAATGACTAAAAGATTAGCAGTTGATAGATGGTCTACACCTTTACATTCTTTCAAACACATTTCAGTTTCATGACCTTAAAGTCCATGTTCCATTTCATTTTCTGTTTCTTTCCAACTTTGAGTTTGAAAACAAGGCTCAACACTTAGCCAAATAATCTATTGAGATTAGAATTCATCTTTAAAACACTTTCGAAATTCATGATGGATACACATTTTGGTGCTGTATCAACAACACATAAACCACTTCCATACTTTACTTATGATACACATTTTGGTGCTGTATCAACATAACATAGAAACATTTCTAAACTTCACAATTGATAACGATATACATTTTAGTGCTATATCAAATCAACTCTAACACTTCCATAATTCACAGCTGATACACATTGTAGTGCTGTATCACTGTTAAACAAAGTCCGGTTTAGAGGTTCAGCCCCTTTCTTCCAATAAACCATGGAGTACAGCCCCTTTCTTCTCCCACACAAAACAATGTATATAAACAATTATCATATACAAATTCAATCAATACATAAAGTTAATGTATTATTCCAACCGCTATATTCGATAGCCTACTTAATTGATTAGTTTTAATTTGCCTAATCATCATGCATTGTCTATAACAATCAAGACTATCCTCCACCGATAGCCCAAAGCAGTTATTTCTATACAGAAAATAAATGCGCAAAATGGATAAAATATCTACATTTCAATTTGGTGAGTGATAAATAATCCAACTACACCCTTTAATCCCATACATTCCCAATTCCAACATTTTCAATTCCACTTCTCATTTCTCAAATTAATTTCACAAATTAATCTATCAATGTAATTAAGGCATTACTTCCATAAATTACATAACAACCCTAAGGTTCCATTTTCATCAATGTTTCAACATTAATCCCATTTCTCCATACCAAACATGCATATAGGTTTTATATATTTAAAACCCCAACTTTTGAAAAATTACACAAAGGCCCAAACTTTCTCAAAAATTACACAACGACTTCCAACATATCAAAATGCTAAAATTTAAAGACGAAGCTCATAAAGAAGAGTAGGATATCCCTACCTCGAAATTAGAGCTCGAATAGAGAAGAGACCTAAACCAAAGTGCTCCAAACTCCAAACTTCTCGGATCAAAACGAAGCCCTCGATGATCAACACAACTCTTACAAAGGCCGAAGAAAGGGAGGCACTCTAAGTAGATCAAACCCTAGAGAGAAGGGAGTTTCTAGAGAGAGAAGCTCTCAAAATAACTTTTTGGAAAGTAAGAGAGTGAAAGGAAGTGTAGAAAATGATTCAAAAATGCCCAGTTGCCCTCTGTTATACGACATTCCTGCTCGAGCGAAAAATACAACGCTCGAGCGTCAGGAACAAAAACCATGGTTCGCTCGAGCGCAAGAATTCCCGCTCGAGCTCCAAGACACAAGAATAAAGTTCACCGCTCAAGCGTGAAAAACCAGTCCGCTCGAGCACAATTTTCCCCCCTCCCAGGACTTACGCCAAAAATGTACTAGACGCTCGAGCGCCAACAAGCCCGCTCGAGCGCGACCCGCTCGAGCGCAAGAAACCCGCTCGAGCGTGAATAACGCACCTGCAGAAGTTTTGCAGAGCAGAAAATACTGGGAGTGTGCAATCTCCGCTTGAGCGCTCCAAGACCCGCTTGAGCGGAACGACTAAAAATACAGCAACAAGGTTTTAGACCAAGGCTCAACCCACCTGCTCAAAACAAGCCCAACACATCGTAAAACTCAATCAAATGAAATTAAAGGACGACAACAAGATAGATACAACTACCAACTCCACGGAACCGAGTCCGAAACACAACTGAACAGTAAAGGGAATACCGGGATCGCTATAATAAATATATAATTAGATTGTTCATCCTAAAAATGGGTGGATGTACAATACCAATTTTTCTCTATCATATCATATCTCGTCAGAGAATAATATTATATGTACTAATTAATATATTAACTAGTATACTAATAGATGATGTGGCATAATTTTAGAGATTTTGGGTATTTGTAATTTGTATAATATGTGGGATCGGTAATAATGGCATAACACTAGTTGGTATACTAGTATGTACATTAATTGGTGCATGTAGCACCATTGCCCATTAGATGGGATAAGAATTAAAAGTATAATTTTACCCTTTTACAATGGAAAATCTGATTATGTGTATATATTATCTTTACATAAATTTCATTGTGTATATAAAAAATCCGATTGTATATAACCAAAAAAATTATGTTCATGAATTTTATTTTTAAATTTATACAGCTAAATTTTTACATAAACAATATATATAAACAAAAATGTTGTTTCCTTTTTGAGATTCAAAGTTGTAATTTAATTTTTTAAATTTTAAATATAAAAAATATATTTATAATTATATTAATTTCAAAGGTTTTGAATTTCCAAAGTTCTAATTCAAAAAATATTTACCAACTTAAGATTTAAATAAATAAGTGGGCCAAATAAACTATGATATGCATTTTATTTTATTTTTTAATTTTCCAATTAAACTATAATATGTTTTTTTATTTGTAAGAATTTAGAATACACAATTAAATTTAGGAAAATAATTTTAAAATGTTAAAACTTAATTGATTCTAAATTATTTTTCTTATACATTTTAAACAAATTTATATTATTATTTAATTTTTGATCATGTTATTACTTAATTGATTATTTTTTATTTAATATACATATGTATATTGGCAGATGATTAGATGTAATGGACGTACATATATATTACATGTTGATGGGTATAGAGACAAAATAGACATTAATGTATGTTACTTGCTTATATTACATAATTCTTTTTGTAAAACAAACATGGATAAGAAATATTCAATATTATATCATGAACTCAACAAAGATGAGCATGGGATATGTTATCCAATCCAGTTATCCTATTCATTGCATATACTGAGTAAATCCCAAGGCATATTATATTCTTCATTTTATATCTGGACAATCAAACAAGGCCTTAGGCCATGTTTGTTTACCGGATATAAAAGTTGAATATAGGTGTGAGACCGGATATAATATGAGATGAGGTTTACATTTTTTTTCCCCTTCGTATATCCCATGTTTGGTTGCTTTGGATATAGAGAGTCCATATAGTATATGATGCAAAAGGATCGTATTGTATATCTCCACTGTCGGATATAACTCATCTTTCATCCAAAAGTTGAAAATAATCACTTCCTTCTTACCCCATCTTATATCCTATCTTAACCAAATATAGTATAAGTGACTATACAGTATATATAATTTATCTCATATCTTATAATATATTATATCTCATCTTTATCTTTAAGTATTACATATCTTTTTAAAATCTTTATATCCAATCCAACCAATCAAACCGCCTTAGACAAAGCCAAGCAACTTTACAACACGACAAAGCGGCAAGCATTCCTAAACCAACCTTCATTAATTCCAGCTGAGTATCTCCCATTCATTCAGTCTATTCATCATTCAAATCCTGCTATGAGATGGAAGATTTAAATGGGGAGTTGAATTTGATGCTGCTTTTTTTTTTTTTTTTCTTTTGTGTAATACGAAACGAAATGACCTGTTCATTGCATATCTGGGCGCATTGAAATACACAGAAAATATATAGGTTGAATGTAATTGAATTTTTCTTTTTAATATTTTTGGCAAGTGAAGACAATTGAATTTACCTAAATGGAATAATAAATGAGCAATGTTATGCATAATCTCATTTCTTATTTTTTTTTCTCAACTTTAGGCACAAAGCAATGAGCCCACAATCATGCATACAAAATCCACTCACTTGTGTCCTAGAGTTAGAAAAAAAAGGTAAAAAATATGATTCGGAAAAAATAATTGAAAAAATCCAATTTATGAGTGTTTCAGATAAATAACAAATTATATACATATTTATACATGTGTGTATTTAAACAAATCAGTTCCATTTCAAATTAGGACCATAATTATAAAACAACAGTGATTCATCCCACTAAAAAAAAGACCACTAATAGTACTAACGCATTGGGAATGCCAAAAAAAAAGGCATTAGTAGTGGGCATCATTAGTGGTGCTATTAGAGGACCACTTTTAATGCTCTCAACTATTTTTTATTATAAAATCCCAAATTGAACTGTCAGGTACGATTTACTTATTTTAATAATCAGGAACCATTTATTGAGAAAATCAAACCAAATCAATTCGTAAGGTTGTGGTTTAGACTTGACCGATTTGTAAATTTTATTTTTTGATTTTTTCACGATAAATTCCATAAAGATGTCGCTAGGCAAACCTCATTTAATACATGGTATGTCTTTTCTTTCTTTTTAGTGGTTGACATACAAATAAAATTTTGATACAGAAATTATGGGCAAAATGAGTTGATACCTTGTGGTTTTTTCATTTTCAATCAAAACACCTATTATTATCGTTATACTTTTATAAATGCCATTGACAAATCATTCTAAATATGTTTTTTATATGAATTTTATGTCTATAAATCACATTTCTTTTTCTTTCTTTTTTTCCCCAACAATGTATTGTGTTGTCCTAAGTAGAGGTGTTAATTAAATGAGTCGGACCAACACGACTCATTTAGAGTCAGGCCTAGCATGAAACGAATCTAGGCGTACTATGCTAGGCCAATGTTTTGGGCCCAATACCACACGTACTTATGGGCTAGGACACACCATAAGCCACATAATAGGCTCAAGAAAAATTATTTCATTAAATTTTGAATAATTCTACATATATTAACAGTCTTATTAAAAATCTTATTAAAAGCACAAGAGGATAAATAAGATTTGTTAAGATAGGATATATTGGCCCTGTTTGGTAGGACTTATTTCCAGCTTATTTCAACTTTTAGCTTAATTTAAGCTATTTTGATGTATTTGGTTCAACTCAATAATATAGTTTATAATTTTTTGTAAATCAAAAATCAACTTATTCTTTGAGTAGAGAAGGAGAAGCTTAATTTATAAGTCAAAAATCAGCTCATGTTCACAGTTATAAACTATAAACTGTTAGGTTATAAGTTATAATCACTTTTTCACAGCTCTACTAAACGGGGCCAATGGCTAGATTCAAAGTCGAAATTTAACTTTAAAAGGCACTCACAAAACCATTCTTTACTACTATGAATGACTGTGTAACTTGAATAGTCAATTTTTCAACCTTGCATACATTTACATATAAGTTATTGATAATCCAAATACAAGATGATGGCAAATGCATAAGCTCTTACATCATACATAACAATTAAGGAGTCCAATCATTGAATTTCGACCATGTTGCCTGAGCTGTATTGTCACCGCTAAAATAAAAGCCATCATCTCTAACACTCCAGTAACATGTATTGTAGCAATAATCATCATCTAGTTTCCTATCATAAACCTTAAAAATTGCATCTTTGGTATCCCAATAAAAATGGCAGAAGAAGAGAGTGGTTTTTATAATGTTGGGTTTGAATCTCCAGTAGAATTCTTCACCACTTTCAAGCTTATGCATTCCGAAAACATCGTCTTTTGATTGGCAACGAACTAGCAAAAAGAAGTGAGAGTTGCTTGGAAGATCGTTGATGATATGAACCTCATATGTTGGAAAAAGAGCATCACCACCCATGGTGGTTGAGCAAAGCAAGTGAAATGTGAAGATGATCAAGGGAATGAATGACTTCTTCATATTGTATCTCTCTAGTAATGTAAGAATTATATTTTTTATGTTTCTTATTGTTGCCTCCCTTCACTCATTTATACACCTAGAATAATCTAGGTTGAATCCAATTTGATTTTTCTTCTATTTTGGGCAATGCTATACATAATCCTATTTCTTATATTTTTTTTTCTCACCCTTAGATACAAAGCAATGAGGATCACATTAATCAATGCATATAAACTCACTTATCTCTTGGATTGAGAAAATAAAGTAAGAAATTGAATTATATGAAGCATTTTTCTTTTAAAGCAATGTTATACTTAACCTCATTTCTTAACACAATTTTTCACTCACAAACACAAAATAATGAGGCACATTTGTAAATGCATATGGACTACACTCACTTGTGTCCAGGAGTGAGAAAAAAATGTAAGATAAGGGATTATATATGATATTTTTCTTTTAGAGCAATACAATACATAATCCCATTTCTTACCTATTTTTCTTACTTCTAAACACAAAGTTATGAGATCCACATTCATAAATACATATGGCATCTACTCATTAAAATGTGGCAAAGAATTTACAATAATTTGAGTTGGCCCATTTAATCCTATTTATAATTTTGGAATTTAAAAATCCTTATATAGAAAGTAAAAAACATAAAGTATAACCATAAAATTTGAAATTTAAAATTTTTTGAGTTGGCCCATTTAATCGTATCTATAATTTTGAAATTTAAAAATCCTTATATAGAAAGCAAAAAACATGAAAGTATAGCCATATTTAGCTCATATTTAATCCATATATAATTTGAAATTTAATATTTTTGAGTTGGCCCATTTAATCTTATCCATAAGTTTGGAATTTAAAAATCCTTATATACAAAGTAAAAAAAATAAAAGTATAGCCAAATTTAGCCCATATTTAATCCATATATAATTTGAAATTTAAAAATTTTTGAGTTGGCCATTTAATCGTATCTATGATTTTGGAATTTAAAAATCCTTATATAGAAGTAAAAACAAGTTTAAATCGAATTGCACTCCTCCAAAATCAAAATACAACAACTCCAAAAACTCCCAAAATGAAAATGAAGGAATTAAATACACTATCCAATAGTTTAAAGGATATAAGTGTTACACCATAGTTGCCCAAAAATATCAATATAAAATATACAACAATATACAGAACTCTCTCTAGAAACTCTCATATTTGAAATCACATTTTCTCTCTCAAATCATCTCTTCTTTTTCTCCTTTTCTGTACAAAAAACCCTCACCTTTTTTCTATATCTACACAACTCAAATAAGTATACATAAATAGATGAAAGAATTAAAACCATATTAATATGTATTAAACATGACATAAGTACTATAATAATATCAAATATAAAATTCATGTAACTGAAATGTTTAAAACTAGTATATATGTTAATAACGGTCAAACAAATTAAATAAAAATAATTATTTTTATTTTTATTTTTATTAAAATTTCAACAATTTCTACCCTTACCGTGATTTTCCAGAAGAGGAAGAAGAGGATCCACATGAAGAAATTAAAACTGGAAATATCATCCAACAATCAATGATAAGAGACAAACAACATCTCATCCATGACATTCCAAACAACTCCACGCCAATGCAAGTTCATTGTCACTCCAGAGACAACGATCTCAGAACTTATACCCTTAGATATGGTAAAATATTTAGATGGAAATTCAATCCTAATTTTGTTGGAATCACTCCTTTCTTTTGCCATTTTTATTGGGGTGCCAAGAATAAAACACTACAAGAAAAAGGGGATATAGCAACGTTTATTTAGTAGCGTTTTTGAAAACGCTGTAAAATATGAAAAATCTAGCACACGATTTGTTTTCTACACGCCGGTCATCGGTAAATGGTAAGACAACGTTTTTGAAACGTTGGGTTATGGTTAAAACGGTGTAGTTTAGTTTAGATAAAAGTATTTATTTTTCTTTTAAATTTCGTTTTTGCTTTTAAGAGTCGTGGGAGTCCAAGAGAGAGAGAGAGAGAGAGAGAGAGGCGACTTCAGAGAGAGACAAAGAGAGAGAGAGGGATCGACACTTGGTGGTTCGATCTAGATCGATTCTTCGTCATTTTGATCTTGAAAAGCTGGTTCTGTATTTGATTTGAGCGTTTACCTTAGTTATTGTTCGAATCTCTGTAATTTAAATCGATCTAGGGCTCGTTCTTCTTCGTGTTTGGGTGCGGCATGGCTCAAGGTAAGGGATTTGTTAAATTCACCGAAGATCTGTGTAGTTTCATGGCTAAAAAGTAACGATCTGGAATGTATTTACGTTGCTGTTTGTAAATTCAGTTTCTTCTTCACTCGATTTGGTTGAAATCTAGCATTTTTTGCTTTTGCCTTTTGTGTTTTGCTTCTTTCTTCTAATTTTCGTTCTCTTCCTCTTTATGGTCCACGCATTGGGATGGAGTTCTTGATCACCAGCAAATGGAAAGAAAGGAGTGGTGATAGAGAGATGTTGCTGGCAATCGAGAGTTGCATCCAACAGCCTCGGTATCACAGAACACTAGTTCAGGGGCTTGAAGTGTGGTGCTGTGCCCTTCATCAACAGCTCAGCCTTATCAATCTCTGCTTCAAGTAGACCAATTTCAAGCTCATTCGATCTCTGCTTCAATCTATACACCGCCATTGAAGAGCTCAATCGAGTTTGGCCAGGTCAAACTCATCCAAAAGGTAAGTTAAGATATGTCAAGCACATTTATGCAAACTTAATCAAAATCTCATATTTTTTCATCAACTAAAAATTTGATTTCCGTTTTCGGATTATCTTCTTCACAAAAAGCAAAACCAGTCCTTCATTATTATTTGATTTTATACTTTGTTTTTGGAGATTTTGATCAAAAATCAAGATTTTAAAGCTCCAAGCTGTGGTATGTGCTCTGTTTTACAGGATTTTTTTTTCTCTTTTTTTTGTTTTGGGCTTCAATGTTGAATTCGTTTCTTTGTTTTGCCAAACAGAGCACAAGACATTGCTTTTTACTAGTATTTTAAATTTGTTCATTCAACTCTAAGATATGTCTCTCAAGTGTATTGTATGTATGCATATATATATATATGAAGCTTATTGCTTGTTTTGGTTGCAGAGTTCGCAGAGGGGTCGCCATTAGAGGTAGTTCCATTTTTGCACTATTTTCTTGAGAGTTGCACTAGCATAGGGAAATCAATACTAGGAATTTGTAAGAGATGAGAAGACATGAGATATTTGGAACCTGAGAAAATTAAGAAATGTTGAGTTTGAGCAAGCCTAGTACTGTCATTTGGTCTGCTTGAGTTAAGTAGAGTTGCACTTTTCTTGTTGATTTTATTAATAAGCAATAAACTAGGCCTTATAGACATGCAACTCCCGCATAATAGTATATGGGAAGTCAAGTGAAGATTTTTTAAAAAAAATATTTTAGATATATAATAGCCTCCCTCTATTTATAAGCATGATCTATTTCTAGTATGTGTGCCCTAACAACAAAGTTTTGTCAAATATAAATATTTAGAAACATTTTGCTCCAAATAGCAAATTTGATTTCCATAAATACATCAAGAGATCTATGGAAGATGACTTCAAGGTGGTTGTGGGAATAAGGTATCTTTCCCAAATTCCTTTCTACTTCACTTTCATTGTCAACATCATTCAATGCCTTAATATCTGCTAAAAATTTTTGTTGATTTTTTGCAGTATTCCACTCTGGATTTTCACTTTCATCTTACTGCTTCTGAATGTTTACCGTAAGAAAATTTCTCCTTTTTTATTCTTGTTTCATACCATATTTTCATGATTGAATCCATGATATATAGCTTTATAATCTTGATATATATATATTTATTTTGTAAAAATGGTACAGAATGGTACACACTTGCTTGGATCTCCTTGGTGCCACTCAGTGTAAGACATAAATATATGCATCACAAACTTTTCTGTTCCATTGTAGAACATGTTTGTTTTTCTGCTAATTGTCTCTGTTAATTTATGTTTATGTATCTATTCTTCAGATACTTCTGTTAGTGGGCACAAAACTGAAACTAGTTATAACGGAGATGGCTCAACAGATTGATGACCGGACTAGTGTAGTTAGAGGAGCTCCAACTGTGGAACCAAGCAACAGTTTTTTCTGGTTTAATAGACCCCAGTGGATCCTCATCTTGATCCATCTTACCTTGTTCCAGGTTAACTTTTTAGCACTACTACCATACACAAAGAAACACTTAGAGAAGTTATTTCTTAATTTGCTTTCTTTTTCCCCTTTAATTCAAGTGAAAATTACATTCATTTCAAGAAATATTGATTATTAATACAATATCCACATTCCTAACTATATGCCTTTGGTACAAATTATTATTGTAAAGACCATTTTTCCAATCTTGAGAGGTACATGTGGCTTTCTAAAACAACTAAGAAAGTCCCAATGAGGGATACCTGTTGAGTAAATTATTCATGTTAAAAAATCAGACTGATTGGATATTAATAGCATTCTTGAAAAAAAAAATTAATTTTTTACATGAATAATCTAACTAGTATGCTCTACAAAATGAACAATTCAAGTCATTGAAATGGGTTTGGAGTGAATCCCACCAAAGGATACAACAGATGCTAGTGTACCTAAAGGCATGGCAGGTACCCTCTGAAATTCTCATTATTACATAGTTGGATCAAGAGACAGAAATTTAAGTTTGATTTCAAAGGTGGAAATGTACCTTCAAAATGCTAAAACTAAACTCAACAACATTCTACATTTTTGACATATATAACAATATTTTTCAGTAGCTTGGTCAAGCCTATTGACTCCTACAACTACTGTTGTCTTCTCTGTAGAATGCGTTCAAGGGTGAAGAACAACAGAGGAATTTCATAAATATAGAGAACACGATGAATCGACTATCTCAATGCAACTATATGTGACAGAAGCTCTCAAAACCATACACAAAGCCATAGAACCCAATATACACAAGGATCCCAATAGTGCCAAATTGAGACAAAAAAAGACCCAAATACACATACCATTTACCTCGCCATTTACCCATTAATCAGGTGATAATCCAAGTTAGATTCGAGACATACCCACAAAATTCTTCTCATTAAATGTTCAAACAATTTCTTAATTACATCTCACATTTTGAATGGATACATGGATGGTTCAAACAATTTCTTATCAAATGTTCTTACATCTCAAATGTTTAAAACATTTCACACATACCCATTAATGGTTTGTGATGTATGTATATGTAGATGGGATCTCACATGAAGAAAGCAATTTTTGAGGAGCAGACAGCAAAGGCTCTGAAGAAATGGCAAAAGGCTGCTAGGGATAGAAAGAAACTAAGAAAAAAGGAAGGAGGAACACCAGATAATTCTGTTTCTAACCTTGAACTTTTTATAAATATAATGCATTGTCAAAACTTTCAGCACATTATAAATTTCACTCTGATGAAATCCTAAGTAGCAAAAGAAAAAAAAATTAACTTGGCAATAATTACTTTCTCTGTGGGCTACAAGTTTTATTTTTTATGGGTTTTTCGTATTCTACCATAACATTAATCTATTTTGGGAGATGGCTGAGGTCTTACTGAAAGTCATTTTGAAATTTGAATGACAGTTTTCAAGTACTAAACTAGATACTTAATAGTCTGGAGTTTGTAATTTTCATAGAATTGAGGTTTGAAACGTGATAGCTGACTTGGATTCTGGCATCTTTCAGCTGGAATGAAAAAGGAGCTGGCTGCTGCAAAGAAGAAGGTTAGTATGATGCATAAAATCTGAAACATTTTTTATGGCATTAAATGCTTATCAGCTACTGGGGTTTGAATTGTTGGAATTGGGACAGATTTCGGATAGACGAGATCTAGAGAGAAAAGCATATTCTAAGATGTTCCAATAGCAGTTGATGGTTGCATGGTATGTTGGACCCCTTTTAAGAACTATTTCTCTGATTCTTTTTCCTTGAAAGTGTGGCTTTCTCATTTGGTTCTGGAATACTAGGTTACCATTGTCTCTTAGGAACAATATACAGTTAGTTACTGTGCCAATTCAATGTTGGATTGAGTGAACTTGTTCAGGCTTTTCACACATTCAGGTAATGTTGCTTTTGCTTTTCAGTCAAGTCCTGGTGACTTTTGTGTATGTCTACCAGTTTGCATCAATTCAAGAAATTTTCACTTAAGTTGTGGAGATTTCTTTGGCTGATCCATCTTATGATGATTTGACCTTAATTTGTTTCGGGTTATAAAATAGGGTTAGCTACACTAAGACTCCCTCAACTGAACGAATATCGGTTTACTCCCCCCATCTATGAACCGGTACAGTCTAACCCCTCAACTATAAAATTGTAAATTCCTCTCTTGGAAGAAAAAAATTCACTACAATGGTGATAGCATGCCATTACCGACTTTATAAATTACCATGTAAGTATAATCAGTCCCGCTATGCAGTAGTTACAAAATTATGTTGGAATGGGTTGTTACATTTGAATAGTGGGGTTCACCATCCCATATGTAGTTTTATTATTGGTTGGTGATACTACATGTCAATGTTGACGTGGTATAAAGGAGGTAAACTGATGGTATTCTTTAATAGTTGAGGAGGTATTGGTGTGATTAACCCTATAATTTTTTGGTAATGACTTCTGGAAGAAGATAAATAATTGTTTTGTGGTGTTAGTGAGTTTTGTTTGCATTTGTTATGCTTTTTCTGATGGATTTTCTTTTCTTTAATTTGACTCCCAGGTTTTCATTTGAGGGTGAAGAACATGAGCATATATCCAAAACCGGCAAAACAACTATACAAATTTCAGGCCAGAGCCAAATTTTAACAACTAGATTAATCTATTTTTATTTATTTATTTCTGAGTTGTAGCTACCTGATCCAATGTCCATATTTCTCAAGGAACAACTACATGTCTGGAGATCATTAAATGGAGATATTTGCTTGACTAACCTCTCTTCCCTTTTTTTTTTTTTTTTTTATCACTGTTGGTTTTCGGTGTATTGTCTTAAAATTATATGGGTCCATGATAATAACATGTGTTGTATTGGCTTTTACACAAGGGTTACTTTCTCTTGAGTATTCATGATAATAACATGATAATAAATTTTGAGATGATGATGGAGTATATGAATTTGGTTGTGATTTTTGTAATTTCAATTTTGATGTGTTTGGTTGAATTATATATTTTTTGAAACAGGGTTTGGAGAATTGTAGCTAGTAGCAAATAAAATATTATTGCCGTATGGTTAAAATTTCATTAGGTTGCTCCCCCCCCCCCTCCCCCAAAAAAAAGAAAAACAAAAAGTGCTTTTAGTGGCGTTTTCGTAAAAAACGCCGCTATAGGGTCTGTATGACGTCATCTCGCCGGAAGGAATTTCCGCCGGTGTTTGTAGCATGACGTTTTCTAAAACGTCGCAATAAGGTCTACAACGGCGTTTTTTAAACGTCACCAACATATAACGACGGCCGTATCTGCGGCGTATAATAAAAACGTCACCAAAGGTTTTAGCAGCGTTTTCAGATATTTAGCGGCGTTTTACAAACGCCACTAAAAGCTGTATTTTTTGTAGTGAAAGTTTCACCGTTTATGATAATAAAATATGGCTTTATTATGACACAACAAACACACCTTATGATTATTGATGTTGGAGTCCCAGACCTAACGATTTTTATATTAGCAATGATAATAAAATTTGAAAGAAAATAAATTATTGAATTAATTATTTAGTTTTTAGAAAAATTAGTGAAACATCATTTATTAATTTTTCATAATAAGAGAGATCCAATATATTTTTTCTTATTAGTTAAGGTCCCTTAATAAAGAGTTGAAATTTCTCAGTGTAGAAATTTCTCTGTGAAAATGTTAAGCGATCCCAACTATTATGAAAATTCTGCATGTCCTTTATCTTATATAATCTTAATATCAGATATCTTAAACTAAAAACCCCTTCAATTTTTCTTTGAAATGTGACAAACAATCCACAATAATCTTAGTTGGCCCATTTAATCTTGTCTATTTTTTTTGATATTTAAAAATCTTTACATAAAAAGTATAAAAAAAGAGGGAGGAAATTTTAATTTGAAATTTAATTTTGTTTTAAATTACAAATAATTGTAGTCTTGTATAATTTCAAATTTTAAAAATATTATTAATCAACTTTTTAAATTTTAAAAACTAAAAATTACATGTGACGTTTAAAAAATTAAGAATTTATTTATGTCCATGCATAACAGAAGTATTATGCTAGTGTGTGTGTGTGCATATATATATATAACATAAGATCTTATATTTTATACATAAAATCTTCTATTATTAGGGAAAAAAATAAGGAGTTTTTAGTTTAAGATCCTATTAATATTTTTTTAAAAGGATAAGGATAACATAATTTTCTATATTAGTTTAGGTCCTTCAAAACGCATAGTGACAAAATTTTATAACTTTTTTTTTTTTTAACTCATTTGAAAATTTCAAAATTCTATAGTTTTTGATTTAAATATCTGTCTCGTGAGAACTCACATTTAATTATTCTTAAAAAAAATATGAAATTGGTTGACAGTGTGGGGTGATTAATCACCTAACACTTGTAAACATCCATGCAATAGTAGGGAGAGTAGGATTATGATTAGTCTTGGATTTAGAAGATTAGATGGGATGTAATAGAATGATATGAGAGAGAGAGAGAGAGAGAGAGAGAGAGAGAGAGAGAGAGAGAGAGAGAGAGAGACTAAGGTGTTTTGATGAAGCTGCTATATATATATGGCTTGCAATTCTCTTCTCAACTGATCAGAGAAGAATTTAAAAAAAAAAAAATTCTTTGAGCAAAGCTAAGTCAAAATAGGAAGAAGAAGAGTAGAAGAACAAAGAAGTTTACAATTTTTCTTTCCATTTCATTACCTCATTTTAATCCTGCCACTAAGTAAGAAAATCATCTCAACCCTCTCATTATTTTTAATTGTTGAAAATTTCAGATTGTATTCATATGATAAAATGTCTAAAATTGTAGATAGAATTTTATTTATAGTTATATGTAAATTTGTGATTTGTATATCAAATATTTAAAGGATATTTTTATATTAGTAGTCTTAAAATCATGATATAATTTTGGAATTAGGCTTGCCTGTGTAGTTTGTGCCATTAAAGAGATGATTAAAGATTTTATTTGATTTGGTTATATGACTCTTAAATTTTCCAGAAACTTGTACGAATTTTTAAACAATTTTATACTCAAAGTTGTTAAGAATGATGTTTAGTTCATCGAATATTTTTTTTAAAATTATTATAATTTTGTACGAATTTATACAAAATTTTAATTAAATTTGAAACTGTAGACATATTTTGCTGCATGTTTGAAAAATCATTAAAATCCTATATTAAACCAAATCTGGTAATTTCTAAATAAAAAATGAAATTTGAGAAGTCTAGTTTCATAATAAATTTTTAGATTATGGAATTGATTTATAAATTTTAAGTATGGAATTATTTTAAGAAAATGTGACGAATCTATGTCACGAAATTTCTTGAAATTTTACAAAATTATTCATAACTTATTTTTAGGAATTTCTTTATGGAAAATGACCATAACATGTTTGTTGAATATTCCATGTAATTACATGAATTTTAGATTTTTATAAATAATTTATTTGTTCGTTCATGCTTGTTTATGTTGAAAAGTTTTTTGAAAACTTGGAAAATTTATATTTTGTAAATATCTTAGGTGAAATAAAAAAAATCAACAAATAATATAAAAATATGAGGTTAGAGTTGCACTGACGTCATCGAGCAATTTAAAATTCTGTTCTTAGAACATTTTGGAACAATCTACACAAAAGGCCGCAAAGTTATAAATACACACTCCCCTATACTATCTTTCCCAAATTGAAACTCTAGATTCACTTTCTGCCAAAACTTTTTATCACTCTCGTGTTTTTTTTTCTCTCTCTTCAAATTCAATTCTCTCTATCTTTGCTTTTTCGATCCATATCCGGGCATGACAAAACTCTAATATGGATCGAAAAAGCAAAGACAGATAGAATTGAATTTGAAGAGAGAAAAAAAAACAAGAGAACGATAAAAAGTTTTGGCAGAAAGTGAATCTAGGGTTTCAATTTAGGAAAAATAGCATGGGGGAGCACGTATTTATAACTTTGCAGCCTTTTGTGTAGATTGTTATAGAATGTTCTGGGAATAGATTTTTAAATCGCTCGATGACATCGGTGCAACTTTAACTTCATATTTTTATATTATTTGTTGATTTTTTTATTTCACCTAAGATATTTACAAAATATCACTACAAGAAATTACATTTTTAGCGACAACTTTCAGAGATGAAGTATATTTTTTGTAGCCAAAAGTGCACTTTCTGCGACACAAGAATAATTTTCGTTGGTAAAGGTAGACTTTTAGCAACGTAATTCTCAATATGTCACTATAGATTGAAAATATTAATGAGGCGCCAAGGGACAATGTTTCCTCCAAAAATGAAAAAGTTTTAGTGATGACCATGTTTTTTTGGCAACGAAATATGCATCGCTGTTAGTCACTTTGTTTTGGAAACAAAATCTTTTAGTTGGCAAATATTTTTATTTTTAGCAACAAACATATTTTCATCGCCGAAAGTTTGCAACTTGTTTCATTATACGGTTTTTATAAGAAAACATCTGACATTTGTTTTTAATAAAAAAAATGAATCAAAATCTCTCACGCTTGTATCCCCTCTTCTTTCTCTCTGTAAGCAAACAACCCATCTTCTCTATCGCTAGATTGCTCTGCTCTTTCCCTTTTACAACAAACTCGAATCTGGGTGTAAAACTCTAGTTCTCTCTCTCTCTCTCTCTCTCTCTCTCTCTCTCTCTCTCTCTCTCTCTCACGCACACACAAAATCGCACACCTACCCAATTGCCTCTTTATCTCTCTTTCTTTCTCTCACCCAATCGCACAAGTGCACCGTTGCAGATTGCAGTTTCCATTGCGGACTGATTTCCATTGCTGCCTTCCGCCGATTGCCTTCTTTCACTGTAAGTTCTCGATCTCATTCTCGTTATGTTTCTGGTCTTTGTCTTTCTCAATTTCTAAACCCTACTATTGTTTTTTTCGTAATTAGTTTAGGAGGCATCGTGAAGTATCTAAAAGCGAGGACCTTGTTTAGACGGCAACGACGTTGATCTAGGTTAAATTAGATGTATGAACTGCTCAGTGAACTCGGTATTCATCTCCGAGTCAACTTGACGGGGTGAGTGACTCAGTGTAGAATACACAATCTCTATACCCTTTGAAGTTTTAAGTAAAAAGCTTGAGTCTTTGTACATTGGATTAGAATTGGGATTTATCTCCGATTTAATTTGATCAGTTCAGATTTCAGATTTATAATATTTTTAAAAAATAATAAATTCAGTCAAAGTTAATTTAGAGTGTGACGTATGAAATTAAGTTCTAGACCCTATAAGCCCTTTGCTATTTTAATATGTTGGCTGGTGGTTACTAGAAATAAATTATGAACTTGGTTTTTATTTTAAGAAGAAACACAATCTGATTTTTTTTTTTTTTTAATTAGGCTTCTTTTGGTTGTGTTTATATACATAAAAAGCATGGACACGGACACGTGACACGACATGGATATGACACAGACACACCGACATGTTAATTTTCAAAAAATGAAGGACACGACATGTAGGGGACACGCGTGAAATATGTAATTTTATATATTTATTATATGTTATATATATTAATATATCATTCAAAGATAATAAAAAATGCAATATGACACTAATTCCTATAAATTTATATGATTTTTGTTTTATTATTGTATCTTAAGTTATTTTGTTTAAACTTATAATTAGTTTCACATGTGTCCAATCGATGGACACGTGTGTTTATGTGATTAACATGCGTGTCCTCCAAGTGTCCAAAGAGTGTCCGGGTCTTTAAAAAAAATTAAAAATTAGGACATGTTTTGAAGAGTGTTGGACACGTGTCCAAAGAGTGTCGGTGTCCGACACGGATACGTCACCTTCTTAAAAGTGTCCATGCTTCTTAGCATATATATATATTAAAATCTATGATACACAACCCTAAAATAGGAAAAATCCTAAGAAATTGATTAATATTTGTGATGAAAGTCAAGAATGGTTGTGGTGTGTCATGTCAATTTGTAATAGAAGTTACGAATGATGAATTTATGGTGTGTAGTAAAGTTAAAGTTATACTTTTTATGGTGCTAAAAATAATGATTTTTATGATTTACTTTACAAAAGGTTATGGTGGTGTTATGGAGGGCACACCATATGCACCATTTTAGGAATACAAATAGTAGTATCTCTAAATGTGTCTGTATATATATATCCAAGAATTGATTCTTTCTTCTTTATAATTTTTTTTAATGGTATTTTCCAGTTTATGTAATTGGTTACTAGTTTTGACATATCAATTGTCATATGAAAAAACACTTTGTCTGTCATCTTAAGGAGATTGTTAACCTATTTATGTTGCTGTAGAATTCTTGGATGTCATCTGTTTTTAGGTGCCTTATTTACTGGGATTTGTTTTTCTTTCTTTTTAACTCTATGTTGGTGGAACATTCACAATTTGTTTGGGCATGTTTTCTACACTTTTTTATCCCATCCTTCCCATTGATGGATAGGGTGGTGTTATCTACGTTAATAAATATTTCTTTGATGATTAAAAAAAATAAAAAATAAAAAAACCACTTTGACATTGTTACTTCACTAGTTTTTATTTGTGGCCTTGATATGAGCCTATAAGAGTATACACGAGTGACATAAAGATTTTTTTGTAGGAGCAATTTCCTTTAATTTATGTTCTCGAATGGTAATCCTTGATTATCATAACTTATTTTTTTGGTTGCATTAACATTGCATCTTGTCCTGTTGGGCTTTCATTGGTACCTAGTTATTTTGGACAGCCTGGTTTTATGAATGATTTGATTCATGAAGATTGGGAATGGTATCACTACCTACCTTTGACATGATAACTGGCATCCTTTAGGTGCCTTCTTCTTAAGTATGGGGATAGGATTGTGTTTGACCCTGGTTTAAAATCATAGGCTACTGTTTCTACTATCATTAGGGATCAGAATTGGCAGTGACCCAATGCTCAAACTTGTGACGTTCTTGAGATTAGGAATTCTGTTATTGGTGACATAGTTCCCTCTGACTGTAAGGATCAATTTGTTTGGACCCCTTCACCTAATGGTATTTTCTTTGTTCAGTCTGATTGGGATTTGCATAGAGTTCATAAACCTAGAGTGACCTGGCATAAGCTCATTTGGTTTAAGTTTCATATTCCTAGAGTGAGTACTGTGGTTTGGTTGGCTATTCTAGGTAGGTTGAATACCCTTGATAGGTTGGCTGTTTATGGGATTAGAAGTTCTACTTAATGTGTTTTGTGTAATCATCAGGATGAGGATCATGATCACCTCTGTTTCAGTTGCAATTATTCATTGAGTGTGTTGGGCCCTCTGTTAGCTAAGTGTAACACGTCTTGGCCTATCTTGAACTAGAGTAATCTGGTGGACTGGTTGTCTAAACAGTTTTCTGGTTATTCTTTGGTTACCACTGTTAAGAGATCGGTGTTTACCTGCACTGTTTACTGTATTTGGCAAGAGAGAAATGCTAGGATTTTCTCGTCTGGTTGCTCTCCTGTTGCTGTTATTGTGAAAAAAAGTTGAATCTCTGATGAGATTTAGGTTGTTGTTTGTGAACAAGTTTAAGGGGCATGGTGCCAATGATTGGTTTTTGGATTCATGGCAACTCCCCTCCTTCTGTGTTAAGGCTTCATGCTCCTTGATTTGTTTGTCATTCCTCTCAGATTTCTAATATTTCCTACTTTTTTTAGCTTCCCTCTTGTAAGTCTCCTGGATTATCTTTGGAGCAGCACCATATTTCCTCTCTGTTTTACTTTCCAGGTTGAGCTGGTACTAACTTAGGGATATTGTGGGTTGAGTGTAGTGAGCTAAAACAGTTAGGGTAGTATGAGAGTGTCTTTGAGAGTGGAGTGTGGTGAGCATTTGAGGGTTGAGTGCATGGTGAGCTTATATAGGAGGGTTAAGTGATGTGAGCTCATAAATCTTTTACATATCTATGTTCTAATTTTTGTGCAAGTTGTCAAGCTAGTTTAATAGTAAGGAGGAGCGTTGAGCTTGGTGAGGATCTATACATAGGTTCTCTTCTTCTGAGGGATAAGTGTTGTAAGCCAGATTTTTCTAACTGTTTTTTATGCAGATTGTTAAGCTGGCACTTATGTGAGGGAAATCTTTGTTGAGGGTTGAGTGAATTTAGTACATATACCACTTGTAATGTTGAGAGTTGTTTGAAAGTTGAGATTTTTTTTTGAATTGTTTGTCTGTTGTTCTCTGCCTGTCTGTCTCATATTTGTTGTTGCTTTGTTCCTGTTGTTGTCTCTGTTTGACTAAGAAGTTTGTTTATGCTGCACCTGCTTTGTTCAGCCCCCCCCCCCCCCCATAGTCTTGGTATGTGGTGTTTGAGTAGACCTTTCCTATGCAATGCCTTCATATTTCTAGGTGAGAAGTGACCGGTTCATTTAGCCTATTTGTTGTGCTGTTTGTTGTCCTATTTGCTGTGTTGTTTGTTCTCCCTTCTTCCATATTTCTGTCCTGTTTGATGTGCTACCTCTGTTCTGCTGTGCTGGTCTTGCCTGCTGCTATATTAGTGTTGCTATGCTGGTCTGCTGCAGAGCTGTTGGGTGCTAAGTGTCACAGTGTTTAGCATGTTGTGCTGTTGAAATCTCTTTTGTCATATTGGTAGCTCAAGATGTTGTTGGTTCATGGTTTTGGTTTTTTTGACGTTTTCCTGTTTTTGTTGTTCTGTAGTTTAGTGTGTTGGCCGAGATGGTCATTTTGTTCTAGTTTTGTTGAGGCATGGCTGCTTTTGTTGTTTTTAGTTTGTTGGGTCTTCGTGAGGAATGCGTCTTGTATATATACATTCTTTTGTCTTAATTTATAACTTACTTACCTAAAAAAAAAAAAAAAAAAAAGGTTTTCTGTTGTATCAATTTGAGTAGTTTGATAGAACATTGAGCTTTTACTAGAGTTTATCTTTTGTGAACTAATCATTTCTTTTTTTTTTTGGTAATGAGGTTTTCCAGGGTATCTCCCTATCCTAACACTCTTAACACATTACACCAAACCTTAGCAGCACGTGATCTACAGACTGACCAGAGCAGTTTATAGAAGCAACAATTATCAACAATTCGAGGTGACACTATCTTCCTCCTTACTAATAGATCGCAAGTAGTGATTATATATATATATTTTTTGCATTGTGAACCAACAGAAAACTTTGAACTCATAACTAAATGATATAATCTACTCATCACTACAACAAAACTGACTTTTTACGGCACCATATCAACGACATACAATAAATGCACGCCGTAGTTTCTCACTTTTACGACTTGCTGTTTTTGCACGTCGTAAATACTTTTCCAACCACGACGTGTCTATTGTGTAAGCCGTGAATGGTAATAACAATGATTTTTTTACGGCTTGCAATGCACGTCATAAATAATAAAAGTTTCAACGACGTGCATATGGCATGCCGTTAATATATCAACTATATATGACACACATACGTTAGCCGTGAAAAGTATTGCACTTTTCACAGCGCACACAATGCCCGCCGTTAAAAGTATTGTACTTTTTACGACGCACACATCACTTGTCGGTTAAAAGTATTACTTTTTTACGATGCACAATGCATGTCGTGAATTATATGTTAAAAAATAGGCGCCAAAATGAAATTATCTGGATGCCAATTCATCCCAAAAAAATATACATTGGAAAAAATAACATATACGTCCATGAGAAGAGGGCAACCAAGTTTTTAATTTTTTTAATTGCTAAACCAAAAAAAAAGTAAAATTTTCTTTTGGAAAAAATCATTACATTTTATTCTCTTTGTTGAATCGAAGAGGCAGAAGCAAAACCCCACTTGAATCTGGTTCATTCTAGAGACGGTTTAAAGTTGAGAAGAGAGGGAGAAGAGAGTGGGTTCGAAGACAGATTTTGGGCACTTCAATCTGGTTCATTCTAGAGACACTCTCCTCCTCCTTTCGGCAGCATCGAATCTCTCTCTCTCTCTCTCTCTCTCTCTCTCTCTCTCTCTCTCCTCTCTCACATTGCGATTGAAGGTAAAGCTTCAATACGTCTTTCATTAGATTGGAGTTTATCAATTTTTTTTTTTTTTTTTTGGGTTTTCTCCACATAGTTTACTTTAGATTCTTTGAGGGTTTTGCTTGAATGATTCATACACTTCATTTTCTCTCTTGAATAAGCCATTCTCGTTCTTTGTTTCCTCTGTGGTTTAGTCAAAATGTCTTTTTGTTTGATTCTTTCTCAAATTGCTGAATATTTAGCGTTCATAACCTTATGTTCTTGCTTTCTAGGGTTTTGGATTTTTGGAACTCTCATTTGAGTATTTTGATACTTATTTGGCAAATAGTGATAGATTTGGGGCTCAGTAGATCCTTAGAATTTGATATTTTATTTTCTCTTATAGTTTGACCGGAAAAAAAAAAAAAAAAGCCCTTTTTTTTTCCCTCCCTTTTTTGCAGTTATAGTTTGGTTGATCTCTTAGGTTCTAGCTCTGTCTGTGTTGCTTGTTTGTAATGGCAGTATGTGAGACATTGATGTTACTTCCGACATTTCAATCTCTCTCGTTGGGGACTTCGACCTGGTTCGACGACAACAACAATCCACGGTACAATATCATCTTTTCTCTTCTCTTCTCTCCTCTTCTTTTTGCATTTCGTTGCTTTTTAAAGACCCATGTACTGTTCAATGTATCCACAGTGAATTTTAAAGAAAGAAAGGAAGACACAGAGAGAGTGTTTGGATTATGGATTCTGGGTCCCTGTTCTTTCAATTATCCAACGTTTGTTTGCTTTTCATGCACACTGAATGTACATTGAGCTTACCTTTTGGTCATTATTCAACTAGGGAATTCTCTGAAATGAGGCTCAGCTATCCTTTCGGGGCTCTTTGTTTATTGGTTTTGACATGCTCTTTAGTTGCTAAAATAATTACCTATTAAATCAATTTATTTATTTATTTATTTTTGTTTTTTGTGTGCAGATTGCTTGCTTATTCCATCCTAAGTACAAGCACTCCAAGTCCAAATCATATCACAAAATTGGTACATTTCTTATTCTATTTTCTTTGATTTTTATAATGTTGATAAATGCTTGGCCTGGACATTATTGAGTCCCAACTCAAATTGTTTAACATAAGAAAAGCATGTGACATTTAGAGATTATTATCATATTTAGGCTGAAATAGCTTTTGTTGATTTGTGATTCAGGAAAATCTATTGCAATACATTATGGATCTTGATCAGTTTCTGGCTTCCTTAGTGAAGATAATGTGAAAGTCGGCAGTCTTGTGATCAAAGATCAAGTGAGTTCCTGTTTTGTTTTGAGTTCTAATGTGGAATTGGTTTTCCACTCTCTGCCTTTGGTGATAGACACACATGCTTTATTTTTCAGGTGTTCATGGAGGCTACAAAAGAAGGATCTCTTTTATTTGTAGTGGCAAAGTTTGATGGACTACTTGGGTTTGGCTTCCAGGAAATTTCAGTTGGGGTTGTGGTGCCACTCTGGTATTATTTTGTGAAGTTTGTTGCTTTATATTGGATAGTAACTATTGTATTTGTCAGAGCTCTTTTTCTATCCAGTTTTATATTGTGATTTATTTATTTTTATATTTTTCAAAGACTGGATGATTAGCATCATATAATATTGGAGATATTTGTTAGAGATATTTTAGGGGCATGCTTATATCACACTTGGAATTCTCTATCTTTCATATGCATTCCTGTTTTTGGGTTCCAAGCTGCTTGGTTTTCTCACCTACTTCTGATTCACCATTGTCTTCTACCTATATTTTAATGGAGATATTTATTTTGCTTTCCTAATTTGGTACTTGTCACCAGGAGAGCATTATTCGGTTTCTATAGTTCATTATCTGTTAATTTGAGGTCATATCATTTTGTGAGGTCTCAAATTCTGTTATTTAGTTTAATGGCTTGTCTGACAATTGTAAGCATCCTAATATCAAGCCAACAGGTTCTATTTCCAGTACTGTACTTATTGAACCATGAAACAATGATCTTGATGGTTAAATTTATCATGGTATGGTAAAATAGCAGCATGAATAAACATTTCATTCCTCCAAAGCGTATAACATGATTATAAATATAGAGTTGCAATGAACATGTCTTCTAGGAAAAATAAAGTCTTATCAATGCAATATTCACCATGAATTGTTTCTCATAATGTTGATGTACATTTTAGAATTATTGTTGGCACCACTGTTGATAAGGTCAACTTAAGGTTGGTAAGTGTATTTGAGCAAATGGGTGGGTCCCTAAGTTTTAAGTTCGGTTTTTAGTAGAGATTTTGGAACTTTTCTTCTAATACATAGAATCTATGAAAGAATTGTCATAGGCTTATAACAGTTAGATGGGAGCAGCCTTAGGGTGTTTTTTCAGGAGCTTTTGGATTTGCTTAATTCATTAACATAATGGAAAATAAATTCCAGGAAAATAAGGGGTGACATTAATATTATTGGCAAGGTTTTAGGCTGGCCTTCAATTTTTTATGTTCTTTTTGAAAACCATATGTAGCTGACTTGAATAACTTTATGATTAAAAAATATCTAAGTTTGTTGAATAGGTTCTTCCTTTGTTTTCCTACAAGAAACTTCGGTGTGGTTGGAGACAGAAGTGCTTTTTCATTCTACATTTCCTTGTCTTAGTAAGAAGATGAACCTGTAAGGGATGTAGGACAGTTTTTATTTTTATTTTTTATATAAATCTTAAGCAAGCCTTCTTCGAAGGAGGTCTATCGTTGCTAATGAAGTTACTATATTGTGCCATTCTCTTTAAATATTTGTAGTTTTTTGGGGCATAGATGTTTAATTATCATTAAGGGAAAGAAAATATACATACTTTTTATATCACTAAAATTGTGAGAGACATTTTTGAATGTCCACTTAAATTGGTCAATCTAAACTGATAATCCAAGTGAGTGGTATTCGCAATCAATTTGTTGACTTGTTCCATCTCACATACCATTTACTTAAAGCCGCCACTTGTAGAAATTAATTGTTTAGGTATAAATACACGAAAACAAATATACAAGTTAACATAAGCATTGCATATACTCTTTTTCTTAGTGCTTTGTCGAGTAAAT
This sequence comes from Camellia granthamiana, assembly GCA_036172215.1. Lineage (NCBI taxonomy): Eukaryota > Viridiplantae > Streptophyta > Magnoliopsida > Ericales > Theaceae > Camellia > Camellia granthamiana. The sequence goes on along the minus strand of CM069910.1, from coordinate 23,598,949 downwards.
TTGAGTTGTAACTTGTAAGGGTTTAAGTGATGGTTGAAATTACACTATTGTTTCAAAGTCATGATTGAGCATCAAAATATCAGAATAAAGTGCACCAGTGTATAAATAAAGTTACTGAGGAACTGCTGTATCAAATGGCATTTCAAAACTCATAATAGGTTCTAATGGTAGAAAGGGGGCATGTTTTGGTGGAGACCATATGTTTATTGCAAACCTTGTTGATTTTGTTATGGAGCAGACTGCCACTAAATCATTCATAATTTGATGTTTTATAATGAAATCCTCTCCCTTTTTTGCCCCGTGAGCAATTTTTCTTCTCTTTTTTTTTTTTTTTGTGTGTGTTGTTCTGTTGTGTTTTTTTCCTCAGATTTTCATTCTCTTCTGACTTTTTTTTATCAATGGCACAGATTGAAAAGCCTTTACAAAGACATGGTGGGAGGCTTGAACATAATGAGACATATTGTGGTTCATGCTATGGTGTGGAAGTGGTATGTTTTTCTATGGCCTTGTGTGTCATTGCTAAGTTGAATATTTTATTCTGAAGCTTATACAAGAAATTTTCATAAGAGTTATGGTTTATTGAGCTGGACATATTCAATTCATTTCTGTGTCTATTTAATTTGGAAGAAACATCTTCTTACTTTGGAGCAATTTTGAATAATTCTTAAGAAACACAGATATATATAAATAGGATACAGATACAACACGATATAGGCATGTCAAATGTGGGACACATGCTTTGGTATAACTAAATATATATTTACAACAATAGGGCTTGGAAAATTTCCATAATTTTAACATTTACCTCCTTGGTTCAAGTTATGACAAAAGTCTTGGGTTTATTATCTATCTAGGTAAATTGCTCTTGTTAGTTTAGTTATTAAGCATTACCGTTAAATTTATTATTTATTTTTGTACACTGGTTTTGACATTCATTATATTATGTTGTGCAAACTCAACCCATACAGTGAAAGAAGTTTTTGTTTCTGTTGCTTATCGATTTTCCCCAATTCTTGCTATTTTGCAGTCAGATGATGATTGTTGTAACTTTTGTGATGAGATTTGTGAATTATAATCTCTGTATGACATTAGAACTGCAATATTGTGATAAGTGAAATCAAAATGACAAAATGACTTATCAAAATATGATTTTATCTCCAGAATTTTGAAATAACTTTCACCCTCTTTCTTCCCTATCTAGGAACTTTCTGTCCCTCTAGATGGATTAAAGGCTTTTAATGACCATTGCCAACATATTTGGTTCAACCTCCATTTTAATTTTTTCTACCAAAATTTGAGTGTTTAATGAAGGCCAAATTAGCTTCTATAATATTATTTATTGGCTTCTCAAAAAGGAATTTCCTTTTCTACTTCTCATTCCATGATTTTGTTTATTACTTTTGATAAGATTGAGAATGTTTGGTTAAAAGTTAGTCTAAGAAGGTGGTGCACGTGTATAGTGAGTTTTGTCTTCTTACTAGTGTGTAGCTCTTCCTAAAGGTCACATTTTTGTAGTTTCTCAAATGGACAAGTATATGTTAGTAAGGGTTCATGTTATTTAGATGTTGCTCAATATGACCTTGGATACATGAAGTACCCCTGCCAATTCATTTAGGAAATCACAAGTTTATGCTCTGAATTTTTTTGTTGTAAAATATTATAGCTTTTATAGCTACTATAACTTGCAGTGTGATCTGATGATGGTAATGTGTAGGAACCAATTCCTGTCACTTAACTTGTAAGGAAAACTGCTTCTGTTATGCATGAGTTCACATAGTCAGGGTAAGTGCTTTCTATCAGTTTACATCTCATATTGTTTATCTTCTTGGCTAGAAATCTTGATTATTGTTAACTTAAATTTCTCAGAATTGTAACATGTGAGGTGCATTTGCCTAACAGATGGTTCAGATGATGAGTACAAGTCCAATAGCAGCAGTGACAATGATGATAGTGATGGCTAGTTTTTGAGGACTTTGATGAATAGATTTCTATAATCTTTGAATAGTTTTGGATTTTGTTTACAAACTTGTATATGATACAATTTTGGATGGTTTTTAACTTTTTTGTTGAATTTAGAACTTAAGGATAGTCCTTTTGGGTTGTTTTGAACTTACGGTTAATTTTTGGATGTTTGGAATGTATTGGCAATTTTTGAATGTTCATAATTTATGGATGTAGTTTATTTTTTATGCTTGAAACAATACTTTGATGGTTGATTGATATTTTGTGAAGTTATTTTGTAATGTTTGTTAGATTATACAAAATAGGTTAAAATAGAACCTGCTAAATTAAAATAAAATAAAATAATGCACATTCTACGGCAAGCAAATTATGTCATTATATGAAATATTCCACGACATTCCATGTACGTCATGGTATGTTATACTTATCTACGACAGGCATAATAAGTCGTTATATTACATATTTTACGGCTCGCAATTAGCGTCGTTATTTGTCTAACCAATTAACGGCGTGCAAAAGTAGTCATAGAAAAAGTAACGACGACGCACAAAATCTGTCGTTAAATAGTTTTTAACGACGTACTATAGCATGTCGTAGAAAAAGTAATGACGACTTACAAAATCTGCCGTTAAATAGTTTTTAACGGCGTACGAAACATGTCGTTGAAAGTAAATAGCTTTCCATGACTGGTCATAATATGACGCGCGCCTGCACGTCGTAGAAGGGTTTTTACGACATGCATTGCGCGTCGTAAAAACCCTTTTTTGTTGTAGTGCATGGAGCCTACAGAAATTAAATCATCATTTGCATAACTCCATGACATTCTATCACGAGTTTGATTGTTGCCCTTAAAGCCATCCAATGATCTTATAATTTCTCCTCTTCTTTTTCCCAGGGATAAAGTTCTCTATTATTACTTAACTTCTATCCAATGCTCTCTCTCCTTTAATGGCCAAAATATTAGATATAACCTCTCTTTTTTTTTCTTTTCTTTCTTTTCTTTTTTGTAATGACTAGGCTAAGCTGCTCTTAATGACAAATTGCCTACCCATTTTAGAATTTGTCCCAATACCAACAATTAATTTAAACCTCTGTTTTATCATATTACTAAATATTGTCTCACCCCATACCAATGATATAATATCATACCAATCCTTGATACCTTCTTTGAATTAAATGTCTTAGGCAGCCATGAATTTCTCTCTACATTGTATTTTTCACACAAAACTTTTCCTTATAGCGTAGGCATAATTTATAATTTTTAAGTGATCAAATACCCATCTCACCAAAATCTCTTGATCAAGTCACATTGTCCCGTTTAATCAGCCTAAGCTTTCTTTAATCCTCCTTGTCTCTCATATGTAAAAAGCTACACTGAAATTTCTCCAATTCATTAGCCACACATAAGGAATCTTAAATACAGACATAAAGTAAACTGGTAAATTACCAAGTGTGGACATGATTAATATCATCGTAGTTAAAATTGACTCCAAAGAAGTTTTCAGCAACACGATAGTTGAACGAATTCAAATTTGAATTTGTCTCTAGTTTCATTCAGAAACTCCGAAGTGTTCTAATGGAAATTCATTTTCAATTGTGATTTGGATTCTCTCTTTCTCTTGAGAATTCTAGATGGAGGTTTGATCTGATATAGGCAAATTCTGGTAACTTCATCGTTGAATTTTGTACAGGACACTGCATTTCTCATCGCGTTTCCAATGACTTCAAGAAGTCAGATTGTTGAAATGAAAACAGATTTAAGGCTGTTCACACCACCATCTCAAGTCCATAAGTACCCCACTCTTCCTAAGTTGTTGTGGAGAAGAAAATTCATATCAAATTACAATCTAAATTAGACTCATGGTCACGTCGATTTTTCCGACATTTCTACTATGTTTTCTTCATCATTATCCATTTCAGAGTCTGAGTTAGAGAGAGTGCAACACAAGTTTGGTTCGCTATATTTGAGATCATTGTGTTGCAATCTTGGATTTTAGTCGTTGTATCCTGGGAGGTTGGCACCAATAATTGAGTGTGTGGGTGAAAATCTGACCACATTGCCAACTTAGTACTCAGCTGGAAAACACTGGCAGAATAGATAGCACCTATAAAACCTGCAACAGAAGGAGAAGACTCTGGCAGTGGTTCTTCCACCCGGGGGTACTCCGACGATCAAGTCAGTATATCTCTCAAAGATAATTCAAGTGCTTAAATCACTGTTCTTAATATAAATTGCGTACCTTAGACTCACGGGGGTGCCTCTCTTTTATAGTTAACTCAATCCTAGTCTCAATAGAAGCCTGATTTCTATGGACTCCCATTCAGTGCTTACTTTGGACTCCTCAAGAGATAAGGATAGACTCCCTAAGAATACTATCCTTATCTATCTTGAAGTCTTTCTTAATTCTAGGACTCTTGTCCCTTATCCGCTTATCTCGGATTCCGATATCTTCGGAGACAACCTCGGCCTAGCCAAGATAACCTCGGCATCATGATCTGGAATGTGGCACCTCGGCTGACACGTCGGCGTCACCTTGCCACGTGTTGATACTCAAAAAATATATCCCCACAATTGCCCCCTAGGTTCTATTACCTTGGGATTCTGAGGTGATGGAACCTATATCGGTACTTCCTTCTAGTACGTCTGCTTAAAATTTCCTAGCCGAGATCATTCACTTCAGGTCGACATGCCTTCATGAAGACTAAGGACTCCCAGAGTTCTTTTTAACATAAGAACTGTCACGCAACACTTATTCAACTATTTCATCCGCGTGTTTCATCCTTACTAGATCGTGCTTGTGATGCGCCTGTAAGCCATCTTGCGTCTGTGTGCCCCGTCTGACGATTTCGTCATTCTAGGTTCATTAATTCGATTTCGGTGCCTTTTCAAGTTTTTACAAAACTTTTTCCCTCTTCTTTCCAATTTTTACTTTGCATCATTCGTGCTAAAGCTCTTTCTCTCTCTCTCTCTCTCTCTCTCTCTGGCTTTTCTTCCCAAATCCTCCATTGTTCAAGCTTCCTCGCTCTGAAACTCGTTACGTTCACCCCTTCCGGCATGTTTTTCACTATTTCGTTGCCTCTACGACCGTCGTCTGACTTTGGCGATCCTTACACCGGCTTCATTTTTTTTGGTAAGCAACTGTTTCTTCTTATTTCAGTTCTTGATTTTTTCTGGAACTTGTTGCCATTACTGCCTTGCTCAAACATTTGATTTTGTGAATCATACACATGAATGCGTTGATTTTGCTCATTGCTTATGTCTTGAATACACGTATTGTTCACAATTTTCTTGCACGTTTTGCCACTGTTCTTGGCCCTCAACCCTTTGTATTCTTTATGTTTTTGATAGCCCATCTCTGTTCTTAATTCTAAAACTTCGTTCTTGTTTTCTATTTTTTGTGTCTTTTCCAAATCTGTGCCTTCAATCTTCGTTTTTCACAGATTTAGGTTTGGGATTTGTCTGTAGAACCCACCAATCCTTTAGGAAAAATTGAAACAATCTTGACAATTTCTTGCACCAATACATACCTGGGTTTTCGCCGAGGTCTCAACAACCCTTTTTAAAACATCTTCCTTCTGAAATCCAGCCCCTTTAACTTAGGCCGATGTCATGGGTATGTGGAAACATAGGGTAGACACCCCATCCAAGCTAGAACATTTTAGGCGAGAGTTTCAAATCCCAGCTGACGTCAATTTGAGATTGGCTGGAGATGATGACTCCATCATGCCTACTGATGACTCCATGCCCTTCCCTGTAGTTGCCTTTATTGAGTGTGGACTTTGGCTCCCACTTAACACCCTTTTCCGTGAAATACTTCATTATTACAAATTGAACCCAATGCAACTTGCCATCAATTCTTATCGAACCATCAATGGTATCATAGCACCAATTCTGCGTGTTGCCTCAAAAAAGACACCGGCTACGTTTATTACCTTAAGCTGAGGTCAACCGAATACAAAATCGTCACCAACCTCCCTGACTCCAACAAGGGAGCTGGGGATGACTATTTCATAACTTCGAGGAACTGGGAGTTCGCCCCAGATGAGGATCTCCATCTCTTCCCTCTTCCTCGTTCAGTCTTTGTAAAGGGTAATTGTAAGAGCCCTGCATTCATACTTACTTGTTTTGTTTCAAAGTCTTCAATATTTTATCTAACTTTTGTTTTTCTTGCAGCTGTTCCTAAGCCACCAAAAAGCTTTCGCCAATCCTTCTTCCCCAGCAAGGATTTGAAGAAACTTCTGAACCTACCAGTTCACAAACGGAAGGCACCTCTGCTCCTCAACTTCATTCCTACATACAAGTCGGCTCTCCCTGATGTCCCAAAAAAAAAAGAAAAAAAACCTTTCTCCAGCTTCTGCTACGACTCCACAAGCCGCGTCCTCATCTCGGACAGACCAAGGATCAACCTCGGTTCCATACCTGATCCCGATATCTCAACGAAAACGTCAGTGACGACTTGTACTTACAGCCAAGATGGGTCGCCCAAAACCAGTCCCTAAAGATCTCCTTGCCAACATCCCTTCTGACGTTGATGCTCAGCCAACGCAAACCCAACTCCCACCAAAGCCAAAAAGAGTAAAGAAGGCTCAACCAAAGGTGAAGGTAACTCAGGTTGAGACTGAGGATCTTTTGCCAATTTCTAAGTTGGCTAAGAGTGAGAAGACTGCCTCTATCCCCTAAAAGAGGTCCGCTGAAACACAACCACCAGAATCCACCAGATCCAAAAGGCCGAGGTCATCTTCTGCAACGACCTCGGGGTCTAAAAAGCATGATGCCCCCTGGGCCCCTGAAATCACTCTAGAAAATAAGCCTGTCATGGCTAGTGATAGTGCTGACGATATCAACGTTGGCGTCACCCTTAGTACTGTTGTGCTTCTCTCCGGCGATCTCAACTGGAACGCTGAGTTGAGCGAATATGAGAACTACGCTCTCATGCTTCAGCGTTCTATTCAGGTAAGTGTCTTTACTTTGGTAGTTTTTTTTTTTGTTTTTATGTTATACTTAGAATATTTTCTAATACTTCTATTTACTTTCAGGCCATCTAGCATGCTCATTCCTTTTCTCTTTAATCTTTTGAGAATCGTGAGAAGATAGCCGAGAAGAAGAAGGAGGTCTCCAGCCTTCAAAGGACTAACAAAAGTTTGCAATCAAAGATGAAGACTCTGGAGGAGCAAGCTAAGGCTGCCATTAAGGCTCAAAATGATGCCGAAGAAAAGGCGGAATCTACTAAGGCCGTTCGGAAGGTTCTTGAGGCCGAGAAAATAGAAGCCGAGGAAAAGGCATCCCAGGCCCAGAAGGAACTTCAGGATGCTCTTGCAACCAAAGAGGCTGAAATAAGAGATGCCGATGAGAAGGCATATGCTCAGGGTATGGCCGATGTCACCGAAGCCTACGAAAAGCAAGTAAAACAGGCGTGCAACAAGGGTTTCACCCTTGGCTGGATGACCTTGCTGAAAAAGCTTGATGTCCCTGAGGACTCGCCTCTTCGAAATGCTGACGCCATTCCTCTTCCATTCCTTCCATCTCCACCTCCAAGTCAACACGTTAGCGAATCTGAGTCTGAGGATGATGATAAGGATGAGAATGAGGCCTTGGTGAGAAAATACAAGGAGGCTGCTGGGAACAAATCCCCTTCTCTGAATGAGCAAGTCCTAGACTTGACTCAAGATGATGAGGGTGAGGAGGTTCCTAAAGATGCTGCAGCTGAGAAGGCATCGGCCGACGTTCCCCTTGCTATCAAGAGCTTAGATGAGACCCTTGCGGAAATTGATGCCGAGCTCGCAGCAGATAAGGCTGCTGAGATGTCTTCTTAACAATCGTCTAAACTTCGAACTCAATCGACTGCTACTGCAGAGGAGTCTTAGCCTCATGTTTTCCTTTTGCTTTCTTGGACTTTGTTTTTTTTGAAACAATGTATGCTTTCCTCATGGCCGATGTGCCTTCTCTGTAATTCCCAAACAATTACTTTTTGGTAGGCCATAGTGCCCTCTTTTGTGTACAAATGCAACTGCTTTCCCTGAATGCTTGAATGTTTATCTTCCTTTTACTGCTCTTGTATGTCCTCCATACTTAGAATATTTTGCATGCCTTTGATACACTCTTCCTTCTTTGTGCAACCTTCTCGGGGTGACATACCTCGATTATACATACCGATGGATTTACCTCGGCAAGTACTTGTCTTGTAAATTGCTCATAAACTTTCAACAAGGGTAAAACATATACGGTTTAATTTCAACTTGTAAGCTTTTCTCAAGTTTCAACAAGTGTTAAACAATGATCTCGGTTTGACTTCGACTTGTAAATTACTACAAATTTCAACAAGTGTCAAACAATGATCTCGGTTTAGCTTCAACTTGTAAATTGCTACAAATTTCAACAAGTGTTAAACAATGATCTCGGTTTGACTTCAACTTATAAATTGCTACAAATTTCAACAAGTGTCAAACAATGATCTCGGTTTGACTTCGACTTGTAAATTGCTACAAATTTCAACAAGTGTCAAACAATGATCTCGGTTTAACTTCAACTTGTAAATTGCTACAAATTTCAACAAGTGTTAAACAATGATCTCGGTTTAACTTCAACTTGTAAATTGCTACAAATTTCAACAAGTGTTAAACAATAATCTTGGTTTAATTTCAACTTGTAAATTGCTACAAATTTCAACAAGTGTTAAACAATAATCTTGGTTTAACTTCAACTTGTAAATTGCTACAAATTTCAACAAGTGTTAAACAATGATTTCGGTTTAACTTCAACTTGTAAATTGCTACAAATTTCAACAAGTGTTAAACACTGATTTCGGTTTAACTTCAGCTTGTAAATTGCTACAAATTTCAACAAGTGTTAAACAATGATCTCGGTTTAATTTCAACTTGTAAATTGCTACAAATTTCAACAAGTGTTAAACAATGATCTCGGTTTAACTTCAACTTGTAAATTGCTACAAATTTCAACAAGTGTTAAACATCTTTGTCTTCTCTTTGTCCCCTGATGTGAACTTAAGTTCCACTTGGGTTCTCATCATACATGTATTCCTGAAACATCGTCAAGTTAAAATCAAGCTCAAATCTTTATTTATTTACTTCAGCAAGTAAAAAAACAAAGAAAAAACTCTAATGATGGAAAAGTTTCAAATTGCAAGTTTTCCAAGGCCTTGGCAATTCTTTGCCCCCATTATCTTCAAGCCGATATTCTTAGGACCTCTATGTCCTTGTCTTCGATTTCTGCCCTTTGTATGCTGCAGGTGAACCTCATTGCTGCCATGGAGCAATTTTTTGCCTACAGCTGATCTCCTTGGACCTCTTCTATCCCATGCTCTGTTGGGAATCGCAATAGTTGGTGCAATGTTGAGGGAACTGCCCTGATTGCATGCAACCATGGCCTTCCCAGAATAGCATTGTAAGGGGATGGTGTATCGATGACGGTGAACTCTGTCTTGATCTTCCTGGTGCCAGCCTGCACCTCCAAGTTTACCGCTCCCAGTGGCCATGTCGGCGTTCCATTGAACCCGACCATCGGGCCATTGGATTGCTCCATGTCATCGGGGTGAAGGCCGAGCTCCTTGTAACATCTGACGTACATGGTGTCACAAGAGCTTCCTTGGTCAATCAGGATGCGTTTCACTTGGTATTCCCCAACCTGGAGGGATACTACCAAAGCATCATTATGTGGGTACTGGACCATCTCAAGGTTGGCTTCGGTAAAAGACACTACTAGTCCCAAGCACTCATCTGCCCGATGTCTCTTGTCCCCGATTTGGTAGACGTGTTGCAGGTGCTTCACCCTCTGAGTCTCCCCCCTGATTTCGTTCTTGTTCACTTTCGAGTGAATTACATTAACCACCCGAGGTCCTCCTACCTGTGGCTGCTGTGCTGGGGAAGGCGGAGCTGCTTGTGCCTCGGGCAATCTTGACTGTTCTTCTCTCGTTCTGGCCTCGTCGACAACATCTCTCAGATGGCCTTACCTCACTAGGTCTTCCAAGTGTGTTTTCAGGGCTCTACAATCTTGAGTCGTATGCCCATCTGCATTGTGGTAGGCACAACTGTAGACGTCCCCGAACACCCCGGGAGGATGACTCCCGTTCTGTTCATATTGGGGTCACTACAGTTCAAAGGACTCAAAATGTCATGGTTTTTAATCTTGAACCAAAGAGTCCAACTCTGGCAAATCGTTTTGAGAAAACAGATTTTTTGAAAAGAAGTGCCAAACATGGACTGCTTTGCCAGATATAGAGTCGCCACCTAAATATTTTAAAATGGGAAATTTAGGAAACCCTGACTCGGTGCCAAAGGCCACGTGTCCGTCATCACCAAAGTGACTTGGCTCGGGAGCTTGGGTACGATCGGGGAAGGTCAGCTATGAGCACCCCCTTTCGCCCGGTCCGAAGACCGGCCTCTACTAACCGTGATATCCGATTTTGAAAACATTACGTGCTCTTGTTCCGGTTATTAGCCTAGATTTACTACGTTATGCGCACAGCAAACAAGTATAGACCAAATTGCCTAAATTGGAATAAAACATTGCATGTTTATTTTGAAAATGGTTTGCTACTCGCAAGTAGGCTAAAATGCAGATTTTGCCACCTTCAAGTGGGCTTTTAGAAAAGAAGGTTTTGCCACTGTCTAGTGGGCTTAAAACTCACAGTTTTAATGCATTATCCCAATTTAAGCAATTCGACCTCCATCCACAGGCATTCAAGCAGTTATATCACATAAGCAGCTAGCCTCATGGTAATCATGCTATTATGGCAACATTCACACGCATGCGATATGCTAAAGCATAAAAGCTCACCTAGTACTCCAAGCCAAAACAGAAGCTTATTAGAAATCCATGCATGCACCTAAGCATACTGAAGTGTCTAATGCAACACATGCAAAGATGTAATCTAGGCAGGCTCGGCTATCCTAAACATGGCATATGGAATGCTACAAATAACACGTATTCAATTTGGAATTGAAAGTACAATGCAGTTTGTATGATGTGCCGAGCCCAATGTATGTCAACAAATGCATGGATGCACGCATGCATTGCATAAGGTATGCTAATTTTAAATATGCCCTAATCTACCATCATAAGCAGGTAAATAAAAGGGAAGAAAGAAGTGGGGGTTGGAAGACATACATACCCACACACCCACACTTATTACAAATACGCCCTCACTCGGAGGGGCCAAATGAATATACAGACCGAATAAATAATTAACTACCCTAGCTAATTAAATATTACAAAACCCTTAGCTAATTAACAAATTAATTAAACTATTAAAGCAGTAAAATGGCCTCGGGAAGAGGGATGCATGCATGCTCGAGCCTGCCTTGCCTGGAAAGCCCACACCGCACCACTGCTGCCTCTGTTTCACTGTCCTGCCTCCCTGGAAAATTGCCAAAGTCCCAGAACACCTTCCAGATTCACTGCAGTACACCACCGGCTAGAGGAAATAACCACCGGCTGCCTGAGGTGGCCACCGGCTGCTGGGGAGATTATCGGCACAAAAAGATTGCCGGTCGGCACTAAAGAGTGCCGGTCGGCACTAAATTCCTGTAGGAGACAGTTTTGACAGCAAACAGCAAACCAGCAGTGCATAGCATAGAATTTCTAGGCAAATGTATGCATGGACACACTCCCTATCATGCAATGGACTCAAGGGAGCATGGCCCGAAAGCCAAGTTAGCAACTTTGATATCAAATGCAATGCAAACCAAGCAAATCAAGGAGCCTAATCCCCATCACCAAATCAAGGGACAAGGTATGCATGAAAAGTACAATGCATCCTAGGCATGTTAGCTAATATGCAACATGATCATGAGGGCAAGCATGCAAGCATGGGCATGGACAATGTACCAACATGTAAAGTAGGCATACAACTAAGCAAATCATGGTCTTACACATGAATTAGACGGCTCCAATTAGGCCTAAAACAGTGGCCACAACCAAGGAAGTGAAGGCCAAACACATATGCACACATACACGTGCAAAGGTACCAACACTTAGGCGTAATGAAGCAAGCTTTAAGCACACTTAAAGGAAGCTAAACATGAACAACTAGCATGCATTATAAAGCTCTGAAATCATGCAAAACATGGTGCCAAACCAAGCTAAACAAGACCAAACAAAGCATGCAAATAGCCCAAGTGCTTGAAACAAGGTAATGAGGCTTTGAACCACACTTGACAAGACCAATCATGGCAAGACTCAAGCAACCAAAAACAGGTTTTCAGCATGTGAAAATACACCCAAAACTCACACTCACAGCATCCTAAAAGCTCTAAACACACAAGCATGCACAAGGCACCCTTGAATGCATAAAAGGACACACCCTTAAAGCATGAAAGAGATGACAAAAATGAACATGTGAGCATGGATTAGGGTCTGAAATAGCATGTAAGAGGGTTCCAAACCCTTGAAATCATGGAGGCAATGCATCCTACACATGCACCTACTTGAAGCATACAAGCTACAATGCAAAGGGGGTATACAAAGCATGCCAAGATTGACCCAAACAACCTAGGACAGACCTTATAAATGGCAAGACAAGCACATTTCCAGTTTATGACCAGCCACAAAAACAGAAGCAAGATAGGCTAACGAAGCATGCAAAATTACGGTAAATAGAAGAGATTACAAAGCAAGTGCATGATAGAGAGGCCAAACATGGTTGAGCCCTTCTTCAATGTTGAAGAGGGACTCAAAATAGGCCCACTCACAGTTTACATCAGGCTCAGAAACAGATCACACATGAGCTAGAAATAGCATGCAAGATATTGACATACAAGATGATATTGAAGCAAGTGCATCATGAAGGGCTCAAACAAGGTTGAGCCCTTCTTCAATGTTGAAGAAGGGCTCAAAATAAGCCTCTTTGTAGTTTACATCGAAGCCCAAAAATACATGCAACTATGGCTTAGATATGAACCAAGAAAATGCTAGTTTTGGGGAAAAGTGTGCTTACCCTTGTAGACCAACAAACCAGCACCTCTTGATCCAAGTTTGGGTGTTCCTAAGCTCTAAAGAACACCCCCAAGTTGCTGTAATGGAGTAAGGATGCCTTGTGCTATGAGTTAGTGAAGGAATGGCCCAAGAACAAGGGTGTTTGGAGGTGTAATGGGAGAGATATATGGTTGTAGATATATATGTTAGATATATATATCTATTCTCTGGTTTTCTTGCTTAAAGACTCCAACCCTAGACAAAGGAAGAGGAGCCTCTCTTATATAGACCAAGAATCAAGCTCTAAGCTTCTCCAAGAAGCTAAATCAAACGGGCAAAGGGTGCAAGGCTTATGAAGGAAGCTTGGACAGCTGGTAGGCTTCTTAAGGAAGCCAAGACAAAGGGTCAAGGCTTCCTCAAGAAGCCTTGAGCAAATGGGCCAAAAAAATGGGATTAAAGGCTCCAAATAGGTACATATATGCATGGGGAGCTGGGTCTGCGTATCCCAGCTGGCATAGCTGGCATGCACCAGGCTTGGAGGGTGCAAAGGGTGCAAACCGGCCAGAAAAAGAGGTCATCGGCCAAAATTAAGTGCCGGTCGGCACTATAAAGTGCCGGTCGGCTAAATATAGTGCCGATGGATTATTCCTTGGTCAAAAAATGTCCGGTGGGTATGAAAATCGAAGCCCCGGAAGTTAGCTTTCCAATGGCGCAAATCTTACATTAAAATTCCTCCTGTGAAAAAAGTTATGCCCTTTTCCGTGAAGCCGCGCAGACTCAATCCAACCGGGATGATGCCCAGCTTCAACCAATCATATCTCCTCCACCCGGACTTGGCTCTAGGAGATTCTTGAGTGCAAAGTGAAGCCCCGGAGGTCTTCTTTCCGATGGTGGTGGCCTCATAGCTCAACTCCAAGTATGCAATTTAATAAGCACGATTTAGCGAGGGCTGCTCGATTCTCTTCTACCCGGATTCATGCCGAACTTCTCCCAGACCAATTTTCTCCTCTCCTTTCCTCTTTTCTTCAACTCCAAACCCCTAAACAAAGTGTTTTGAAGGATTTGCCTCTCTCTTTGTCGAAGAAATTGAACCTGTGCCCTGCACATCTCTCGACACTGAGCAAACCATCAGTAATGCCCAAGTCTTGAGGGCGGTCAAAAATGGGGTGTCTACAGTTGCCCCTCTTTGACAGAACTTGAAAGTCATAACAATGACGGGAGTGAATGTCAAAGCCCAGAGACGACCCATTTTTGATAAGGCCGAAGACTTGGACAAACAAAATATAGATAAATGGTTGTGCCCGCAGGCTGCCTACGTATCCCTTTGCAAGGAATCAAACCAGCGTAGTTCAGGGGCAGGATGCAAAGTGATGCACAATGCAAGTGCATAACTTATGATCATGCAAAGGATGCTGTAATGAAGCAATTATGCACAGTAAATGCAACATTTTAAGCGAATGCTATGCAAGCAAGTAAACATGAACCAAACTACATCTCATGCAGAAAGGATGTAAGAGAATTATGCAATTCTTACGAACATGTGCGTTAGATACACAAAAGTGAACGAAGTGTGATAGATACACTAAGTGGACAAACATGCGTGATAGATACACAAAAGTGAAAAGAGTGTGATGGACACACTAGGTAAGCGTGTGATAGATACAAAAAGTAAAAGTGTGTGATTGATACACTATATGAAGCAAAACATGATAGATACGCAAAGTGAGCGCAGTGTGATGGATACACTAAGGAGAAAGTGTGTGATTGATACACAAAGCGAGCGTGTGATTGATACACAAAGTAGGCATAGCGTGATAGATACAAAGCGAGTGTGTGATAGATACACTATATGAACAAAGTGTGATTGATACACTAAATGAATGAAGTGAGCAAAGTGTGATAGACGCACAGAGAGAAAGTGTGTGATTGATACACAAAGTAAAAGTGTGTGATGGATACACTGTATGAAGCAAAGTGTGATGGATACACAGAAGGCAAGCACAAAGTGTGATAGATGCACTAAGTGAACAAGTGTGATGGATACACAATAGGTGAACACGAAGTGTGATCGATGCACTTAGTGAACAAAGTATGATGGATATACTAAAGGTGAACACGAAGTGTGATAGATGCACTTAGTGAACAGAGTATGATGGATATACTAAAAGCGAACACAAAGTGTGATAGATGCACTTGGTGAACAAGTATGATGGATATACTAATGGTGAACACGAAGTGTGATAGATGCACTTAGTGAACAGAGTATGATTGATATACTAAAGGTGAACACAAAGTGTGATGGATGCACTTAGTGAACAGAGTATGATGGATATACTAAATGTGAACACGAAGTGAGATAGATGCACTTAGTGAACAGGAGTATGATTGATATACTAGTGGTGTGTGATGGATACACAAAAGGTGAACACAAAGTGAGATAGATGCACTTAGTGAACAAGTATGATTGATATACTAAATGTGAACACGAAGTGTGATAGATGCACTTAGTGAACAGAGTATGATTGATATACTAAAGGTGAACACGAAGTGTGATGGATGCACTTAGTGAACAGAGTATGATGGATATACTAAAGGTGAACACGAAGTGTGATTGATGCACTTAGTGAACAGAGTATGATTGATATACTAAATGTGAACACGAAGTGTGATAGATGCACTTAGTGAACAGGAGTATGATTGATATACTAATGGTGAACACAAAGTGTGATAGATGCACTTAGTGAACAGGAGTATGATTGATATACTAGTGGTGTGTGATGGATACACAAAAGGTGATGAAGTGTGATGGATACACTAAATGCAATGAAGTGTGTGATTGATACACTGAATGCAAATGGAGTGTGTGATTGATACACTAAATGAAATAAAGTGTGTGATTGATACACTGAATGCAATGAAATGTGTGATTGATACACTGAATGCAAATGGAGTGTGTGATTGATACACTGAGGCAAATGAAATGTGTGATTGATACACTAAATGCAATGAAGTGTGTGATTGATACACCGAATGCAAATGGAGTGTGTGATTGATACACTGGATGCGAATGAAGTGTGATGAAGTGTGATTGATACACTGAGGCAAATGAAATGTGTGATTGATACACTAAAGTGAGAATGGGTGTGATAGATACATAAAATGAGAATGTATGTGATTGATACACAAAATGATAGAAGTGTGATTGATACACTGAGTGAAGAGAGTGTGATTGATACACTAAGTAAATGAAGTGACAGATACATGAGGCAAACAGAGTGAATGAGGTGTGATGGATACACTAAAGTAAACATGTGATAGATACATGAAGCAAACGAAAGTGTGATCGACACACAAACGAAAGTGTGATCGACACACAAAGCAAACATGCGATATGAAGAGAAGAATAGTGTGATAGATACACAAAGTGAAATAAAGTGCGATTGATACACCAAGTAAAGCAAAGTGTGATAGATACACGAAATGAATGAAGTGTGATAGATACACAAAGTGAATGAAGTGTGATTGATACACTATAGCAAATAAAGTGTGTTAGATACACTAAGTGAATGAAGTGTGATTGATACACTATAGCAAATAAAGTGTGTTAGATACACTAAGTGAAGCAAATGAATGTGTGTGATAGATACACGAAGTGAATGAAGTGTGATTGATACACTAAAGCAAATAAGGTGTGTTAGATACACTGAGTGAATGAAGTGTGATTGATACACTAAGTGAATGAGGTGTGATTGATACACTATTCTGGCTTGAAGCAGACTTGATCTTGAGCTGGAGGTAGAGGTACACTCATACTTCGGAGCATTGGCAAGGCCTGAAGAGGTACACACGGGATGTAGTCTCGGAACTTACTGAAGTTGGAACAAACTCAGATGTCCGACATTTTCTTCTTTTGCTTTTGCTTTGCAGTCCGGAACTATTATAGCTTCAGATAGGTCCCGGTTTTACTGTTCACACTTATCGGGGGTGGACCCTGGAGTTTTTGAAAGAACAAATTCCTGTTTTGCACAAATGTGGAGAATGGCACAGCACTCTGAGCACAAAATGATTTTTTTTTGAAATTAAGAAATGAGTTCTTAACCGGGTATTGAGCCTACGACTAAACACAGCGAAAAAGACTCAACAACGGAAAACAATAGGTAAACAACCTAAACACATCGAGTAACACTCGAGACGACTCAAAACAAGAATCGAGATAAAACAAAAAGACACGACACTCAGACATGCACAGGGAGCCTGTTTCACCGGGTAGTGTTTCCCACCCTTTCTCATTTGTGATTCTCACAATCACTCAGCCCTCAAGCTCGGTTCTTCTCTCAAAACCCTTTTGCTCACTTTTTCTCTCAACTTACACCTCTCTATTCTTTAATCTCTCATTTTTCATCCCTTCCCAGGGTGATTGATGGATGAATAGGAAGTCGTGGGCTCTTGCCCCTGGCATTTTGCTAGATTCTCTTCTTCTGCTCACAACAGTGAGTTTCTTCCACAGATGGGACTGCGCTATAACTGGGTGTGTAGCAAATCTGCAGTTAACATCGGTTGATGATGCCCTGCTGTGGAGTTTGGACGTGGTTAGATCTGCCCAGATGATGGGGTGGAATATCTGGCCCCATTCCAGTGCGTGCTTCGCACTTGACTTGATACCTCGCTGCTTGGAGGGTGAAAGAACTTTCAGCCGTTTGTCGTCGCCTTCAGTTGTGCCTTTTCTGGCAGGTAAAGTGCCTTTCTTGGCGAATATGTTGAAAATGGGGGAAAGACAGGAAGCCTGACTCAACTGTGCCCCTAGTTCATCATTTTGACCATTTTTTGTTTTTACTTTCTACTAAAACAGTTTTGACCAACATGAGAGTTAGATTAACATGTTTGTTCGATTTTTGATTTGAAATCATGCAAGTCAGGCTATGAGCACTGAAAATTTTCCTTTTTTGGGTCCAAGAAATGGTCCAGTTTTGGAAAAATGGAATGATTTTCGAGAGAATTTGTCAACCTCAGTAAAAATTCTCAAAAACTATTTTTGCAAACGGCCAATGCTCAACAAGCACGGAACCTACTCTTGAGATGCGCAACCTCGGATCCATAAGCAATGGAAAATTGCCCCTTGTCTGAAGGACACTGCATGGCAACGGAAAGTTGCCCCTTGTTTGAATGGCACCACAGTGCATTGAATGGCAACGGAAAGTTGCCCCTTGTTTGGACGATGCCGCAGCATTTCGTAAACAGTCTTCATCAACGATGACCGAACTCCCGGATACAGAGAAGGCAAGGATGATCAAAACCATTATATGGACTTAGTCGCTATGAAAGCGTTCGTGGCT
This sequence comes from Camellia granthamiana, assembly GCA_036172215.1. NCBI lineage: Eukaryota > Viridiplantae > Streptophyta > Magnoliopsida > Ericales > Theaceae > Camellia > Camellia granthamiana. The sequence goes on along the minus strand of CM069910.1, from coordinate 23,580,724 downwards.
GGACTTCAGGATGAAGTTGCCTACGTATCCCAAACATGGGAATCAAGCCTTACGTAGTTCAGGGTTAAGGTACACTCGGGTATTAACCTCTCCTTTTTATGCTCTAACTTTTGCCAAGGCGCCTGTTGCAGGTTTTCGACCTTGCGAGCTTTGTTTTTCTTTCTTTTCAATTCTTTTCATTTTTTCTTTTTCTTTTAGGCTCTAACTTTTGCCAAGGCGCCCGATGCGGGTTTTCGACCTTGCGAGCTTCTTTTTCTTTTCTTTTCTTTTTCTTCTTCCTTTGTTCTTCTTCCTTTGTTCTTTTTTTTCTGTATTTTTTTGTATTTTTCTTTGCTCTAACTTTTGCCTGGGTCGCCCTTCTGGGTTTTCGAACCAGCGAGCCTCTCAAAGGGTAAAAGTGTAGCTTGGTCCATGCCAAATGGTTGTAGGGTTTTGAAGCCATCCGTATCCAGGAGAGTGGCTGTTGATTTGCAAGAGGACTCATCTTCAGCTCTTCGAGCATGTCTGACATCTTTGCCCCTAGTTTGAGGGGGGGGCTTCTGATCTAGCTTTACAAGCTTCCCTTGATCTGATCTTCTTGATCTGACTTTGGTGCCTCTTGTTCGAGGGCTGCTTTGAATCTAGCCACACAGGCCTCATATTGTGATTGACCTTGGAACATTCTGAATGCGAGTTCAAGGTTTGAAGGCAAGGACTCAAGTCTCGAGGCTGAGAGCGATCCTAAGCTGCACAATCTCAAGAGCGATTCCACACATGTCTTTGCAGGACCGCGCAAAACATTTTTTGAAAGTTTTTAAGAAAGCGACGAATCGCTCGTGCTGAAGACAGTGTAGAACCAATCTGGATCAAAGCTAGGATCCTTCTCAGTACTCATATTAACAAGCATGATTTCATTCATTAAAGGCTTAGCATGCCTCTCTTTCTCTCAATTGATCAAATTTTTGCAAATCCCGAGGAATTCCTTCCTCTTTGTTTTCACCGCAGTGTTCAAAAAGTTTTGAAAAACTCAGGTTATTACAATGACTTCAAGGCACAGAAAAGACAGAGCTTCTTAGTCAAATACTGCCATCTCATCTAGGATTTCTGGCACAACTAGCACACGGCAGAAGCAAACACAAGAGTGTGAAAATCACTGCTGTTCCATTCAAATCTTCTGGTGTAACTGGCTCCAAGGCAGAAACAGACTCAAAAGAAAATGAAAAGACAAACACAAAACAAAATGGTGATGTCCGAGGTAACACCCCCGGAATCACCCGACTCCTACATAACAGGACTGACTCGATACAACAAGACAGACCCGACTGACTCAGTATGAAAAGACTGACACAATACAAAATGACAAGACTGACCCAATACCCAAGTCAGAAAGTACAAAACTAGCATTCGCAAATGCTCAAAACAGTGCGTGCCAAATGCCACATCCGGAGTAAACTGAGTGCCGCCCGCAGGTGGTTCATCCCCTGATCGCATATTCGTACTATCCCCCAAGTTCACTGATTCAGTGGTGATAGACTTTACTGAGCTGGTGCGGTAATGACCTTGTTGTCAAACAGATCTTGTACATCATGGCGCAAGCGAAAGCAGCTATCGGTCTCATGACCGGTTTGCTGATGGTATGCGCAGTACTTAGTCTGGTCATGCTTTGCAGGGATAGGATCGGGTAGGGGCCGTTGTTCCAACGGTTTCAAATGTCCTTTCCGGATTAGGACCTCTAGAGCCTTTGACAAAGGCATATGAAGTGGGGTGAAAACCCTCTTGACTCGAGGTGGATATTTGGTTTTCTGTGAGCTACTTCCGGACGCACCGGTAAATGGGGTAGCTGTTTTTGATGTGGTGGTGGTGACCATGCCCACTTCAGAAGATCTTGCAGCTGCATCACCACTGGTGGTCGCATTCGAACTGCGGGTAAACGCCCTCCTGGGCTGCTCCTTTTCCTGGTCAATGAGGCCCTGCTTCATAGCGTCCTCGATTTGCACCCCAATCTCATGGAGGTCTGCAAAGGTGGGTAGGGGGAGGACAATCATCTTCTGCATCAGCCTGGGTTGGAGATTGCGCACAATCATCCGTATCTGGTCCTTGTCGACCGGCCTGGTGGTCATCGAAGAAGCTTTGGCCCTCCAACGGGTTACAAAGTCAGAGAAGCCCTCTTTTGGCTCTTACCTGGTTGTCTCAAGATCACGGGTTATGACCTCGATCTGGGTATTGTATGAATATTGTGCGACGAAGGCCTCGGACATCTCCTCCCAGCTTCGTTTCACTGAGTCCTCTAATTTGGCGTACCAGATGGCTGCGATACCCGACAGGGTCCTGCTAAAGAGGGAGAGCTTCTGTAATCTTGTCAAGCCCATCGGGCGCAGAACATCTGAAAACAAACTCAGGTGGACCATGGGATCTCCCGACCCGTCAAAACGGTCAATGTGAGGCATCTTGAACCTGTCTGGCAATGTCACAGCTGTGTCCGTGTATCCATCTTCAATGTCAGGGATGGTCTTGACTCCCTGGGATTTCTTGAACAGCTTTTCGAGCTTGCTCAACTTCAGTGCTGTGGGATCCGTCTCGAACTCAAAGGGAGAGTCCGGTAGGTTGGTGGGTGTTTTTGATAACTGGGGTAAAATTGGGGGCGGAGCCGGCCCTACCGGAATGTCTGTACCTTCCTGGACATTTGGCGTCTCCCCAGGTGCTGGAGCTCCTGCTAGGGGAGGAACTTGTTGTGAAGCAGACGCGCCGCTTTGCTGTTGCAGCCTAGTGATGAGCTCAGCCTGCTGAGCCATGATTGCAGCCTGCTGCTTGGAAAATTCCGCTTGGCGGACAGCGTCTTGCTACATGAGTTTCATACTTTCTTGGAGTTGACGCATCATCTCCTCCATCCCTGCCATATTCTGCTAACCCGGCTGAATGACTGGTATATCTATCCTTGTGATAAAAACTGAGACCTCGGCCTGATTGCCCACTGATAGGGTAGATAAGGGTCACTGATCTGGTAACTGCTGAACCGGTGATCTGTGCCTGACTGGCCCTTTTTACTCTGCCTCTAGCAAAGGAACACTGATTGCCCTTGAGCTGAATCTCTGACCTAACAAAGTCTACCAGCACTAGTCCAATGTACCCGGGGGATATCGGAGCCTTCTGAAGCTATGATTCTGGGACTACCTAGCAAAAGAGAAAACAGACAGCATCTCAGCCCAACTTCACTGGAATGGATACGAGCAAAGCTGAACGACTGTATTCTACTACTGACCACTATTCCCCGAAATCACTGCCCCAAATCTGAATCTGATACCCGCAGATATGACTGATCCTCAAAATACTAATACTGGTGCCCGCAGGCCGGATACCCAGACTCGCAAACTGGTATATGCATTCCCTGTAGAGATACACTCTAAAAGCACATAGCATGTAAAAGAGAGCCAAAACACCCCTATGTTGGGGTAGGGTTTCCCTGTCCTATTTTGTCAGGAGCTAGGGCTTCACTACGCACGCAGCGGTTTCAAACAACCTATATCGGGTAAGCAACCTGTCCTAGTTTGGAATGGTCACTATGGATTCCGAATATGCACTAGGTCGAATGGTCAAAAAGGGTGCCCTGGTAAAACCGGGGTTTGTGTTCCCATGCTGTCAGAGCCCATAACCGGTCAGCCTTATGGTCATGCCTTGACAAGACAAGCCTCCGGCAAACCGTTCAGGAATGGCAGATGGCAAACACTGTGTTCCTAGGCGCACCAATGCACATGCAATGCAAAGAAACACATAAATGAAATCAAAACAGGATATCACGAGTTCGAGTCAAGCTCTCTAATTTTCCCCAGCAGAGTCGCCAGAAACTGTAGACGTCCCCGAACACCCCGGGAGGATGACTCCCATTCTATTCATATTGGGGTCACTACAGTTCAAAGGACTCAAAATGTCACGGTTCTTAATCTTGAACCAAAGAGTCCAACTCTGGCAAATCGTTTTGAGAAAACAGATTTTTTGAAAAGAAGTGCCAAACATGGACTGCTTTGCCAGATACAGAGTCGCCACCTAAATATTTTAAAATGGGAAATTTAGGAAACCCTGACTCGGTGCCAAAGGCCACGTGTCCGTCATCACCAAAGTGACTTGGCTCGGGAGCTTGGGTACGATCGGGGAAGGTCAGCTATGAGCACCCCCTTTCGCCCGGTCCGAAGACCGGCCTCTACTAACCGTGATATCCGATTTTGAAAACATTACGTGCTCTTGTTCCGGTTATTAGCCTAGATTTACTACGTTATGCGCACAGCAAACAAGTATAGACCAAATTGCCTAAATTGGAATAAAACATTGCATGTTTATTTTGAAAATGGTTTGCTACTCGCAAGTAGGCTAAAATGCAGATTTTGCCACCTTCAAGTGGGCTTTTAGAAAAGAAGGTTTTGCCACTGTCTAGTGGGCTTAAAACTCACAGTTTTAATGCATTATCCCAATTTAAGCAATTCGACCTCCATCCACAGGCATTCAAGCAGTTATATCACATAAGCAGCTAGCCTCATGGTAATCATGCTATTATGGCAACATTCACACGCATGCGATATGCTAAAGCATAAAAGCTCACCTAGTACTCCAAGCCAAAACAGAAGCTTATTAGAAATCCATGCATGCACCTAAGCATACTGAAGTGTCTAATGCAACACATGCAAAGATGTAATCTAGGCAGGCTCGGCTATCCTAAACATGGCATATGGAATGCTACAAATAACACGTATTCAATTTGGAATTGAAAGTACAATGCAGTTTGTATGATGTGCCGAGCCCAATGTATGTCAACAAATGCATGGATGCACGCATGCATTGCATAAGGTATGCTAATTTTAAATATGCCCTAATCTACCATCATAAGCAGGTAAATAAAAGGGAAGAAAGAAGTGGGGGTTGGAAGACATACATACCCACACACCCACACTTATTACAAATACGCCCTCACTCGGAGGGGCCAAATGAATATACAGACCGAATAAATAATTAACTACCCTAGCTAATTAAATATTACAAAACCCTTAGCTAATTAACAAATTAATTAAACTATTAAAGCAGTAAAATGGCCTCGGGAAGAGGGATGCATGCATGCTCGAGCCTGCCTTGCCTGGAAAGCCCACACCGCACCACTGCTGCCTCTGTTTCACTGTCCTGCCTCCCTGGAAAATTGCCAAAGTCCCAGAACACCTTCCAGATTCACTGCAGTACACCACCGGCTAGAGGAAATAACCACCAGCTGCCTGAGGTGGCCACCGGCTGCTGGGGAGATTATCGGCACAAAAAGATTGCCGGTCGGCACTAAAGAGTGCCGATCGGCACTAAATTCCTGCAGGAGACAGTTTTGACAGCAAACAGCAAACCAGCAGTGCATAGCATAGAATTTCTAGGCAAATGTATGCATGGACACACTCCCTATCATGCAATGGACTCAAGGGAGCATGGCCCTCGACCCCCGGGCCATCAATCACGCATTTCAATGCATGATGGCCCGAAAGCCAAGTTAGCAACTTTGATATCAAATGCAATGCAAACCAAGCAAATCAAGGAGCCTAATCCCCATCACCAAATCAAGGGACAAGGTATGCATGAAAAGTACAATGCATCCTAGGCATGTTAGCTAATATGCAACATGATCATGAGGGCAAGCATGCAAGCATGGGCATGGACAATGTACCAACATGTAAAGTAGGCATACAACTAAGCAAATCATGGTCTTACACATGAATTAGACGGCTCCAATTAGGCCTAAAACAGTGGCCACAACCAAGGAAGTGAAGGCCAAACACATATGCACACATACACGTGCAAAGGTACCAACACTTAGGCGTAATGAAGCAAGCTTTAAGCACACTTAAAGGAAGCTAAACATGAACAACTAGCATGCATTATAAAGCTCTGAAATCATGCAAAACATGGTGCCAAACCAAGCTAAACAAGACCAAACAAAGCATGCAAATAGCCCAAGTGTTTGAAACAAGGTAATGAGGCTTTGAACCACACTCGACAAGACCAATCATGGCAAGACTCAAGCAACCAAAAACAGGTTTTCAGCATGTGAAAATACACCCAAAACTCACACTCACGGCATCCTAAAAGCTCTAAACACACAAGCATGCACAAGGCACCCTTGAATGCATAAAAGGACACACCCTTAAAGCATGAAAGAGATGACAAAAATGAACATGTGAGCATGGATTAGGGTCTGAAATAGCATGTAAGAGGGTTCCAAACCCTTGAAATCATGGAGGCAATGCATCCTACACATGCACCTACTTGAAGCATACAAGCTACAATGCAAAGGGGGTATACAAAGCATGCCAAGATTGACCCAAACAACCTAGGACAGACCTTATACATGGCAAGACAAGCACATTTCCAGTTTATGACCAGCCACAAAAACAGAAGCAAGATAGGCTAACGAAGCATGCAAAATTACGGTAAATAGAAGAGATTACAAAGCAAGTGCATGATAGAGAGGCCAAACATGGTTGAGCCCTTCTTCAATGTTGAAGAGGGGCTCAAAATAGGCCCACTCACAGTTTACATCAGGCTCAGAAACAGATCACACATGAGCTAGAAATAGCATGCAAGATATTGACATACAAGATGATATTGAAGCAAGTGCATCATGAAGGGCTCAAACAAGGTTGAGCCCTTCTTCAATGTTGAAGAAGGGCTCAAAATAAGCCTCTTTGTAGTTTACATCGAAGCCCAAAAATACATGCAACTATGGCTTAGATATGAACCAAGAAAATGCTAGTTTTGGGGAAAAGTGTGCTTACCCTTGTAGACCAACAAACCAGCACCTCTTGATCCAAGTTTGGGTGCTCCTAAGCTCTGAAGAACACCCCCAAGTTGCTGTAATGGAGTAAGGATGCCTTGTGCTATGAGTTAGTGAAGGAATGGCCCAAGAACAAGGGTGTTTGGAGGTGTAATGGGAGAGATATATGGTTGTAGATATATATGTTAGATATATATATCTATTCTCTGGTTTTCTTGCTTAAAGACTCCAACCCTAGACAAAGGAAGAGGAGCCTCTCTTATATAGACCAAGAATCAAGCTCTAAGCTTCTCCAAGAAGCTAAATCAAAGGGGCAAAGGGTGCAAGGCTTATGAAGGAAGCTTGGACAGCTGGTAGGCTTCTTGAGGAAGCCAAGACAAAGGGTCAAGGCTTCCTCAAGAAGCCTTGAGCAAAGGGGCCAAAAAAATGTGATTAAAGGCTCCAAATAGGTACATATATGCATGGGGAGCTGGGTCTGCGTATCCCAGCTGGCATAGCTGGCATGCACCAGGCTTGGAGGGTGCAAAGGGTGCAAACCGGCCAGAAAAAGAGGTCATCGGCCAAAATTAAGTGCCGGTCGGCTAAATATAGTGCCGATGGATGATTCCTTGGTCAAAAAATGGCCAGTGGGTATGTAAATCGAAGCCCCGGAAGTTAGCTTTCCAATGGCACAAACCTTGCATTAAAATTCCTCCTGTGTAAAAAGTTATGCCCTTTTCCGTGAAGCCGCGCAGACTCGATCCAACCGGGATGATGCCCAGCTTCAACCAATCATATCTCCTCCACCCGGACTTGGCTCTAGGAGATTCTTGAGTGCAAAGTGAAGCCCCAGAGGTCTTCTTTCCGATGGTGGTAGCCTCATAGCTCAACTCCAAGTATGCAATTGAATAAGCCCGATTTAGCGAGGGCTGCTCGATTCTCTTCTACCCAGATTCATGCCGAACTTCTCCCAGACCAATTTTCTCCTCTCCTTTCCTCTTTTCTTCAACTCCAAACCCCTAAACAAAGTGTTTTGAAGGATTTGCCTCTCTCTTTGTCGAAGAAATTGAACCTGTGCCCTGCACATCTCTCGACACCGAGCAAACCATCAGTAATGCCCAAGTCTCGAGGGCGGTCAAAAATGCGGTGTCTACAACAACGCCTACCAAGGTTTCTTCCCATAAACTCTCATGGGGTCCTCTCTAGCGTTTTGAAATAGGGTTGGTTCCGAATTCTTTACAGGACTTTATGAATTGGGATTCGGAACACAGTTGTGAGTGGTTGGGCAGCCCTCAATTCTGCCTCTTGCTTGTTGGTTCCGTTATTACCTCGGCCTCACTTCGGCGAGCCGTTTCCTTTTTCTTGCTTCGTCTCCTTATTCCCTGACGTATCTTCCTCGGCTCTGGCGTACTTCTCGATTCTGGCCATGAGCTCTTCCATACTTTTTGGCAATGTCTTTGCCAAAGACTTCCGTAATGGACAATCATCTTTCAGGCCGTTCTTGAAAGACACGACCGCTACCTCTTGGTTGCATTCGGGTATTCAATTGAACACCTCATAGTACCTTTTTGCATAGGCCCTAAGGCCTTCATCCTTACTGATTTTCAGGGCCATCAATGCGTCGACCCTTAATGGCTGTAATTTATTTGTCATGAACATGGCTACAAACATCTCGGCCAGGCCTTCCCAGGTCTTGACGCTTCCTTTTGGTAGTTTGTGAAACCAATCTGATGCAATCTCCCCAAAGGACGATTGGAACACTTTGCAGAGCAACGACTCGTTCCCACTATATAATGCCATTGAGTTCAAGTATAATCCAACGTGGAAGTTGGGGTTTGACTTACCATCGTAAACTTGAAACCTCGGCATACTGAATCTCTTCGGAGCCTCAAATTTGTCCAACTCCATTGAGAATGGTGTTCTCGGCTTCACAGGGGAGGTTACCTCGACCTCCCTGTTTCGTTGCCTCCTCTTAAGGTAATCTCTCAAGTCTTCTTTGCTCCGCCCAGGAGCTCGGCTATCTTTTGACTTCAGTCTTTTCGACATACTACTCTCGGCTTCGTGGTGAGTCCTTTTCGTCCTTTCTCCATGAGTGGTGTTGAAGCATAGTGCTTGCCCCTGAACATGCCGATGTTCTTTGGGGTCTACCTCCTTGGTGCGGTGCGTCCTTCGTGATTCTTCTTTTCTTGATTCTCCTTGCCCGACCTCCCTTGAAGGTCGGTGAGAGTGTCTTTCACTCCTGGTGTGCTGCAGGGCTTCTGGGGTTGCATTCTGCCCTTTCTTCTGGGCCTTGGCCGCTGGGATCGGCGTGTCCTGTAGCGGGAATGGTGGTTGCATGATATTATTTTGCATCACAAAGTTGACGACCGATTGCAGGTCTGCCAACTTGTTTGCCATTTCCTTTACTTCTTCATCCCTCCGCAGGCATCTGTCCCTCCATACCTGGAGGTTATTTTCGTTGTAGTATCTTCTTTGATCTAGTTTCTTTGGTATGTCGCCAGTCTGGCCGACATCTTTCTCTCCGTGATTTTGGTCACGAGTTTCTGCGTTGCACTCGTCTCCTTCGATATCAAGATCAATAGGTCTCCCACTCCCAGTAGGAGTATTCTCCCCAATCTTTTCTTGCTATCCGTTACTGGACATCTATCCCTCTTTCTTTCCCACAGACGGTGCCAAATTGTGTGGGTGAAAATCTGACCACACTGCCAACTCAGTACTCAGCTGGAAAACACTGGCAGAATAGATAGCACCTATAAAACCTGCAACAGAAGGAGAAGACTCCGGCGGTGGTTCTTCCACCCGGGGGTACTCCGACGATCAAGTCAGTATATCTCTCAAAGATAATTCAAGTGCTTAAATCACTGTACTTAATATAAATTGTGTACCTTAGACCCATGGGGGTGCCTCTCTTTTATAGTTAACTCAATCCTAGTCCCAATAGAAACCTGACTTCTATGGACTCCCATTCAGTGCTTACTTTGGACTCCTCAAGAGATAATGATAGACTCCCTAAGAATACTATCCTTATCCATCTTGAAGTCTTTCTTCATTCTAGGACTCTTGTCCCTTATCCGCTTATCTTGAATTCCGATATCTTCAGAGACAACCTCGGCCTAGCCGAGATAACCTCGGCATCATGATCTGGAATGTGGCACCTCAGCTGACACGTCGGCGTCACCTTGCCACGTGTTGATACTCAAAAAATATATCCCCACACTGAACACCTCCGTAGGGGCAAATTAAACCTTAAGAAAATTGTGTCCAACACAAGCTTTGACAGTATTGTATTGTTTTGTGTTATAATTTCCGATTTATTATTAAGCATAATCTTCTTGAATAATTGTTTATTTGAAGTATCATTGTGTTTTGTTGCTCTATTTCTCTCTAAAAAATAATTTTTTCTCACCCAGTCATCCGAGACGACTGCCTTTGTGAAATTTTTGTTTTGCTTTGCTTAGTTGCAAGTCAATTCCAATAATCACTTATTTATACTTGTGCTTAATTTGTAATAACTTCCCAACATTCTCTAATTCATCTCTGCCAAATATAACGATCTTCATAAAATTAATTTTTTAAAAAAAACCTTGTCAAACGCGGTCTGTCTATTTATTTATTATTATTATTTTTTGATTCACTGCGGACAACGATTTAGTGTAGTCACCTATGTTGACACAATTGTTATGTTTTAAGATATATATTTACATATATTTAATATTTTTTGAATTTTTTAAGGATAAGAGTTTGTAAGAAAAAAGATTGGCTTCCTTTCAATTTAATTTTTGAAATGAGTTTTAAGTTTTGAGTTATGTTTTAAAAGATAAATTTTTGAAAAGAAAAAAATTATTTGGTTATGAGTTTTGAAAAGAGTTTTGAATTGTATTTTGAGATTTTTTGAGATTTTTTTAAGGCCTCTAATATTACAATTTTAGAAGATAAAGGGCATCCCAAACTTTCATAGTACCATAGGTCCCTCAAAAATACGCACCTCTTCCCTCCAAAATTATTGAACCAAAATATCCTTGTGTTTTACATTCAATTTAACGTCTTTCACTTTTTGAAAATTTTGAAAACTTAAAAATTCAATAACCATTGATTTAGATGTTCATTTTTAACAAAAATTATATTTTTGGAATGCCCTTATTGAGATCTATCCAACAAGATGTATGAGGAATATGAAACTTATAGCAATCCCGGGTTTTTCCCCTTGTGTACGGTGATCCGGACTTGTTTCCGTAGATGTTAGTAGTTCCTTATATCTTGTTTACATCCTTTCGTACTTTGTATTTGAGTTATAGGATGTGTTGGGCAGGTTTGTTATAGGTTGGTTGAACTTAGAAACCAAGAGTAGTTGCCCAGATTTTTGCCTTCACGCTCGAGCGGAGCTTTTGACGCTCGAGTGGGCCCTTTTTTGTTGCTTCTCCTCTTGAGCGGGATTTCTGACGCTCGAGCTTGATTTTCCATCTCCCATTATTTCTTTTGCAGTGTTGGATGCTCGAGCGGGAGTTTCGACGCTCGAGCGTAAGTTCATGTGTGACACTCGAGCGGGGAGTTTTGCGCTCGAGCGGGGACCTGGTTCAGCAAAAAGTTCTGCAAGTGTGTATCCAACGCTCGAGCGGGATTTTTGACGCTCGAGCGGGAGTCTGTGAGTGATGCTCGAGCGGGGGTTTCCACGCTCGAGCGGGGCGACTTTTATATAAAGTCGAGATCCGACTTTTTGGATCACTTTTTTCACATCCTCTTCTCTCTCTTACTTTTCCAAAACTCCATTGTTGAACACCTTAGTCTAAAACCTAACTTCTCCCTTAGGATTGATCTAGCTAGAGTGATTTCCTCGCCTCGGGCTTTGAAAAAGTTGTGTGGATCGTCGAGGGCTATCTTCTAATCTGAAAATTTTGGGATTTGGAGCATCTTCATTTTTGTCATCTTCTTCCCTTGGGCTCCGAATTTGAGGTAGGGATTCCTACTCACTCTTATGGTCTTTGACATAGATTTTTGGTTGTTTTGATGAAGTGTTGAAGTTGGGTGATTTTGGGACTTAGGGTTTCAAATTGTTAAAAAGAGAGCTTTGTTATTTTGATTCTAAAAAGTGTGTTTTGGGTTCAAAATAATGATATTGTTGTTGGATGTTGATATTTAGACCATTGGGTCAATATTGGGAAATGGGATAGAAAACCGTAATTTGTTGTATAAGTTAATTGGTATAATTAATTTGGAAAATTTGTGGATTTATGGAATTGAGTTGGAAATAATGGAATTGACTCATTATATTGTGAAATGGTGGAGTTAGATTTATTAATCGCTCACTTTTGATAACATTGATATTTTATCTGTTGGAGCTTTTATTATCTGTTTAGAAATAATTGCTTGGGCTACCGGTGGAGGGTAGTTTTGATTGTTGTAGACAATGCATGATGATTAGGTAAACTAAAACTAATCGATTGAGTATGCTATCGAATATAACGACGGGAATAATACATTAACTTTATGTATTGATTGATTGTATATGACCTATGTTTATATACATGTATGTGTGGGAGGAGATAGGGGATGTACTCCACGGTTTAGGGGAAGATAGGGGATGGACCTCTAAACCGGATGCTAGTGTGACATTGATACAGCACTACAATGTGTATCAAGTGTTGATTATGGAAGTGTTTGAATTGATTTGATATAGCACTAAAATGTATATCATTATCAATTGTGAAGTGTAGAAGTAATTCTATGTTTTGTTGGTACAACACCGAAATGTGTATCCCTCGTAAAGTGTGGATATAGCTTGTATGCTTATCTGTTGAGATGCTAACATAGCTAGTATGCATATCTAATGTAAAATGGGTAACGTTTATTATGAGTCACTGTCTCATGTAAGTCGTTGGCCAGATTCTGAGCCGTTGTTGTAAATTGTGAATTTGGTAAGAAATGGAAAATGGAATGAAACATGGACATAGTGGTCATGTAATGGAAATGGATTATGAATTGATTTATGGGAATTAAACATTTATCAATTGCTGATGTCTTAGTCATTGCTCATACTGTGTTTAGCCTATCTCTACTGGGCGTTGGCTCACCCTATATGGGACATCATTTTCAGGTACAGGTAGCATGCCACCTCCAAGGTCATAGCTTGGATGATGATGAGAGTTGAAGACTCTTTTTGTTTATTTTGTTTGTATTACATGTATATCAAGCCAAGGGCTTCTTTTGTATAGAGTTAGCATTCTTCTTCTGTATAACTAAGTCTTAACTTGGAAAGCTGTAAGCCCGTAGGGCATTTGCTTTTGTTGTTAACATGTAATACTTTTGTAAGAACTATTCTGATGAATAGAAATAGTTGATTTCTCTTGTATCAATTCATGTCTTTAGTGATGGATTTTATGTATTATTTTGTGGGCGTTACAACTTGGTATCAGAGCGTACCGGGTTCGAATACTTTGGGTACGTGGGAAGTGATTAGTATCACAATGGGTTTGTCTCGCTTGTTAGAGACTTTAGTGTAATGTAATGTGTTTATGTGATAGCATGTTTATGTGACTATTTGGGTATGGGATTTAGTTTCTAGGATGTTGATCGGATCCTTGGGTTTCTGTGAGCCTTGTTGGAAAAAGCACTTGATCAATGCTGTTTCTGACTGGAACTCCGGTAACGCCTCGGGACTATCATTATCCGGAAATGAAATTCGTAAGTGCTTATGTGTTTATGTGCTTACGTGGAGTGAATTACAGTTGTCCATGCATTAGGACGCGAGTGTTATAGCTTTGGCACATTTGTGAATGTGCTAACGTTCTCTGTTACCTTTATTAGGATGTCAGGACGCGGATGAGGTGGTAGGCAAGGTAGGCCTATGAGGCAGGAGGTGCCTTTACCGTATGATATTCCGACGTAGCAGGAGGGGATTGGCCAGGCCAATGTGGCCGAGCCAGCAGGTCAGGAGGCTATGAGCGCTCTAGCCCGAGGGATAGCCGATGCTTTGAGGGAGTCTATGGGTATTCTTAGAGCTGAGAATCCAGTTCAGGCTCCAGTGCAGGCCCAGGTTGCTGAGGCAGGGCCTTCCTTCTTGAAAAGGGAGTTCTTCCGGTCTAACCCAGATGAGTTTGTTGGAGATCCGAAGGAGCCACTTGAGGCGGATGAGTGGTTGGAGCAGATGAGTAAGACGTTCGAGATGCTTGGCATCGAGGACGGAGCATTGAAAGTGACCTTGGCATCTTTCCAGCTTAAGGGGGATGCGAGTCAGTGGTGGAAGTTCGTGAAGGGTCGCTTGGATGGCACTTGGGAGGCGTTTGTGAGTGCTTTCTAGGAGAAGTTCTTATCTTCAGCAGTCAGAGAGAGGCTGAGAGATCAGTTCTGCCAGCTTTTACAATTGAGTTCTTCAGTGGCCGAGTATGAGGCTACTTTTACTAGCTTGTCCAGGTTCGCACCTGAACTTGTGGCGTCCGAGGAACGCCGCTGTATTGAGTTTGAGAAGAGGTTGAGGCGCGACCTCAAGATGAGAGTTGGTGGTTCTATGATCCGAGACTATGGGCACTTGGTTGATGAGGCGGCCCATATGGAGATCATGATGCAAGAGGAGGAGGGACAGAGGGGCTCCAAGAGGAGCCAGGATGGTCAGGGTGATGGCAGGAAATAGAGGGGTGCTAACCCTCAGCAGTCTCAGGGTGGTGTTGCTAGATCGACCTTTCCAGTGCTGAGTGCAGGCTCGGGGAGAGGAATCACGGAGACTTCACATGTTACAAGTGTGGCCAGCTGGGCCACAAGGCTTTGGTTTGCCCACAGAGGGGAGGAGGTCAGAGAGCTGCTTCGTCTTCAGCTAGACCGTAGAGCCAGACTCAGGGCAGGGGTCAGCCACTGTCTTGTTATCAGTATGGTCAGGCGGGGCACCTGAAGAGGTTTTGCCCGCAGTTGGGTGGCACATCTAGTGCATCTGGGCAGAGGCAGAGTCTTCAGCCAGCTCAGTCAGTGCAGGCCTCGAGGGCCAACCAGGGGGCTTTATCGTCCCAGTCTGTACAGCAGTCGTATGCTCCGAGGGGTGAGCAGGTGGATCAGGGACCTACTGGGCGCGTGTACGATGTTACCGCGCAGGACTTGGTGCCAGTCCCATCAGTTGTGAGAGGTACCTTTCTGTTTTGCAACTCGGTTGCTAGTGTATTGATCGATACGGGTGCGTCTCATTCTTTTGTATCTGTTGCATTTGCATCTGTTTTGGAATTGGAGTTGGCACAATTAGCATCTCCTATATGTGTTGTATCACCTCTTGGGGGTGAGCTGATTTTGAAACATGGATGTAGAGGTTGTAATATAGAGGTCGCCGATCATAGGCTTTCGTTTCCTTTTGTAGTTATGCCCATGAAGGGCTTTGATGTTATTTTGGGTATGGACTGGTTATCATCATACCGGGCAGTTATTGATTGCTATCGCCAGAGGGTCACTTGTTGTACCGTGAGCGGGGAGTGTTTCCATTTCTTGGGGGATCGGGTTGGTAGTGTGTTGCCACCAATGTATGATCCGCGAGGGCGGGGTGAGCTTAGTGGTCTACTTGCTAGCTTTTTGAGTGGTGAGTGTGATGAGACCCATATTGTATTGCCGAGGGTGGTTTGTGAGTATTCGCATGTTTTTCCCGAGGATCTCGTTGGTTTGCCACCTCACCGTGAGATTGAGTTCTCCATTGATTTAGTGCCCGGCACGACGTCGATTTCTATGGCACCTTACTGTTTTGCCCTAGCCGAGTTGAGTGAGTTGAAGATTCAGCTCCAGGAGTTGTTGGATAAGGGCTTTGTTCGCCCTAGTGTTTCGCCGTGGGGAGCACCGGCCCTCTTTGCTAAAAAGAAAGATGGTGCCTTGAGATTGGGTATCGATTACCGGAAGTTTAATCGGGCTACGATCAAGAATAAGTACCCTATGCCCCGTATAGATGATCTGTTCGACCAGTTGAAGGGTTCCCATTGTTTTTCTAAGATAGACTTGAGATCGGGCTACCACCAGTTGAGGGTCAGGGAGGAGGATATTCCGAAGACGACATTCTGTACGCGGTATGACCATTATGAGTTTCTGGTGATGCCATTTGGGCTCACTAATGCACCAGCAGTTTTTATGGATTTGATGAACCGGATATTCTGGGAATTCTTAGATCGTTTTGTAGTCGTCTTTGTCGACAACATTCTTATCTATTCGCCTTCTGAGGAGGAGCACGAGGAACACTTGAGAGTGGTGCTTGAGTTGCTTAGAGCCCATAAGTTGTATGCCAAGTTCAGGAAGTGTGAGTTCTAGCTAGGAGAAGTCAAGTTCCTAGGCCATGTAGTATCCGGGGAAGGAGTGTCTGTTGATACATCCAAGATTGAGGCAGTGCAGGATTGGGCATAGCCTAAGAGTGTGTTTGAGATCCGCAGTTTCCTGGGGTTAGCTAGGTATTACCGCCGGTTTGTGAAGGATTTCTCCAGGCTAGCTTCACCGTTGACTAGATTGACTCGGAAGGGAGTCAAATTCGTATGGAGTGAGACTTATGAAAAGTCGTTTCAAGAGCTGAAAGTTAGATTGACCACCGCTCCGGTCTTGATTATTCCAGAGAGGGGGTTGGGTTATGCGGTTTATTGTGATGCCTCACGAGAGGGTTTGGGTTGTGTGTTAATGCAAGAGTGGAAAGTAGTAGCTTATGGTTCACGTCAGTTGAAAATACACGAGAAGAACTACCCTACACATGACCTAGAGCTAGCAGCAGTGATCTTTGCCTTGAAAATCTGGAGACATTACCTATATGGTGAGAAGTTTGAGGTGTTCTCGGACCACAAAAGTTTGAAGTATCTGTTTACACAAAAAGACTTGAACTTGAGGCAGAAGAGGTTTATGGAGTTTATTGAGGATTACGACTTCAAGTTGCACTGTCATCCGGGTAAGGCCAATGTTGTGGCCAATGCCCTTAGCAGGAAATCCATTGGTGATGTAGCTTGTATAGCCATCCGAGAATGGGAGATGTTGGGGGCGCTTGGCAAGTTTGATTTGCTTCTGGGCGAATCCGTTGAGGCTACGACCTTGTTTTCTGTTGTTGCGCAGCCTACACTTATGACTCGAGTGTTAGAGGCACAGAGAGGTGACCTTGAGGTAGAATCCCTCCGAGAGAAGATCTCCAGCGGGAAGGTTGAGAAGGGTTTGTCTGAGTATCTCGACCAGAGTGTGAGATACCGAGACCGATTGTTCGTACCGGAGTCCTGCCGAGAGGAGGTACTCCGAGAGTTTCACCATTCACGCCTTGCGGTGCATCCGGGAGGCACCAAGATGTATCGCGATTTGGGGCGCCAGTTTTGGTGGAGGAGTATGAAGAGGGATGTGGCGGTTTTCGTTTCTAAGTGCCTTACTTGTTAGCAAGTGAAGGCCGAGCATCAGAGGCCAGCGGGTTTGTTGCAACCCTTGCCTATTGCCGAGTGAAAGTAGGAGCATGTCACTATGGACTTCGTTGTAGGTCTTCCGAGGACTCAGTGGGGTAGTGATGCTATTTGGGTGGTTGTAGACCGGTTGACTAAGTCGGCGCACTTTATCCCTATGCGCGTGAGAGATTCGGTAGATCACCTTGCCGATTTGTATATTCAGGACATAGTGAGATTGCACAGGGTCCCAGTGACGATTGTCTCAGATAGAGATCCTCGTTTCACTGCCAGGTTGTGGCAGAGTTTGCAGAGTGCCTTGGGCACTAAGTTGACCTTTAGCACGGCCTATCATCCTCAGACTGACGGGCAGTCCGAGCGTACTATTCAGATCCTTGAGGATATGCTTTGGGGTTGTGTCCTTCACTTCTGTGGGACGTGGGAGAGGCACCTGCCATTGGTGGAGTTTGCCTACAACAACACTTTCCAGTCTAGTATCGGTATGGCACCGTTTGAGGCCTTGTATGGCCGACCATGTAGGTCTTCAGTTTGTTGGGCCGAGGTGGGTGATGCACCGTTGTTGGGCCTGGAGTTGGTTAGGGAGACGACAGAGAAAGTTGAGCTTATCCGTAGGAGGCTTGTTACAGCCCAGAGTCATCAGAAATCTTATGATGACCGTAGGAGGCGACCTTTGGTGTTTGAGGTGGGTGATCATGTTTTCTTGAAAATATCACCTAGGCAAGGTTTGATGAGGTTCGGGAAGAGAGGGAAGTTATCCCCTCGGTTTATTGGTCCCTTTGAGATCCTTGAGAGGATTGGGGAAGTTGCTAATCGTTTGGCTTTGCCACCGCAGTTGTCCGGGGTGCATGACGTATTTCATGTGAGTATGCTCCGGAATTACGAGCCAGATCTATCACATGTATTGGATTGGACCGACCTAGAGGTAGATGAGGATGCCTCGTATGAGGAGAGACCAGTTCGGGTCTTGGATAGGCGGGATCAAGTCTTGCGAGGCAAGACCATCCCCTTGGTAAAAGTTTTGTGGAAACATCACGGAGTGAAGGAAGCCACTTGGGAACGTGAGGTGGAGGTCCGAGAGAAATATCCGGATCTATTTGTGGATGTTTGAACATATATTGCATATTTTGTGCATTATGAACCTTAAGAGCATTGAATATATCTTAGGTTGTAAAACATGGTTTATGTTTTGGTTTAGTGAAAGAAATTTGAAACTTGCCTCAAAATGGAAGTTTGATATAACATCACATATGTTGAGTATTGTAAAATTGGAAATGTATCATGAACGTTAGTTATGATATGAAATTGTGGAAAATGAGTTGAAGTTGGTAAATTCCAAAGGAATGCATGTTGAAAATGCAGGTTGTTATTTATGATGTGAATTGCCTCTTGATAAGAGATGAGATTGACCGGTAATGGGTCAGAATGTTTAAAATTATGTTGTAATATTATTGGAAATGAAAAAAAAAAAAAAAAAAAAAACTTGTTTATGAAAACTTGTGTCTAATTTTGGGGACGAAATTCTTTAAGGGGGGAGGTTATAGCAATCTCGGGTTTTTTCCCTTGTGTATGGTGATCCGGAATTGTTTCCGTAGATGTTAGTAGTTCCTTATATCTTGTTTACATCCTTTCATACTTTGTATTTGAGTTATAGGATGTGTTGGGCAGGTTTGTTACAGGTTGGTTGAACTTAGAAACCAAGAGTAGTTGCCCAGATGTTTGCCTTCACGCTCGAGCGGAGCTTTTGACGCTCGAGTGGAGCTTTTGACGCTCGAGCGGGCCCTTTTTTGTTGCTTCTCCGCTCGAGCGGGATTTCTGACGCTCGAGCATGATTTTCCATCTCCCAGTATTTCTTTTGCAGTGTTGGATGCTCGAGCGGGAGTTTCGACGCTCGAGCGTGAGTTCGTGTGTGACGCTCGAGCGGGGAGTTTTGCGCTCGAGCGGGGACCTAGTTCAGCAAAAAGTTCTGCAAGTGTGTATCCGACGCTCGAGCGGGATTTTTGACGCTCGAGCGGGGGTTTCCACGCTCGAGCGGGGCGACTTTTATATAAAGCCGAGATCCGACTTTTTGGATCACTTTTTTCACATCCTCTTCTCTCTCTTACTTTTCCAAAACTCCATTGTTGAACACCTCACTCTAAAACCTAACTTCTCCCTTAGGATTGATCTAGCTAGAGTGATTTCCTCACCTTGGGCTTTGAAAAAGTTGTATGGATCGTCGAGGGCTATCTTCTAATCTAAAAATTTTAGGATTTGGAGCATCTTCATTTTCGTCATCTTCTTCCCTTGGGCTCCAAATTTGAGGTAGGGATTCCTACTCACTCTTATGGTCTTTGACATAGATTTTTGGTTGTTTTGATGATGTGTTGAAGTTGGGTGATTTTGGGACTTAGGGTTTCAAATTGTTAAAAAGAGAGCTTTGTTATTTTGATTCTAAAAAGTGTGTTTTGGGTTCAAAATAATAATATTGTTGTTGGATGTTGATATTTAGACCATTGGGTCAATATTGGGAAATGAGGTAGAAAACCCTAATTTGTTGTATAAGTTAATTGGTATAATTAATTTGGAAAATTTGTGGATTTATGGAATTGAGTTGGAAATAATGGAATTGACTCATTATATTGTGAAATGGTGGAGTTGGATTTATTAATCGCTCACTTTTGATAACATTGATATTTTATCTATTGGAGCTTTTATTATCTGTTTAGAAATAATTGCTTGGGCTACCGGTGGTGGGTAGTTCTGATTGTTGTAGACAATGCATGATGATTAGGCAAACTAAAACTAATCGATTGAGTATGCTATCGAATATAGCGATGGGAATAATACATTAACTTTATGTATTGATTGATTGTATATGACCTATGTTTATATACATGTATGTGTGGGAGGAGATAGGGGATGTACTCCACGGTTTAGGGGAAGCTAGGGGATGGACCTCTAAACCGGATGCTTGTGTGACATTGATACAACACTACAATGTGTATCAAGTGTTGATTATGGAAGTGTTTGAATTGATTTGATATAGCACTAAAATGTATATCGTTATCAATTGTGAAGTGTCGAAGTAATTCTATGTTTTGTTGGTACAACACCGAAATGTGTATCCCTCGTAAAGTGTGGATATAGCTTGTATGCTTATCTGTTGAGATGCTGACATAGCTACTATGCATATCTAATGTAAAATGGGTAACGTTTATTATGAGTCACTGTCTCATGTAAGTCGTTGGCCAGATTCTGAGCCGTTGTTGTAAATTGTGAATTTGGTAAGAAATGGAAAATGGAATGAAACATGGACATAGTGGTCATGTAATGGAAATGGATTATGAATTGATTTATGGGAATTAAACATTTATCAATTGCTGATGTCTTAGTCATTGCTCATACTGTGTTTAGCCTATCTCTACTGGGCGTTGGCTCACCCTATATGGGACATCATTTTCAGGTACAGGTAGCATGCCACCTCCAAGGTCATAGCTTGGATGATGATGAGAGTTGAAGACTCTTTTTGTTTATTTTGTTTGTATTACATGTATATCAAGCCAAGGGCTTCTTTTGTATAGAGTTAGCACTCTTCTTTTGTGTAACCAAGTGTTAACTTGGAAAACTGTAAGCCCGTAGGGCATTTGCTTTTGTTGTTAACATGTAATACTTTTGTAAGAACTACTCTGATGAATAAAAATAGTTGATTTCTCTTGTATCAATTCATGTCTTTAGTGATGGGTTTTATGTATTATTTTGAGGGCGTTACAAAACTCAGGGGAAAAAATTGATAAAATTTCACTGAGTTGGAAATCAACATGAAAGTAAATTTTTCTGACTACATTTGTAAAGAAATTTCAGAGAAAGTCAAATGTGTTAGAGAAAATCAACATAAAAGTAAATTTCTTTTATAGAGAAATTTTAGAAAAAGTCAAATATGTTAAGAGAAAATCCACATAAAAGTAGATTTCTCTTACATTTGCAAAGAAATTCAAATGTATTCGAGAAAATCAATATGAAAGTAAATTTCTCTTACATTTGCAGAGAAATTTCAGATAAAGTCAAATGTGTTAAAGAAAATTAACATGTAAGTTAATTTCTTTGACTATATTTGCAAAGAAATGTTAGAGAAAGTCAAATATGTTAGAAAAATAAACATGCAAGTAAATTTCTCTGACTATATTTGTAGAGAAATTTTGTATGCAAGTCAGATTGTAAGTGTGTGATGGCCAAAAAAGATGAACATGTTAGAAAATTTTCAAAAATAAAAAATAAAAAAATCAAATGTGCTTGAGAAATAAACATGCAAGTGTGTAATGCGTCAAGTGAAAATCAAATACACAAGAGGGAAAATTCATCTGACTACATTTGCAAAGAAATTTTATAAGCAAGTCAAAGAAATTTCATATATACAAGAAAGTATTAAGTGTGTAAAGTGTACAGTGACTAGAGAAACATCTTAGAGAAATTTCACAGACAAATCTATTTTGTATAATTTAATTGATACATACACAAATACTATTCCCAACCGATAAAATAATAGTTTTTTCATAAAAGATTTATTATTATTTTTTTCATAAAGAAAACCCCTTAAATTATTTGAATCACAAACAATTCTAAATTTCATTATAAAAAAGTAATTACATCAATCAATCAAAATAGTTTGATATTAAAAATTATTATTGGATCATATGAATCCTCAAAGATTCCTTGAGATTCCTAACATGAATCTTAAAATAAGGCATCGTCTGGGATGTAAGTTGGGTTTTTAATTTTTTAACTTTTTGACTATTTTAGCATGTGACTAAAATTGCCTCGTTTAGGATGAATTTTTTGATTTTTTTGACTTTTGTGAAAGAAAAATAAAATAATTATAATTTGGATGTGACAACTTTTAGCCTAGAACTAAAAAGTTTATTTTATCTTTTTGTGACTATTTTAGCCTTAATTCATCCTAACCCACATGCCTAACCAAGATTGTGGGGTGTTTTGCGAATATAGTTAAAAACTAACTTTTTTTTAAAATTTTCTTATGTAAAAAGTAATATAACTCAAAATAAATTAAAAAATGGTTTTTGACTTTTTATTGATGTTCGCAAATGTCTCCTATGAAACTCCGAAACCCACTTATTATTATTATATTAAAAAAGGAAACTATAAGGAAAATATTTATTTTGGCTTGATGGCCAAGTAATTATTAATTAAATCGAAACAACGTCAGCTAGAAATGTTGGCATTACGCACACCACGAACCCAAAAATATAAAGCCCTGCGTCAAAATCTTTTTATTAAAATTCATTTTATTTAATTTTCTCTTTTTTTAAGACAAAAATAACTTTTTTAGTGTTTATGTTTGTCAAATTAATTTGTAATTTTTTTAAAAAAAATTCAAAAACTTAATTTGAAAATAGAAAATATTTGAGACTCCAAAAAGTTCCCACAATCACAAATGATAATAATAAATAAATAAATAAAATCCCTCCAATTTTGCAAATTTTGTTGATGTTCAAGACACCCCCCCCCCCAAAAAAAAAAAGAAAAAAAGTTGAAGATGTTTGAGATTCTATGGTTTTAATTTTTTTTTCTTCCACTTCGTACTGTATTTTCTTTCAATTGAATGAAAATGCAAGATGCAAGATGCATCAAGTATCCGAATCCACACAAACTAATAACAACAATAATAACAAAATCAACAATGACAACTACTTCAACAATGGATGAGAATAAGCCCTAAACAATGGCATCCAATTGAAGAGAATACAAAAAGCTGTTAATCAGATTCAAAAATTACCTTCTAGACTTTTCTTATGTTGTTACAAACCCAAACCCAATATTATTACTCATAAATGCCAACCAAAATTACATTCGTATTTCCGTATAAAATTATGAATAAATTTCCTAGGTTTGTAGTAGCACAGAGATGAGAAAAAAAGCTTGGTAACACCCTAAAAAGAAGATGAACAATGCATTTTTCAGATTTTTCTATAGTCAATGTATATATAGGGATTTTTGTGACAAATGTTAAAGCCTGATACAAAAAATAAGACAGTTAGCCCAAAACCTGTCCACGGTTTGGGGTGTGGGCCGGACCCGATGTAACGACCCTCACTTTGACTTAGTCATGCTTGCATACATTCATGTATGATCTTGTCTTGCTATGTTTGTAAATCTTGTTTTGTCTTGCTTTGTTTAAGTGTTGCTTGCTTGATTTTGATCCTTGCTTGGTGGGTGGCCGAGGTCAGCTTAGCCTAGTTCGCCTTTGAACCCTTGTACTTAGAGCCGTTTTAAAACCACTTAGTTGACCTCCATCTTCACCCCGGCATGTTAGCCGAGATGTCGCTATCTAGGCCGAGATGTCTTACACTTAGTGATTTTGTTCCCGGGCAGGTATGGCCTAGACCGAGGTGTGGCACATCCAGGCCAAGGTGTGGCATAGCTTAGTCAAGTGTTGTCCTCCCTAGCCGATGTCTTTGTGTCCTGTTGCCGAAGCTTTGTCTTTTAGCCGATGTCGTTGATTGCTGATGTGTTTCGCCTTAGCTTGTTGCATACGCTTTGTCATAGACTTGTCTTATCAATCAATCAACTTTTTGAGTTGAGCCAACCCGGTGGCGCCACGTGTCTGAGCTGAAGGCTAAGTCAGCCGACAGATCTAGAACATATCATTTTGTATCATTTTGTATCATTTTGTTGTAAGTCTTGTTCTTGAAGAGAGAGAAAAACTCTAGAAAAGGGAGAAGGAGTTTTAAAGTGAGAGAGTAGATTTTCAAGTGTGATCTTTGGAGTTTGAACCGTTAGATTCGAGCTTTGAGGTTAGAATCTTGATCTACTTTGGTTATTCTTATTGACTATCAAGCTGCATTGCATGATTGAATCTGTTTTGCATGCCATGCATTGATTTGAAGTTGATTTTTGGAAGAGAAAATAATGTTCATAAGTTCTTGAAGAGAAGTCTTGTTTTAATCCGAAAGTTTATGGTAAGAACCATGTTTTTGTGTTTGTTTTCGCATGATTTCCTTGAGTGGGTACCCAGGTCCATGTTTTTGAACTCCTTGCATGAAATCTCATATTTTGCATAAACAAGCTATGATTTAAGCATGCATGTTCTTGATGTTCTTAATGATCTTGTTCTTTGCATTCTTCAAAGGGAAACTCAGGTTTTCCCGACTTCGCTTTTGAATGTGGCCCTCAGGACCACACCTCGGCAAGGCGGTGTGGGACCTTGGCAAGACCTGGATGGTACCTAGTGTGTTTTCATGAGATGAAAAACAGTGTTTTGACTCCCAGCATGTTTTGCTTTGTTATAGACTTGGATCCGGTGAGAGTGCTGAGATCATTTGCATGTATGTAAAACTCATTTTGAAAATGTATTTGCCATGTGATTGTAGGTCCTTGATCTTTGCTTTGAGCCTACACCCGAAAAGATCTATGTGAGTGGTATTTTTAATAAAGTTATGTTATAAAGTTTTGATAAATCTTGCTTTGCTTCGTTTTGATGAAAGTATTTGTTAAGCATGAATGATTAGCATATTTTGATGTATCAAGTATAAGCTTTGTTTGATGTCATCTTTGGAAAGTCCCTTGTGCTGGAGGACTATAAACTTTCGCAGCACTAGGTGTAAAAGTCCCTTGTACTGGAGGACTCTAAACTTGTGCAGTACCCTTGTGTAAAAAGGATACGGTCCTTTCTTGAAAAGACTATTGTGTTAAAAAGGGCTACGGGCCTAAGTAACACAAGTCCCCTGTGCTGGAGGACTCTAAACTTTCGCAGCACCATCGTGTTAAAAAGGGCTACGGGCTTAAGTAACACAAGTCCCTTGTGCTGGAGGACTATAAACTTTCGCAGTACCCTTGACTAATCGATTACGGATCGTGCAATCCTTTGTTTTGCCTCTGACGGATTACCGCGTGGTTTTGTTTATTCGGAAAGCTCTTGATTTGTATTTTGCTGATGCTAGAAAGCATTCCTTGAGACTTGTAAAACTAGATAGATGAATACGGTTCATCCCTCGATTGTAAAGTTTTGATTTGTTTTGCTTGAAAGGATCTCGGCTAATGTTCATATAGTTTTGAGAAGTTTCGCTTTAAAAAGACTTCGGCTATTATTCATGCGAAAACCTTTATTACTAGTACCATTCACTGAGTATCCAAGCTCACCCTCTCTATATATATGTAGGTGATGAGCAGGACGGTGGCAACGCTTAGATGTGTTTTGCAAAGCTTGTTTTGGATTCTTGTTATGTCGGCTCGACATGTTTTATGTCGGCAAATTTGTATTTACGTCAGCAAATCTTGAAGATTATGCTTCTTTGGCTTATGATCATTGTATTTGCACATGTCGGCTTTAGAAGCCTTTTGATCAAGATTATAATATGTATTTTGTTCTCAACCGAATGTAAAACTATGTCATGTATGCCATTACATCTGATCTACGCACAGCTCTTGTGGACCACTTGTATTTTGATTTATTGCTTCCGCATTTGTGAGCCCCATATATTATACTCTGATTGTGTTTGATCTTTGTAAGTTGGCCTTCGGTAATCATGGATTACTGGCCATCATGGCACCATCCTACTAGGGGCGGGTTGGGGTCGTGACACCCGATTAGGCCCAGACCAGTGACCTTGGGCCTAGGCTTGGGGCATCATTTTGAATTCCAATCCGACTCGTGGGCTGGCCCGTTTGGGTCAGCCCGTGGCCCCGTCCATCGGGCCGCACAAGGCCCACTCAAAGTTCGGCCCGCTAGAGGTCCAATAATTTTTAGTAGAAAATAATAAAATTTTGGTGAAAAAATTTTAAAAAAATGTTCAGACTCACCCAAGCCTGAGTCCAGGCCTAGGTCCACTGGCCCGGCCTAAGACCTGGCCTTCCGGCCCATCCAAGGTTCAAATACCCCCTGAGACTGGGCCTATTTTTTTTGCTTGTGGGTTGGACTGACCTGAATTTTGATAAAAACCCGCAAAGGCCAACATGGGCCAGCTTGGCCTAGGCCAAATTTTCACCCCTAAAGATAGTTTTTAGTTTTTACTAGGCAATGAAAGTAGTTTTTGTAAGTTTATTCATCATTGGAATTGACCCTACATGCTACACAATATAATCATACTTACTGTTGAAACTGAACTTATTTAGTACTGTCAGCCTATCACTAAAATTAATTACTTATTTTCAAAAAAATTTACTTTTATTTTTCGCATTTTTTTTTAATTTTCATTGAATTAATATTTTTAGCATTTTTTTTAAAAAAAATTTAGCCACTTTTTAGCTTTTAACCCATTTTGGATCATATCATCTCTCACATTTTTTTTCAAAAAAAGCCAAAAAGTCAGCTTTTAACCATCTTCCCCAAACATCCCATAAATACACTTAAGTACAAAATTTGTGAAAAAAATCATTAAAAAATCACTAAATATCAAAAATATATTAAAAAAAAAACAAAAATTCAATATATTTTTTCATATTTTTGTGTATTTATTAATTTTTTAAAATAAATTTTCACAAATGTTTTACTTTTTAGATACATCTAAGTAAGGTGCATCTAAAAGAGTAAAAAAATTGCTTAAAATTTTAAAAATATTCACTAAAAATATAAATACAAAAATACAAAAAATAAAAAACTCAAGCTCTAAAAAACTGAAACCGAACACACTGAATTGTATTTACCATTAAAACTAATTTTATTTAAGATCATACTTACCAAAAAATTTCTCCAAACCAATGGCTGTCTATCCATGAAAATTGACTTTGCACAATTGGATGGACAATCTATACAAAAACACCCCGAGTTCAAAATCTTGATAGACAACATTCTTTGCCTGAAAATGGCGACGGTTCGATTGCTTATTTTCTTCACACCTAGCTACCCTCCTTGTCAATCACCATAACTACTTCCTCAATATCAAATGTGCACGCACGCATACACAAACAGAATGTTTCATTCTCCACATTATCCAATACAGCAACAATGCAGTACCTATTCTCCACCAGATAAGTAACACTCATACCTGTGGTTCTATTCCTCTTGCTAGGAATCGTGTTGATCAAGCCCTCCACCGGAAGTAATTCTAAATACCCACCTTCATGATAAAAAAGGTCATCATATCCTTCCTCTGGAATTACATTCTCTTTCTTCACCGTTAAATTGTATACATAAACATTTTTTGGGAACCAACATTGCAATGTGCACCGAAACAACTTACTATCAACAACATCAGCAGAATGAAACCAAGAACCCCAACAACAATATCTAAGATTATCAACAACAATCATACATTTCGTGGGTGTTTGGAAAGTTGATTATTTTAGTTTTTAGTTATTTTAATAGGATAAAATAGTTGTGTTTGAGAAGATAATTAGATTTTTTTGTAATTGAATATGATATTTGTTAGGAAAAAAAATGATTATAGATTTAATGTGAAATTTTATCTTATTGACTATTTTAGATTATTTTGTTTTTTAAAACTATTTTAGCCCCCCCCCCCAAAAAAAAAAAATTCTTCCCAATTCCCAAATTTGCTTTTATACTTATCAATATCTAAGATTATCAACAACAATTATACATTCAATAAGTACTCAAAACTGGTTCTAGATCTCGATTCCCAAATTTGCTTTTATACTTTTCGTGATCAACAACCCCTGCTAGGGCATATATCTTTCCATCTACAGTTACCACTAGGGGATTAGGCTTCGGTGCCTCAGCCTAGGACCATCGTGCCAGTCGCCACTGCTTCTGGAGGTGGTGCGGCGACGTGAGAGTTGAGACACGAGGACGGCTCTTGAATCCTCTGTTGCGGTCTCACCAAATAGAAATAGTCAGGAGGCGATTAATGCAAAATGGAGTGAACGATTGTGAGGTGATTGATTGTGATTGGGGAGCGATCTTGATATTGAACTCAACTAGTATCGATATCAATGAAAAAAAAATTGATATTGTCGACTTGATCGGGTCTAAGTTTCTCCACATACACGCGCAGAGTCATCATCATCGTTGATTCATCATCATCATCATCATTATCATCGTCGTTATTGGTGGTAGTAGCGGATTGTCACATTCTCCATTTTCTCTGTTCCTCATCTTTTAACAATCGCGCCTCTTCCACTTTCCTCCATCCCAACCAATTAGGGTTGATGATTTCCTTAGGGAGGTTCGACAGCCATGGTTGTGAATCTTGTTCGACTGGCATTGCGCTTTTCTACGTCTTCTCAATCCTCTCAAGAAACTTAGGCCCTGCTTGATTCTTGGATATAGAAGGTGAGATTGGGGATTATATACTATGGGTCCATATGGGCTTGGTTTCCCTCAAGTCTCAGATTAGACTAAAGGGTGCTGTTGGGTTTGTGGGAGCTCAACATGGGTCCTGTTTTGATAATCCGAACTGTTCAATGTGTAGAATTTGTCGAGTATTATATACTTGTAAAAATTAGATTGATCGGATATCAATAGTTATCTCATCGGATCAGTTTTTTGTTAACCGTTTATTTTTTCATCGTCCATTTTTTAATACAAAACTGATTTAATAACGTAGCTATCGATATCTGATTTATGTGATTTTTTACAAGCATATAGTACTTGATGAGTTCTACATATTAAACGGTTCGGATTATCAAAATGGGGCCCACCACAAGCCCAACAACACCCTCTAATCCGATTTGAGATTGGAGGGAAGCCAATAGCGGTGGGCGCGGGTCGGTTGCGGCCACGGAACCTCCAATCCGCCATCCGTCCGCTAGATTGGCGGATTGGAGAAAATCAATCCGCATCCGTCCGCCAATTCGGCGAATGTGGATTGAGTGGTTTGGCAGTTTGGCGGATGGATGCGAATCGGTTTGGCGGTTTAAAATTTTATAAATTTTTAACATAATTCAACTTGTACACTTCCTCAAAAGAAAAGAAAAAAAAAAAAAGAAAAGAAAGTATTACAGTCAATGACTTAAAAAAGTATTATAATCACTGTATGCCTCATCCAAAGAAAGAAAGTTTGAAACTTTATAATATCACAATCACTGCATGCCCCATCCACATATTACAATCACAACATGATTCATCCACATAAAGTATTACAATTGTGGTTGTTAAAATGTTAAAACAATTCAAACCACCAAAACTATAAACAGAGCAGTAGTAGAGATTATATATCTCTATATTGTTACATCTATATATTGTTAGATTTAAAAACCAAAAAATATAGATAAATAATATGTTTATTTTTTTCAATTCAAAAAATATATTCAAGTTGAATTTTTTTTTTCAACGGAATATTTAAACTCTTTTTTAATTGAAAACACAAACAAAATATTTAAACAAATTGAAAACACAAAATCTTATAAATTACTAGGGGTGCTCGCGGTTTGGCGGTTCGGTTGCGGCCAAAGGAATTTTAAATCCGCCATCTGTCTGCCAAATCGGCGGATTGGAGAAAATCAATCCGCAACCGTCCGCTCGTCATCACGCATCCGTCCAAAATGCAGCGGATCGATTCGGTTCGGTTGGTTTTGACGGATCGGTATATCCGCTGCTCACTCCTAGAAGCCAATGCGGGGTCCATATATCCTACGTTTGTAATATTTTTTAGAGGAGAATATAATATATAATTAGATTGTTCATCCTCAAAATGGGTGGATGTACAGTACCAATTCTCCTCTATCATATCATATCTCGTCAGAGAATAATATTATATATATACCAATTAATATATTAACTAGTATACTAACAGATGATGCGGCATAATTTTAAAGGTTTTGGGTATTTGTAATTTGTATAATAAGTAGGGTTAGTAATAATGGCATAACACTAGTTAGTACACTAGTGTATACATTAATTGGTGCATGTAGCACCACCGTCATCAGATGAGATAAGAATTAAAAGTATAATTTTACCCTTTTACAATGAAAAATCTAATTATGTGTATATATGAACTTTACATAAATTTGATTGTGTATACAAAAAATCCGATTGTATATGACCAAAAAAATTATGTTCATGACTTTTATTTTTAAATTTTTACAGCTAAATGTTTACATAAACAATATATATAAACAAAAATGTTGTTTCCTTTTTGAGATTCAAAGTTTAATTTAATTTTTTTAATTTTAAATATAAAAAAATATATTTATAATTATATTAATTTAAAAGGTTTTGAATTTTCAAAGTTCTAATTCAAAAAATATTTACCAATTTAAGATTTAAATAAATAAGTGGGCCAAATAAACTATGATATGCATTTTATTTTATTTTTGAATTTGCCAATTAAACTATAATATGTATTTTTTATTTGTAAGAATTTAGAATACACAATTGAATTTAGGAAAATAATTTTTAAAATGTTAAAACTTAATTGATTCTAAATTATTTTTCTTATATATTTTAAACAAATTTATATTATTATTTAATTTTTGATTATGTTATTACTTAATTGATTATTTTTTATTTAATATACATATGTATATTGGCAAATGACTAGATGTAATGGACTCATATATATATTGCATGTTGATGGGTATAGAGATAAAATAGGCATTAATGTATGTTACTTGCTTATATCTCATAATTTTTTTTTTTTTTTTTTTTGTAAAACAAACATGGATAAGAAATATTCAGTATTATATCATGAACTCAACAAACACGTGCATGGGATATGTTATCCAATCCAGTTATCCTATTCATTGCATATACTGAGTAAATCCCAAGACATATTATATTCTTCATTTTATATCCGGATAATCAAACAAGGCCTTAGGCCATGTTTGTTTACCGGATATAAAAGTTGAATATAGGTGTGAGACCGAATATAATATGAGATGAGGTTTACATTTTTTTTTTTCCTCCTTATATCCCATGTTTGGTTGCTTTGGATATAGAGAGTCCAGATAGTATATGATGCAAAAGGATCGTATTGTATATCTCCACTGTCGGATATAACTCAACTTTCGTATAAAATTTGAAAATAATCACTTCCTTCTTACCCCATCTTATATCTTATCTTAACCAAATATAGTATAAGTAACTGTACAGTATATATAATTCATCTCATATCTTATAATATATTATATCTCATCTTTATCTTTAAGTATTACATATCTTCTTAAAATCTTTATATCCAATCCAAGCAATCAAACCACCTTAGACAAAGCCAAGCAACTTTACAACAAGCCAAAGCGGCAATCATTCCTAAACCAACCTTCATTAATTCCAGCTTAGTATCTCCCATTCATTCACTCTATTCGTCGTTCAAATCTTGCTATGAGATGGAAGATTTAAATGGGGAGTTGAATTTGATGCTGGTTTTTTTTGTAATACGAAACAAAATGGCCTGTTCATTGCACATCTGCACGCCATGAAATATACAGAAAATATATAGGCTGAATGTAATTGAATTTTTCTTTTTAGTATTTTTGGCAAGTGAAGACAATTGAATTTACCTAAATAGAATAATAAATGAGTAATGTTATACATGATCTCATTTCTTATTTTTTTTCTTCTCAACTTTAGGCACAAAGCAATGAGCCCACAATCATAAATGCATCCCAAATCCACTCACTTGTGTCTTAGAGTTAGGAAAAAAAGGTAAAAAATATGATTCGGAAAAAATAATTGAAAAAATCCAATTTATGAGTGTTTTAGATAAATAACAAATTATATACATATTTATACATGTGTGTGTATTTAAACAAATCAGTTCCATTTCAAATCAGGACCATAATTATAAAACAACAATGATTCATACTACTAAAAAAAAGACCACTAATAGCACTAATGTATTGGGAATGCTAAAAAAAAAAAAAAAAAACATAGGTAGTGGGCATCATTAGTGGTGTTATTAGAGCAACACTTTTAGTGCTCTCAACCATTTTTGATTATAAAATCACAAACTGAACTATCAGGTACGATTTACTTATTTTGATAATCAGGAACCATTTATTGAGAAAATCAAACCAAATCAATTCGTAAGGTTGTGGTCTAGACCTGACCGATTTGTAATTTTTATTTTTTGATTTTTTCCTAATATATTCCATAAAGATGTTGCTAGGCAAGTCTCATTTAATATATGGTATGTCTTTTCTTTCTTTTTAGTGGTTGACATACAAATAAAATTTTGATATAGAAATTATGGGCAAAATGAGTTGATACTATGTGGTTTTTTCATTTTCAATCAAAATATCTATTATTATCATTATAATTTTATAAATGCAATTGACAAATCATTCTAAATATGTTTTTTATATGAATTTTATGTCTATAAATCACATTTCTTTTTCTTTCTTTTTTTCCCTAACAATGTATTGTGTTGTCCTAAGTAGAGGCGTAAATTAAATGAGTCGGACCAACACAACTCATTTAGAGTTGGGCCTAGCATGAAACGAATCTAGGCGTACTATGCTAGGCCAATGTTTTGGGCCCAATACCACACGTACTAATGGGCTTGGACACACCACAAGCCACATAATAGGCTCAAGAAAAATTATTCCAGTAAATTTTGAATAATTCTACATATATTAACAGTCTTATTAAAAATCTAACTAAAAGCACAAGAGGATAAATAAGATTCATTAAGATAGGATATAATTGCTAGATTCAAAGTCGAAATTTAACTTTAAAAGGCACTCACAAAACCATTCTCTACTACTATGAATGACTCTGTGTGACTTGAATAGTCAATTTTTCAAACCTTGCATATATTTGCATATAAGTTATTGATAATCCAAATACAAGATGATGGCAAATGCACAAGCTTTACATCATACATAACAATTAAGGAGTCCAATCATTGAATTTCGACCATGTTGCCTGAGCCGTATTATCACCGCTGAAATAAAAGCCATCATCTCTAACACTCCAGTAACATGTATTAAACTTGTAGCAATAATCATCATCTATTTTCCTATCGTAAACATTAAAAATTGCATCTTTGGTATCGATACCAATAAAAATGGCAGAAGAAGAGAGTGGTTTTTATAATGTTGGGTTTGAATCTCCAGTAGAATTCTTCACCACTTTCAAGCTTATGCACTCCGAAATCATCGTCTTTTGATTGGCAACGAACTAGCAAAAAGAAGTGAGAGTTGGTTGGAAGATCGTTGATGATATGAACCTCATATGTTGGAAAAAGAGCATGCAGAAGCAAGTGAAATGCTAAGATGATCAAGGGAACGAATGACTTCTTCATATTGTATCTCTCCAGTAATGTGAGAATTATATTTTTTATGTTTCTTATTGTTGCCTCCCTTCACTCATTTATACACCCAGAATAATCTAGGTTGAATTCAATTTGATTTTTCTTCTATTTTGGGCAATGCTATACATAATCCTATTTCTTATATTTTTTTTTCTCACCCTTTGATACAAAGCAATGAGGATCACATTAATCAATGCATATAAACTCACTTATCTCTTGGATTGAGAAAATAAATTAAGAAATTGAATTATATGAAGCATTTTTCTTTTAAAGCAATGTTATACTTAACCTCATTTCTTAACACAATTTTTCACTCATAAACACAAAATAATGAGGCACATTCGTAAATGCATATGGACTACACTCACTTGTGTCTTGGAGTGAGAAAAAAATGTAAGATAAGGGATTATATGTGATATTTTTCTTTTAGAGCAATACAATACATAATCCCATTTCTCACCTCTTTTTCTTACTTCTAAACACAAAGTTTTATGAGATCCACATTCATAAATACATATGGCATCTACTCATTTAAATGTGGCAAAGAATTTACAATAATTTAAGTTGGCCCATTTAATTGTATTTATAATTTTGGAATTTAAAAATCCTTATATAGAAAGTAAAAAACATAAAGTATAACCATAAAATTTGAAATTTAAATTTTTTTAAGTTGGCCCATTTAATCGTATCTATAATTTTGAAATATAAAAATCCTTATATAGAAAGCAAAAAACATGAAAGTAGAGCCATATCCATAAGTTTGGAATTTAAAAATCCTTATATACAAAGTAAAAAAACATAAAAGTATATCCAAATTTAGCCCATATTTAATCCATATATAATTTGAAATTTAAAAAATTTTGAGTTGGCCATTTAATTGTATCTATAATTTTGGAATTTAAAAATCCTTATATAGAAAGTAAAAACAAGTTCAAATCGAATTGTATTCATCCAAAACCAAAATACAATAATTCCAAAAACTCCCAAAATGAAAATGAAAGAATTAAATACGCTCTCCAATAATTTAAAGGATACAACTGCTACACCATAGTTGCCCAAAAATATCAATATAAAATATACAACAATATAGAGAACTCTCTCTAGAAACTCTCATATATTTGAAATCACATTTTCTCTCTCAAATCATCTCTTCTTTTTCTCCTTTTCTGTACAAATCATCTCTTCTTTTTCTCCTTTTCTGTACAAAAAACCCTCACCTTTTTTCTATATCTACACAACTCAAATAAGTAAACATAAATAGATAAAAGAATTAAAACTCTATTAATATATGTATTAAATATGACATAAGCACTATAATAATATCAAATAAAATTCATGTAACTGAAATGTTTAAAACTAGTATAAATGTTAATATTTTTATTTTTATTAAAATTTCAACAGTTTCTACCCTTACCGTGATTTTCCAGTAGAGGATCCACATGAAGAAATTAAAACTGGAAATATCATCCAACAATCAATGATAAGAGACAAACAACATCTCATCCATGACATTCCAAACAACTCCACGCCAATGTAAGTCTGACGGATTCTATCCCGGTCCAGTTTGCTGTTGTTCCATGCTAGCTATCTGCAACAAATAAAATCCAATAATTAGACATATTTCAGGCACAATTATGAAGAGCTACTTAGGGTGGATATTCATAATCGCAGTGAATGACATAAGACTATTAATATTTGGATTGAATCGTTAATTGCATTACCGTGTAAATATAGGGGTCCTTACGACCTCCTGCGCCCATCCTCTCGATCTTTTCTTGCTTCAACAACCTGAAATCAAATTACATGATCACCCCCAAAACAACTCA
Organism: Camellia granthamiana; assembly: GCA_036172215.1. Classification (NCBI taxonomy): domain Eukaryota; kingdom Viridiplantae; phylum Streptophyta; class Magnoliopsida; order Ericales; family Theaceae; genus Camellia; species Camellia granthamiana. The sequence goes on along the minus strand of CM069910.1, from coordinate 23,545,632 downwards.
ACAGAAACCATCACCGTTGATCCTAGCTTGTAAAATACATTAGTAGAGAGAGAGAGAGAGAGCACATTCTCAAGGCTTTGCTAGTGTCAGGGCTGTCACCGAGCAGCTCGTGTATCCTGAGCTCAGAAGCACGATGTTTAGACAAGAGTTTCTTGATCTCTTTGGCTTGGTAGCGCATGGAAGCGGAGATGATCGGCGGCTTGGAGTTACTTAATAGCTCCAAGCTCTTCTCTGATTCGTTGCTCTTGCTTTTACTACCATAAATTCAAAAATCAAAGCACAAATTAATTATCATTACACAAGTTGAATCGAAATGAGCTTGAATTTCATTTCCATTGGTTTGTAGAGTTTACTTTGGAAGAGAGAGAGAGGGTGGTGTGGTGGCGAGAAGGAGAAGAGTTGAAGCAACTGTGCGTTCGAGCGGACATGGAAACGCTTCCATTGTTTTTGAAAATGTTTGAGAGCTGAAGGAGCTTTATTAGCTTTGGTTTTATCGTGTTTTGGATCACAAAATAATATCAAAAATTTTACAACACCTTCACACAGCAGCTACCTCAATTCCTGTCAGGGCCTGTCCGCGGGTAGTTTTCTCGAAGCTTCATTTTAATTTGGTTGGAGAATAATTCTCTCTCTCTCATCGCATCGCGGACATACACACACTCGGAGTCCCCCATTTCGTCACCATCCAACGGTACACAATGTCTTAGATATAGTTAAGAAGATAACGCACGCAAGCATTTTCATATTATGAATATTGATACATAAGGTTGGTTTGAGAAGTGGGTTGATTTTATAGTTTTTTGATTATTTTAATTTAGAGTTAAAAAATTTTGTTTGGAAATGATTTTTGACTTTTTTAACTTTTTTGATTTTTGTGTGAGAGAGAACGTAATGATTATAAATTAGATGTGATATTTTGTTTTATTAGGTTAAAAAATCTATTTTATTTTTTGTCACTAAAGTAATCCAAAAAAAAAAACCAAGGCTCCACTTCTTTTTTTTTTTTTTTTTTAAAAAACTACTGTTGCCCCACAAAGCTCACTTGGTTTTTTTTTTTTTTTTGGATTACTTTAGTGACAAAAAATAAAATAGATTTTTTAACTTAATAAACAAAATATCACATCTAATTTATAATCATTACGTTCTCTCTCACATAAAAATCAAAAAAGTTAAAAAAGTCAAAAATCATTTCCAAACAAAATTTTTTAACTCTAAATTAAAATAATCAAAAAACTATAAAACCAACCCACTTCTCAAACCAACCTTATGTATCAATATTCATAATATGAAAACGCTTGCGTGCATTATCTTCTTAACTATATCTAAGACATTGTGTACCGTTGGATGGTGACGAAATGGGGGACTCCGAGTGTGTGTGTGTCCACGATGCGATGAGAGAGAGATAATTATTCTCCAAGCAAATTAAAATGAAGCTTCGAGAAAACTACCCGCGGACAGGCCCTGACAGGAATTGGGGTGGCTGCTGTGTGAAGGTGTTGTAAAATTTTTGATATTATTTTGTGATCCAAAACATGATAAAACCAAAGCTAATAAAGCTCCTTCAGCTCTCAAACATTTTCAAAAACAATGGAAGCGTTTCCATGTCCGCTCAAACGCACAGTTGCTTCAGCTCTTCTCCTTCTCGCCACCACACCACCCTCTCTCTCTCCTCCAAAGTAAACTCTACAAACCAATCGAAATGAAATTCAAGCTCATTTCGATTCAACTTGTGTAATGATAATTAATTTGTGCTTTGATTTTTGAATTTATGGCAGTAAAAGCAAGAGCAACGAATTAGAGAAGAGCTTGGAGCTGTTAAGTAACTCCAAGCCGCTGATCATCTCCGCTTCCATGCGCTACCGAGCCATCAAGAAACTCTTGTCTAAACATCGTGCTTCTGAGCTCAGGATACGCGAGCTGCTTGGTGACAGCCCTGACACTAGCAAAGCCTTGAGAATGTGCTCTCTCTCTCTCTCTACTAATGTATTTTACAAGCTAGGATCAACGGTGATGGTTTCTGTTGAGTTGTTTTGGGGGTGATCATGTAATTTGATTTCAGGTTGTTGAAGCAAGAAAAGATCGAGAGGATGGGCGCAGGAGGTCGTAAGGACCCCTATATTTACACAGTAATGCAATTAACGATTCAATCCAAATATTAATAGCCTTATGTCAAGAAATATACAATCAAAAAATATAACAAGGATATTCACATAGTTTGATCACAAAGTATATGCACAAAAGAGTTCAATCCTCGAACCACTGAGGAGTATCAGAAGAGTCAAATGTATCATATATATAGATTTCATTATTTATAAAGAGTACATTAGAATTACACTAGAGTTATAAAGCAATTTGAAAGCACCCACAAAAACAAAAACAAACAAAAAATTGTACTTTTCCTTCAACGCAGAGAAACCCATGGAATTTTACTTATGTTTCGAAGTTTTTATAAGCTTGATCCAGGAATCAGCTTCAATACGCTTACAACATGGTACTACAAGAATTATTAATACATACAAAGAACAGCAATATAAAAACAATACCCGGATGCGAATAGACATCAACAAGAAAAAAAAAGCAAAAAAAAACTAGACTTACCTTCCCTTCATGTTTCTTCTTTCCAGATATGCTTGGTGTTGCCTCTGAACATCACCATCAGCATCACCATTTAGAAAAACTAGACTCTCCACATATGTAACCACCCTGAAACCACTAAAATCACCATAGCTTCTAACATTCCTAAATGTACTATCTTTAGGATCATAAACTAATATTTTCCGATTGTCTACCTCGATAAGAACTTCACCATTATTTGTAAAAAACAAAGGCTTCAAGCACTGCAAATCTATCAAATATGGAATGACAATCAATTTAGTCCATGATTCTTTCTTCCCATACTCTTTCATCTCCCATATCTCAACCTTCTCTCGATCCACACAACGATATACACAAAGACATTCCCTCAAAACCACCAAATCAATCATTTTATCTCCATCTCCAAAACCTACCAAATCGATCTTTTTATCATCTTCATCTCCAAAACTTAGCCGCGGAACTTCCTTCAATTTGTCTTCCACCAAATCAAAGTAAACAATGACCCAAGAACACAATTCTTTCGAAGCCATAACCCAATGAAGAACACCATTCACAAGAACCCCACTTTGGCGAACCAAAATCGAATAACAAGGTTCACTAATCGTATTCCAAGAATTGCTTTTCGAATCATAAATCAAAACAAGGGTTTGAAAGTATTGCCAGAGAATAATCACCCTGTAATCATCAATATTGGGATCGTAACAAATTCCGCGAATTCCGAAGTCATTGAACTCAAAAGGGGGCCAAATTTCCTTGTATGCTCTGATCGATGGGTTCCACAGAACGAAGGACTTGCCGGGATTTCTGGCGAAGGGAAAGGGTTTGTGAGAAACAGACAAGAGAATCAACCCATCACAGGAACACAAGGGTTTGGTCTTCTTCAATGGAGATTGAAGTGTTTTGGGTGCGTGATCGGGGAATTGACAGGTGATGGAACGAAAGGAGTCGCGAGATGATAGTAATAGTCTCTGGGAATCGGAGGATTGGGAATTGGAGGATCGATGGAGGTGGATTTTGATGAATTGGGGGTTGGATATCATGGTTCGCCATGATTTGCAGACGCAAATGTACTGGATTAAGGACTGAACGGGGAGTCTGGAGAGGATGTCGAAGAGGACATCGTCTGGGAGCTTCGGCGGCGATTGAGCAATCGATTGATCATCTTGCTCGTTCTCTGCTGCTGCTGATGATTTTGCTTCGGCTTCCATTGGTTTCACTCTGCCTGCTGCTCTCTCTCTCTCTCTCTCCCCTGTTTTTATTTACCCTGCGTTTTTTTTTTTTTTTTAATCAGGGAAAAAAGGGGTATGGGGTGTCATCACGGCCGGTGGGGCTAATCCAGGGTAGTCAGGAATTAATTTTCATCCGGTGAGAGACTTATCACCGATGTATTAATGAAGCTCAATTATATCTTATAGGCCGTTGAGGGTTCGAATCGGAGTATAGAGGAAGGTTTTCAAAGAAAACACTTCCACCACCCTCCAGGATTCGACCCTGGGTCATGCCTGTGGAGACGAGTTGCTTTCTCCACCAGGCCACCACCCCCGGTGGTATTTACGCTGCGTTTGATTAACGGATTTTGGGAAGGAATTTAGAAAATTAAAATAAAAAAAAAATTACTATATAAAATTATGTGAAATATGATTATATTTTATTCATATTTCATTTTATTTTAAATTTTTCAATCAAATAAAATGTTAGACCATCTTTAACGTTTCATCGTAAGATAACCACTAGTTTGAGAGAGAGAGAGAAAGAGAGAGAGAGAGAGAGAGAGACTGAATGCTCTATATTAATCTGTTAAATATTATACTTACAATGGAGCTCTTTTATAGAGAGCATGGGATACAATGGAGCAATAAACAATGGAGCACTATAATAGAGTGGAGCTGCACTATAGCCGAAAGTGGCACTAACTATATCATATAGCCGAAAGGGGCACTAACTATATCACTAACTATATCATATATTAACATATGTATATTAACAGCTCCCTGCAAACTCAAGGAGGGTAGGCATCAACCAAGTTGAGTTTGGAAACAAGATCACGGAAGCGCCCAGGAGAATGGGCCTTGGTGAAAATATCAGCAGGTTGATCGGCAGAAGTAATAGGGAGAAGATGAACAGTACCACGTGTAACATGCTGTCGAATGAAATGACAATCAATCTCAATATGCTTTGTGCGATCATGAAACACATCATTGTGAGCAATCTAAATGGCACTCTGATTGTCACAATAAAGAGAGGTAGCGCTAGAAGAGGAAACACCCATATCAGTGAGGAGCCAGCGAAGCCAGAGAAGTTCTTGAGTAGTATCAGCAAGAGCTCGGTATTCAGCTTCGGTGCTAGAACGAGCAGTGAGGGATTGTTTCTTGCTACGCCAAGTAATAAGAGAATCCCCTAAGAAGAAACAAAATCCCGTGGTGGAGCGTCGATCCGTAGGATCCCCAGCCCAATCAGCATCAGAAAAGGCATGCAGTTCAAGAGATGAGGAAGCAGAGTAGTGAAGGCCATGGAACAGAGTGCCTTTGAGGTATTGAAGGATGTGGAGTAGAGCAGTATAGTGGGGAGTGCGGGGAGCCGACATGTACTGACTAACAATGTGAACAGCATAGGCAATGTCAGGACGAGTCACTGTGAGATAGACAAGACTACCGACGAGCTGGCGATAAAGAGTAGCATCATTGAGGAAATCCCCATCGAGAGGAGTGAGACGAATCTGAGGATCAATTGGAGTAGAGGTAGTTTTGCAATCGGTAAGACCAGCACGAGCCAGAAGATCTGATGCATATTTGGCCTGAGATAAATAAGAACCAGTAGAATCATAAGAGACTTCAAGGCCTAAAAAATAGTTAAGATTACCAAGGTCCTCCATTTCAAACTGACGGTGGAGAAAACGTTTGAGTTGGAGAATACCAGCTGCATCATTGCCAGTGATAATCATATCATCCACATACAGAAGAAGAAGAGTGGTACCATGAGGAGTAGTCCGTATAAAAAGAGCAAAGTCATAGGAGCTAGAGGTGAACCCAAAGTCATGAATGGTAGAACTGAATTTAGCAAACCAGGCGCGGGGTGCTTGTTTGAGGCCATAGAGGGCACGTTGTAGTTTGCAAACCTTATGAGGTGGAAAAGTGGACCCAGGTGGAGGTTGCATGTAGACCTCCTCAAGAAGATTACCATTGAGGAAAGCATTTTTGACATCCATCTGAAAGAGCTCCCAGTGGCGAGCAGCAGAAACAGCAAGTAAACTGCGAACAGAGGTAAGTCGAGCACCAGGGGAGAATGTTTCCTCATAATCAATCCCATATTCCTGGTTGAAACCCTTGGCAACAAGACGAGCTTTGTAGCGTTCAATAGAGCTGTCAGAATGAGTCTTGATTTTGTAAACCCATTTGCAACCAATCGCAGTTTTGCCAGGAGAAAGATCAACAAGATCCCAAGTATGAGTTTTGTCCAAAGCTTGGAGTTCATCAGTCATAGCTTGCTGCCAAAGAGGATTAGTACAAGCCTCACGATAGGAGGTAGGTTCATAAGTAGAAAAGGCAACAGATCCAACAATGTAATCACGAAGATGGATAGGAGGTTGAGTTACCCGGCGTGGTCGACCCGTAGGAGGATCGGTGGGAGGAAGAACCGGTGGAGAAGGAGGTGGTGTAATGAGAGGTGGACCTTCAGGGAGAGCAGTCTGGTCGGGAACAGGAGTGAGCAAGGGCATCTCAATGAAGGAGGAACCTGTATCAAAATCATCAGAGAAGAGATCGATGGAAGGATTAGTAAACAAGACATTAGTGGAAAGTGCGGGTAAGTGAAAGGAGGATAAGGAGGAAAACATTTTGTGCTCTCAAAAAACGACATGGCGGGAGATACGAAGACGTTTAGAGAGAGGGTCCTAATAACGAAAGCCTTTATGTTCAATCCCATACCCAAGAAAGCAACAAAGACGAGAACGAGGTTCGAGCTTGGTGTGTTCATTAGATTGAAGGAGAACAAAGCAGGCAGAGCCAAAAACCCGAAGATTAGTATATGGAGGAGGAGTGCCATGCAGACGTTCAAAGGGAGTTTGATTATGAAGGACAGGGGTAGGAGCACAATTGATAGTGTAGACAGTAGTGAGGGCAGCTTCCCCCCAAAAGTTTTCAGGGCAGGAAGAAGAGAGAAGAAGAGCACGAGTAGTGTCAAGAATATGCCTATGTTTCCGTTCAGCACGGCCATTTTGCTGGGACGTGCCAGCACAGGAACGATGAGGCAGTGTGCCATGACTCTGAAGAAAAGAAAGGAAATCTGAATCCCGATATTCCATAGCATTGTCAGAGCGAAAAATTTTGATGGTTTTGGAAAATTAGGTGTGGATCATTTGGGCAAATTTATAATAAAGGGTTTTGAGTTCAGACCGAGTTTTCATGAGAAAAATCCAAGTAAACCGTGAAAAATCATCAATAAAAACAACAAAATAACGAGAGCCCCCCATAGTAGTAGTAGGGGAGGGGCCTCAAATATCAGAATGTATAAGATCAAAAGGTGCACATGAAACAGAAGTACTTTTATTGAATGATAAAGTAGGTTGATTGGCAAGTTGACAGGGGATACAATCGAAAGTATCCGAAAGTACATTACCCAATTGTCCACTAGAAACCAAAGACTTTAAGCGATTAACAGAAATATGCCCTAAGCGACAATGCCAAAGATGAAAAGGAGATAATGAGGAAGCAGATGTAGGAGCAGCGATCTGAGGACAGTCAGGAACATGAAGGTGGATGAGCTCATAGAGACGTCCGTGCTTACGGCCGATCCCAATAGTCTACCCCGTCTGAGGGTCCTGCACCAAACAATGAGTAGCAGAAAATGTGAAAGTTAGACCAAGTTCACATAATTGACCAATAGAAATAAGGTTTAAAATAAGAGCAGGGATATGATAAACTTGAGGTAAAGATAAAGAAGATGTGGAGACAGTACCGATGTGACGAACAGTCATGAGAGAACCATCAGCAGTTTGAATAGAGGGAATATGAGAAGATGAAGAGATAGAAGAAAATATAGTAGAACTGGAGGTCATATGATTACAACAGGCAGAGTCAAAATACCAAGAAGAGTTACCTGGAGTCACAGACAAAGCAGTAGGAGGAGGTGTACCGGAGGGGGAGAGAAGGTGTTTGAACATGGCCTCGACATCCGTTGGAGAAAAGAGAGGGGTAGACGGAGTATGAGACTCAGAAAAACCCTCAGAGGCAGCAGCAGCAGTGTGATGAGACTGATTCCCGGAATGAGACTGATTCCCGGAACGATGAAAGTTCCCTCGGGAAGAACCACCGCGAGAAGAGTGGCTATTGGAGGATGAGCGGGATGGATTGCGAAAACAATCCTGTTGCAGATGACCAGGACTGAGTTTGTTGCAGTGTTGGCAAGTTCTGACAGGGCAATTGATCAGAAGATGTGTAGAAGGGAGGCCCCGATTGTGACAATAGAGGCAGTCAGTGGTCCGTTGGGGTGGCCGATACGGAGGAGTGGCAAGAACAGAGTCCACATGATGAGTTTGAAGAGTACCAAGACGAGTCTCCTCTGATAGCAGCTCAGAAATAGCTTGTTCCGAAGTGGGCAAAGGATGGCGATGAAGAAGAGAGGCACGTATTGGCTCAAAAGAGGAAGTGAGAGCCATGAGAAAGTGCACCAACCTTTGCTGATTACGATAGGCAGTAAATAGGACAGCATCTTCTCGGTGAGGCCAAGGCGGCTCGGAAAGAGCAAGCTGGTCCCAAACGGAGTACATTTGAGAAAGGAAGTCATTGATGGACTGACTAGATTCTTGGCGCATCCGATGAAGTTGGCTTTGAAGCTGATATTGGTGAGCAAGACCGGTAGTTTGGTATCTGTCTTTCAAAAAATCCCAGATGTCCTTTGCAGGAGTAGTGACAGAGTCAAGCTGAAAGCGACCAAACTGAAGACTGATAGAGGGAACAGAGGTATTTCGAAACTAGGTAATGATTTGGTAATTTTTACTGTCCCATTCCTCAAGTCGGTCTTCATCAAGTCGGTCTTCATATGTAGTAGTAGCAGTGGAAACAGTGGTTTCAGCAGTGTCTTTCACTGGGTGGGTTACATCCCCGGTGATAATTCGCCAGAGCTTCTTTCCTTTGAGGAAGGAAGACATGGCTTGTGCCCATAGAACATAGTTGGAACCATTCAAAATAACGGAAATGGGATGGGAGGCATCATGACGATCCATAATAATAGATGAATAGGGAAAAATAAATAGGAGCAGACCTGTAGGAGCAAAATTAGGTAAAACAGAGTGTACCAGTGAGTCCGGAAGGTCGAAAATAGTTAGGAAAGGTGTCCTGTGCAGAGATGATGTCAGCAGAGGCCAAAGTGATGTCAGCGGCGCACGTTAGCAGAGTGCAGTGAAGTGCTCGTTAGTAGAAGAGGCACGGCGCACGATAGCGGAATGGCGTAGGCGCGGCGCACAGGAGCAGATTTGGCGCACGCGGGTGCACGATAGTGAAGTGGCGCACGTTAGGCGCACCGTAGCAGGCGCGGCGCACGCAGGAAGTAGGGCTGACGTCAGACGCGGAGGAGAGGGCGTGTGGGAGCGCGTGACGAATGTGAGCAGCAACTGATGGCGCGTGCAGGCGCGTGGGAAAGTGGTGGCGGAAGGGATGACGCGCCGATGATAAAGTCAGTGCGTGGAGGCACTTGAGAGGGCTTTTGAGGACAGGCGTGGTGCCGTTGGAATCGTGAGAAAATTCCGAGTGGTTTGGTGTAGTGCCACTGTGTACGGGACTAAACACCAAAATCGCAAATTGCCAGAAATGTAATTCTGGGCTCTGATACCATGTAAGATAACCACTAGTTTGAGAGAGAGAGAGAGAGAGAGAGAGAGAGAGAGAGAGAGACTGAATGCTCTATATTAATCTGTTAAATGTTATACTTACAATGGAGCTCTTTTATAGAGAGCATGGGATACAATGGAGCAATAAACAATGGAGCCATAATGGAGCACTATAATAGAGTGGAGCTGCACTATAGCCGAAAGTGGCACTAACTATATCATATAGCCGGAAGGGGCACTAACTATATCACTAACTATATCATATATTAACATATGTATATTAACAAGATTGTTCACCAAATTTAAATTTAATGAAAAATGACAGTTTTTGGACCTCCAATAGTTTTACCAAATTGATATCAAATTGAAAACGGAGCAAAAATTTTACCAAACTGAGAAGATGCGTCTGTTTTTACCATTGCACTGTACATTTACGTTGAAGGTGAGTCCTACCAGACAACCTGCCGCCCGTCACCGGTCGTCCTTGCATACAAATAATGTTTCACTTTCTCTCCTTTCACACACACATATCTGTATCTATACAGATTATATACAGACATATATACTAATATTCACACATGCACACTAATATTTTCTAGGAATAGAGAGATTTTGAGCTGCATTAAAAGCAAAGACAACTTTCAGGTTTCTTCTCCATGTTTTTTCTCTGCACAGTGAAGCATTAGTGTAAGTTCACTCAGTTTTTGGTAGTTAGTTTTTTTTTTTTTTTTTTTGGTCTCCGATGCCAGAGAAAGCTGTGAACTCTATGCCACCTTCTTCATGCATTTTCCGATTGAATCCGTTGATTCATTGGTCGTTCAAGGTCCTAACTTTGTCAGTTTTTCTCAGAATTTTGATCGTTTGGGGGATTAATAAATGGAGTGTTAGTAGTTTCCATAATGATTTTCTTGTTTTCAAACTCAGTAAGCAAACTCGAATTAATCGGTAACCAAACTTGAATTAATGAGAATTTGAATTATTGCCTCTGTTCATCCCAATTTAACTTTCCATGAAAACACTCACCAAATTCTGACACAAACCCAGAAATATTTGACCTCATACGTAACCATTATCCCTCCCAATCTCACACACATCAATTTTACCCATTTTAGCTCCAAAAATTCTATAAATCTAGCGAACCCTCCATCTCCATCTCCAACTTCTTTGCATTGGATTTCAACTGAACTAAACCCAAATTTCAGTTGGCTTGACCGGTCGACCAGCCAATCATCTCACTGGACGTCCCTTTTGTTTTGACGCGCACGCTACAGTGAAACAGTTGGAACTGCTCGTATCAGATTGAGAAAATTACCTTTCTTTCACTCAGATTTGGTGAAAATTTTACTGAACCGTTGGAGATGCTCTTAGGAATTGTTTGAATGATCTAAATATATTTCTAATTTTTTATAAAAAGATGTATAATGTGATAAAAATGTGATGTAATATAAATAAAATAAAATAAAAATATGCTAAAGTAGATCATCTCAAACAACTTCTTAATTTTGGGAGAAATTTTAAGTAGATAATTGGGATAACCTACAAAAGTGAAAAAAAAGTCAAAACATTACTAAAAAAACTAAAAAAAATCCATATTACTGGGGGGAAACTTGTGGGGGAAGTTTAGAAGACAAAATTATTATTTTACCCTTTGAATTTAAATACCCAAAAGTCAAAAAGTCAACAAAGGTAAAATGGTCATTTTTCATAAAAAGTCAAAAAGTTATCACAAACATATAATATTTTTTTCTCTACTTTTTTAGCCAAAAAGTCAAAAAAATATAGTTATATAAATCATCCCAAACAAATCGATTAAAATTTTATAAACATAGGTCTCGTTTGAAAAGTTAACTATTTTAGTTAGATTTTAGTTTTTTATTTTTTTTTATTTTAGTCTGGTTTAAAAAGTTATATTTAAAAAATTAATTGTTTTTTTTTTTGTTAGTATTATTTTGATGGTTGTAATGAAAAAAAAAAATGAAATGATTATAAATTAAATATAATATAATATAATATTTTATTTTATTAATTATTTTAATTTATTTTATTTTTATTAGATATTTTAAACCAAATAATCTCTCCCAAACAATGCCTACGATCTCTTTTTTGAAAATATTATGCTACACCCAAGTTATATCATTTGTGATTTTAATCCTAATTTTAAAATATGGAGTAATATTTAAAAAAAAAAAATTACATATACTAAATTCAAAAATATATTAATTTTTTATAATTTTTATTTTATTTTTTAAATACATTTAGATTGAATATATTTTTAAAAATTATTAAAAATATAAAAATAAGAAAAACTAAGGCTCTGTTTGGTTGTGTTTTAGTAATGTGATTCTACACCTACACTTAAGTATGACGTTTGGAATGAGTTTTGGAAATACATTTCCAAAACTCTGCAGAGAATTCTAAGACAGGCACGCGTTTCAAAAAAATTTTTTGCAAATTTTGGCGGACAGGACGTCTGGTCGGTTGACCGGAATAGTGATTTTTTTTTTTACAAATTTTTTTTTTTGCAATTGATATATAATCGAAAAAAACATTTTCTAAAATTTTTAAATTTTTTTATGTGCTTTAAAATAATTTTGAGTTGTAAATTTTTGTATCAAATATCAAATGTCACATCAACAATTCCCCACTCAAATCAAAACTCTTTTCAAAACTATTTTCAAAACTCTTTATCAAACAAATTTTCTACACTCAAATCATAATTCCAAACCCCACAAACTCAAAATACAACTCATAATCTCAAATCATAATTACAAAACACAACCAAATGCAACCTAAAACTTATATATAAAAACTCAAAACCAAACAGATTTTGTAGTCGGTCTTATAAATCCTACTAATCAAATTAACTTGGTTAGCAACCATGCCTAATATGTATCGTGAAGAAAGTAATGCGGTGAATTCTTCGGATACATTTGTTTGACGGATTAGGTTAAATAAAATTGTTAGTAAAAAGATGATTAGTGAAAAGATTGTTAATGTAAAAATTATTGATGAGGGGATTAAATACAAATATGTTTGTTTTGGTGATAGTGTGAAAGATGATTAATAATGAGATTGTCAAATTATTTTTATATAAAATAAGTAAATAAATTATTTCTATATTAAAAGAAGAAACTAAAACAAATAGGTGCACTTGGTATAAAAAAAAAAAGTAAAATTTTTATATAAAATAAATTCAATTTGTTCACTATTTTTCTAATCTCATTCAAAATTTAACCAAACTAATCCTCCTGATGGAGATTATTAAGCTCTCCACATTAGCAATCCCCCCTCCCAAATCAACACCAAACAAGTTTTGGAGAGGACCCACAGCCATATCAATTTAGTCCGACCACCCGTTGTAGACACCCCATTTTTGACCGACCTCAAGACTTTGACGTCATCGGTTGTGCACTCGATGATTGCGCGCATGTTTGTGCTTATTTTGAGCGTCCGAGGGTCTCGGCTGAGTACTTTGTCTTTGAGCCTCTTAACTCTCTGTGTTTTGCCCTTGTTTTTGGGCCAAACCTTGTTCCCTCTTGCCTGGGGGAGGGGAAGGCCTTGCCGGCCACTTTCCTCTCTTGTAGGCCACTTCAAGTGGTCGGCCGGCTAGGGGAAGTGGCCGGCAGGCCACCTTAACTAGCCGGCGGGCAATTTTTCTTCTTTTTAGATATTTTCAGATCTTTTGAGCCAGCTGTGGCTCACTGAAACTCATCCTCCATACATGTGTATGGAGGGATCAAGCAAGCCTTTTTGCTTGCTTGCTCTATATAAGGGGAGCTCCCTCCCCCTTTAGAGGGGTTGACCAAATTTCAGAATTGAAATCTCCTTCTCTCTCTAGAATTCTTTCTCTCTCTAGAATTCTCTCTCTCTCTCTCTATTGTGCTATATTGAGCTTAAAAGTGAGTTTTCTTCATACATTTGCACTAAAACACCTAGTCAAACACCTTCACCTTAGTGTTGAAGATCTTGGAGGACTTGTTTGAGCTCCTTGGAGTTGTTTTGGCTTGGTTTTGGCTTAGAAGCTTGCTGTCTTCTTGCTGTGCTTCAAGGGTAAGAATTTCACCCTTTTAAGCTTTGTTCTAAGTTCATTGCTTTGCCATCTTTGTATGCAACTTTGAAGCTGGTTTTAGTCTTAAAAAGTTTTGTTTTTTAAGGTCTCTAAGTGTTGGTTGGAGCCTTGTTTGGTTAGGGGGGTGTTTCCCCCTATTTTGCCCTTTGGCTTATAAAGCCTCTTGAGCCACCTTTCTTAGCCTTTGTAATCACCTTTGTTTGGATTTTCTACCACTGAAACTCAGAGGAATTTCAATGGTAGAAAGTTGGTTTTGAGGCTCAAAATAGGGGGGGTGGTCCCCTCTCCTTGTATCTTGTTTGTATGCATTGATGGCCTATAAAGTGAGCATGTGTTTCTCCCTTTTTGAAGCTTAGTTCAAGCATGTTTTTGTGACTTTTTGGACCTGTTCTAACTCTGTTTTTGGCTGGTTTGGCCACCTATTGCTTGCTTCTTACACTTGTAGTGTAATCTTGTTTAATAGCCTTGAATGCCTAATGAGTTAGTCCATCGTTCTAGCATATGTTAGCTTGATTCCAGCACATTTTTGGCCTTATTTTAGCATGCTTTAGCTCTGTTTTGAATGGCCTTGGTCCTTTGAGGCTTGTCTTGTATGGCTATGGTATAGTTGGCTTTGCTAGCTTTATGTTTTGGGCTATCTAGCATGCTTTGTTTGAGTTATTTCCATGATATGGCATCATTTAGCTTGTAATTTCAGAGCTCATACCATTGTCATACTCTTGCATGTGTTACTCCCTCATTGCTTCTAAGAGTTAAGTCTTATGCCTTGCTTGTTGGCCAATTGGTATGCATGATTTTCTTGCCTTGTAAACTTTAATCTCAGTATGATTTGGCCACTCTTTTGGCATGTTTGAGGTCTGTTTTGATTTAGTTTAGCCCTTTGAGGCTTGTGTTGTAAGGTGGTGGCACAACCCCTTTCATTAGCTTAATGAGTTAAGCCTTTGAGCATGCATTACATGAGTTGTTTGCATTGTTTCTAAGTCACCTAGTATGTTATTTCAGTGCTGAAATGTGTGTCATTGCACTCCATTGTTTCAAATTTTCATTCACCTTGAAAGTGGCCTTAAGGCCTTGTTGGCTTGAGCATGAACTTGAGGCATTCATGCCTATTGGTTTTAATCCTCCCTTGAGGATTTCTACTAACCAATAGCATGATACTTTCTTCATGCTCAAGGCACTCAAAACTTAGGTCATCTTTCAAATTAGAGGACTTTTCACAATTGGACTTACCAATTAAGGAATGGTTTGGTAATGTAAATGAGTAAACAAGAATTGAGCAAAGTAAAATATGCCAAGATAACATATGTGTGTTGCATTGCATGTGTTTGGATCAGACGTTAATCCAAACAGAAGAAATGCGAGACGTTTCATACTCAAAGTGATGAAACGTGTTGCATTTCTTGATCACCAACACCCTTGATCATGCATGATAGGGTGGAGGCACTTTGAGTCTTACGTGCGCATTCACTAAGCTTGTACAAGCTTGGTTTTCGAGCCATCATGCATTGAGATGCTTGATTGGTGGCTTAAGAGCCAAGTATCACACTCCTTTGAGCTTGAGATATGATGAGGAGGGTGGTAGTACATACATTTCTTGCCAAATACATTGCCTTGGCTCTGTTACTCTTGTGCAGTAAAGGCAGAATTTTGGAAAGAGAAGTGGTCGGCCGGTCACTTGCACTAGTCTGCTGACTACTTGTACTAGTCGGCCGGCCAGTTGAGGTAGCCTACCGACCAGTTGAGGTGGCCGACCGGCCACCTGAAGGAGAAATTGTCCAAAGTGTTCCTATTTTGGGGCAGAAGCTATCTGGAAGTTTGTGCAGTGTTCTGAGATTACAGTGAGTGCAAACAGAGGCAACTCATGGCAAGGCAATTCATTTTCGGGCGAAGCACACCGAGCATGCATATCTCCCTCCCCCGAGGCCATTTTACTGCTTTACTTAGCTAGTTAATTTACTGGTTTTGTAATTAATTAGTTAATGTGTTTAGCTAATTCAATTCATCTTTGTAATATTCTAATTAGCTTAGATTAGCTAGTTATTCAATTCAATTTGCTTTGTAATAATTAATTAGCTAAGTTAGTTAATTAGTTAGTTTGATTAGCTTAGCTTAGTGTAGCTTAGCTTAATTATTCGGACCCTCCTTCGAGAGGGCACAATGTTGTAATAAGCGTGCGTGTGTGTGTGTGTGTGTGCATGTCTACCAACCCTACTTCTTTCTCCCTTTTACTTAACCGCTTTCAATGGTTAGTTTAGGGGCATATTTCAATTAGCATACCTTATGCTTTGCATGCGTCCATTATTCATTTGTCTTGCACGCACCGGGCTCGGTGCATCATTCAAACTGTATTGTATTTCAATACATATTTGAATATGTGTATCAATTGTGGCTTCATATGCCATCTTAGATAGCCGAGCCTATTTAGTTGCATTTTGCATGTGTTGCATTAGGCATTTTAATATAGTTAGAATCATGCATGATTTCTAACTAGTTTTTTGTTTTGGCTTGGAGTACACTGTAAGTGTTTACGCTTTAGCATACTTGCATAAGTGTGAGTGTTGCCATCATAGCATGGTTGCCATAATGTTATTTGCTTATATGCTTAACTGCTTGAATGCCTGTGGATGGAGGCTTTATTGCCAGAATTGGAACAACTCGATGATTGTGAGTTTTAAGCCCACTTTGCGAGGTGACAAAATCATGTTTTAAGCCCACTTGAGGGTGGCAAATCCGCGCTTTAGCCTACTTGCGAGTAGCACTTTCAAATCATTTTCAAAAACAAACATGAGTTGTTTGTTCCAATTCTCGTGATTGAATCTATAATTGTATGCTGTGCGCATCACATAGTAAATTAGACTAATAAATGGAATAAGAACACATGAGGTTTATAAAACAACATATCGTACTTAGTAGAGGCCGATCCTTTGATCGGGCGAGCAGGGGTGTTCATTTCAAGACGTTCCTCTCTCGTACCCAAGTTCCCGAGCCGAGGCAACTTTGGTGATGATGGACACGTGGCCTTTGGCACGAGTTAGGATTTTCTAAATTTCCCAAAAATAAAACATTTAGGTGGCGACTCTATAATCTGGCAAAGTAGTCCATGTTTGGCACTTTTTTATTCAAAATTGACTTTCCAAAACCAATTGCCAGATTTGGACTCTTTGGTGTTTATCAATCTCACATTGCACTTTGTGAGATTAGATTCAGAACTGTGACAGGAGTTCGAACTGTAGTAAGACCAAATTCGCGCCCTCTCCGAAAGGGGGGCGTGCGGAGAAAGTCGGGTCTACAGTTTCTGGTGACTCTGCTGGGGATTTAGAGAACTTAACTCGAAACTCATGATATGTTGTTTGATCTACATTTATGTGTTTCTTTGCATTGTATTTGCATTGGTGCGCCTAAGTCACAGTGTTTGCCGTCTGTTATTCCTGAACGGTTTGCCGGAGGTGCGTTTGGAAAAGCATGCCATAAGGCTGACCGGTTACGGGCTCTGCCACGATGGGAACACAAACCTTCGCTTTGCCGAGGCACCCTTCTTGACCAATCGACCTAGTTGCATATCGGAAGCCATAGAGACCATTCCAAACTAGGACAGGTTTCTTACCCGAATGTAGGTTGTTTGAAACTGCATGCGTGCGTAGTGAAACCCTAGCTCCTGACAAGATAGGACAGGGAAACCCTACCCCACCATAGCGGTGTTTTGCTCTAACTTGCTTGATATGTGCTTTTAGAGTGTGTCTTTACAGGGATGCATGCATCAGTTTGCAAGTCTGGGTATTGGTCTGAGGACATCAGTGTTTGAGGTTATCAGTATTGTGGCAGAAAATTTGGGGGCAGAAATCAATGTTTGAGTACAGTTAGTCCAGCTTATGATTTTTAACTGTGTGTTGTCTCTATCTAAGTCGAGATGCTGTTCGTTTTTCTGATTTTTGTCTTTTGCTTTATTTTCTGTTTTGCAAAGTAGTATTTCATCATTGCTTCCGACGAGGCAGTTATTCCCCGAGCACTTTGGACTAGAGGAAGGAGACTTTCTCGATCTGAGGATCTAATTAGTGGATAACCAGTGTCCACTTTGCTGCCTCCAGTTACTAAACAGAGGTCAGTTAGGCACATGTCATTAGTACAGCAGTTACCAGATCAGCGGTCACTATCTACCTCACCTGTGTGCAGTTGGGCTGAGATATCTACTTCCACCTCAGAGAGGGAATACATACTAGTTCAGTCAGATCAACACTTTATAGTCAGTATGGAGGACATGATGCGTCAACTCCAAGAGACCATGCATGCCATGCAACGGGATATTGCCCACCAGGCAGAGGTTACCGCACGTCAGACAGAGGTTGTAGCCCAATAGGCAGAACTGATTGCCAAGCTTCAACAGCAGCAACAACCACAACTAGCCGGAGCATCTGCTTTGCATCCACCCCCGCCTAGGGTTCCAACACCTGGGGAAACAGCAAATGTCCAAGAAAATACAGACGTTCCTATAGGGCCAGTCCTACCGCCAATCCCACCTCAGATGTCTAAAGCACTAGCCAATCCAGTGGACACGTCGTTCGAATTTGAGGTTGATCCAACCGCTCTGAAGGTGAGTAAGCTCGAAAAGCTGTTCAAAAGAGCTCAGGGAGTTAACTCGATCCGAGACATTGAGGACAGCTATACGGATTCGGTGGTGACATTGTCGAACAGATTCAAGATGCCCCACATAGACCGTTTTGACGGCTCGGGCAATCCTATGGTTCATCTGAGGCTGTTCTCAGATATTTTGCTACCCGATGGGCTTGACGAAACTCCAAAAACTATCACTCTTCGGTCGGACCTTGTCGGGTATTGCGGCCATTTGGTACGCCAAGCTAGAGGACTCCGTGAAAATGAGTTAGGAGGAGATGGCTAAGGCCTTTGTCACCCAATATTCATACAATACCCAGATCGAGGTCACGACTCGTGATCTCAAGGCAACCAGGCAAGAGCCGAAAGAGGGATTTTCCGACTTTGTCACTCGATGGAGGGCCAAGGCCTCCATGATGACAACTCGGCCACTCGAAAAGGATCAGATAAGGATGGTTGTGGGCAACCTGCAACCCAAGCTGATGCAGAAAATGATCGTCTTACCCCTCTCCACGTTTGCTGATTTGCACGAGATCGGGATATAGATTGAAGATGCTATGAAGCAAGGTCTAATCGACCAGGAAAAGGACCAGCCCAAGAGGGCGTTTACACACGGTTCGAATGCAACTACAAGTAGTAGTGCAGCCGCAAGAACTTCTGACGTCGGCATGATTACTACCAGTCCAAAAACAACCGCCCCATTTGTTGGTACATCCAACCCAAACTCCCAAACTTCGAACTATCCACCTCGAGGCAAGAGGGTTTTTACCCCACTTTATATGCCTTTGTCTAAAGCTCTAGGGGTCCTATTCAGAAAAGGACATCTCAAAACCGTTAGGACAACGGCCTCTACCCGATCCTCTCCCTCCAAAGCATGACCCGACTAAATACTGTGCCTTCCATCAGCAGCGAGGTCACGACATCGACTTCTGCTTCAGACTACGTCAAGAGATTCAAGATCTCATTGACAACAAGGTGATCGCGCCTCCCGACAAGCCAAATGTCACTACCAACCCACTTCCACCACATAACAACCCCCCCTTCTCCACCCAGGCAGATAAACCTGATTCAAACCATGGCCATCCCGTATGACCCTAGCATATACATCACTCCCTCCTACCTGCCCAAGCTTGAGGTGTTCATCCCAGATAACACGGACTTGTGCATGACGAGCACTTCCCTAACCCTACCCAAGCTAGTGGTGGTGACTGTCAAAGAAAAAGCTGGGTTGACCTTGGAGGAGAATGGGAATGTTGTTTCAAAACTTGAGGGATCTGCGAGCTTAACCGAGGAAGCATACAACCCATGCAGTTATATTGTGTCAACAGATTAGGCTAAGCCAAGGGTGGAGTTGCCAACTAGGGTAGAGGTCAATGTGGTTCGGGAAGACGGGCCAAGTCATGGGTTGGATGATTTAGTGGAGCTTGAAGAAGACATCGCTAATCTGCAGTTCGTTGATGAGCAGGATCCAGGGGATGTGAGCGTCAACTAGTTTGACCTGAATAGAGCGACAGATGCTACAAGGTGGCTCAGTGACGAGCCAGCTGTTGTTGAGGAGTCTCAGCCGAAACAGGGGCAGTCAGAAACTGGAACATCTATAGTGGCCGGAAAGGTCGAGAATAAGGAAGAATCGCCGAAGAGCACCGGTGCGAAGAATTTTGCTCGGGACTTGGGCAGTTTGTGCGCAGCAGACACAGAACAAGAGGACACACTGCGACGGTTCGAACAAGAGAAAATCGAGAATGATGACAGGGCTAGAAAAGCCAAGGCCCCTGCGGGGACAGAATGTGCTGTGAGCACAGAAACAGCTACAGCGGAACCGAACAGTTGTCTGTCGGTCGCTGAGAGCATGTGGTAGGAAGGTGACGATTTGCGTCTGGCCCATACAGATGAAGACTGGGGGCAGAACCTCCCAAATGACACCTGGTATATCGAGAAGGTCGACCATATGACCCGGAGTGGGTGGTATTTCAAGGCCCCACACCTGGACCAGCCAGAGGCGTCCGGGAAGGACAAAGAAGTAGAAAAGCAGAAAGACAGACTGTTAGAGGAGGAAGCTGTGCTGAAGCAACTAAAGAAGATTCAAGCAGACATCTCCATCTGGGGATTGCTTATGGCCTCTAGGGTACATAGACAAGCTGTCCTTTCAGCCATGGACAAGGCTAAGCTTTCGATTGATACAACGCCCGAACAGTTGGTAGTGCTGGTTTTCCCAGGTGGAGCTTCACCAACCTTAACCTTCACAGACAAGGAACTACCACCTAAGGGCTCTGATCATAATAAGCTGCTCTATATCTCTGTGGAGTGCAAGGAGAAGTAGATACCGGTGGTCTTGGTTGATACGGGATCTGCAATCAATGTATGTCCGTCACGAACGACATATGCTATCGGATTGAAGCCCGCAGATTTCGTTCCTACAACCCAGGTAATACGGGCCTATGATAACACCAGTCAGGAGGTGATGGGAATGGTACGGATTAAAACTCAAGTTGGCCCGGAGGAGCAGGACATTGAGTTTCATGTCTTAGATGTTCCGGCCACGTTCAATCTACTCCTCGGGCGGCCGTGGCTACACCAGGTGAGGGCTGTCTCTTCCACCTTACACCATATGTTGAAGTACCCCCACGAGAAGGGGGTAGCAATAGTTTTGGGAACTCTTCAATACATCCGCCGCCAGAAGTTTCTACACTAGTTCTGGAAATTGAGCACGGCGTGGAGGATGTCTTTCTGTCGGGATTCGCCTTGGCTGAGGCTCGGGTGGTACCGGACTTGCTGACTATTGATGAGGGGTTGTACGTCAGTGCACAATCTCTTCACCTCGTGAACAAGCTTCAACATGTGCCCGAGATGGGATTAGGAAGAAGTGGTCGAAAGGGCGTCTCTACATTGGCCGAAGTGCCACACAACCCGTATACCTTTGGTTTAGGTTACTCGCCTACCAAGGAGGATTGGGTAAGGAAAGGAAGAGAGATGGCTGGAAGAACCAAAGCTAAACAAGCCAGGAAGCACTATGAGTTAGTGCATAGACCTATCCGAGGGACCCTAAATGGACGCTTCGTCCGAGAGGGGGAAGATTTCCCGTTCTGTGGCTTTCCAGAGCCATGGTTGAATTCAGAGAGGCGGCGCTTGCCGGGTTTTGAGATCTTCTTTGACTTGCAATTGCCGGGGAATAAAGTTGTCGAAGAGCAGACCGACCCAACAGCTGTGGCTGAGCAGTGCAATATGGATGAGTCTAGTAGCACAAATTTTGAGCTGGTGTAGACACCTCATTTTTTATCGACCTTAAGACTCAGATGTCATCGTTTGTGCATGTGATGATTGAGCATGTTTGTGCTTGTTTCGAGCACCTTGTCTTTGAGCCTCTAAACCCTCTGTGCTTTGGCCTTGTTTTTAGGCCAAACCTTGGTGCCTCTTGGCTGAAGGAAAGTGGGGCCTTGCCGGCCACTTTTGGCAGTTGCCAGCCACTTTTTCTCCTTGCCAGCTAGTTGGAGTGCTCGGCCAGCTAGTTGAAGTGGCCGGCAGGCCACTTAACTGGCTGGCAGCTATTTTTTCTCCTTTTTAGATATTTTCAGATCTTTTGAGCCAGTTGTGGCTCACTGAACTCATCCTTCATACACGTGTATGGAGGGATTGAGCAAGCCTTTTGGCTTGCATTGCCTATATAAGGGGAGCTTCCTCCCCCTTGTTGGAGGTTCGGATTTTTTAGAGCAAAAATCTCCCTCTCTCTAT
This sequence comes from Camellia granthamiana, assembly GCA_036172215.1. Classification (NCBI taxonomy): domain Eukaryota; kingdom Viridiplantae; phylum Streptophyta; class Magnoliopsida; order Ericales; family Theaceae; genus Camellia; species Camellia granthamiana. The sequence goes on along the minus strand of CM069910.1, from coordinate 23,523,808 downwards.
ATTGTGTTATATTGAGCCTTAAAGTGTTGTTTCTTCACACTTTTGCACACAAACACCTACTCAAACACCTTCACTTTGGAGCTGAGGTCCCTTGGAGCTTGTTTTGAGGTCTTAGACTTGGTTTTGGCTCAAAATTATTGCTGAAGTTGCTGTCTTGTTGTTGTTCTTCAAGGGTAAGACATTTATCCCTTTTAAGCTTTCTTTTGATTAAGAGCTTTGTCACCTTTGCATGCTACTTTAAGGCTGGTTTTAGCCTCTTAATAACTATGTTTTTAAGGCTTTAAAATATTGGTTTGAGCCTTGTGTGGTTAGGGGGGTGGTTCCCCTCTTTTGCTCTTTGGCTTGTTAAGCCTCTTGAGCCACCCCTCTAAGCTTTTGAATCACCCCTTGCTTCGCCTTTTAACCACTGAAATTCAGACGAATTTTAGTGGTAAAAAGTTGGTTTTGAAGGTCAAAATAGGAAAGGGTGATCCCCCTCTCCTTGTATTCTTGTTTGCTAGTATTGGTTGCCTAATACATGAGCATGTGTTTCTTCCTTTTTGAAGCTTAGTCCAAGCATGTTTTTGTGACTTTTTAGACCTGCCATAACTCTGTTTTTGGTTAGTTTGGTCATTGGTTTCTTGCATCTTACACTTGTAGTGCAATCCTACTTGTTGGCCTAACATGCTTTATGCTTCATGCCTCTCATTCTAGCATGTGTATGCTTCACTCCAGCATGTTTTTGGCTTTGATTTAGCATGCTTTAGGACTATTTTGAATGTTTTTGGCCATGGGGTTCATGCTTTGTATAGCTATAGTATAGTTGGCCTTGCTAGTCTTGTGTTTTGAAGCCCCTAACATGCCTTATTTGTGTTGTTTGCATGATATGGCATCATTTGGCATGTAAATTCAGAGCATGTATCATTGCCTCACTCTCACATATATCACTCTTTCATTGTGTTTGAGAGTTGAGTCTTCATGCCTTATTTGCGGGCCATCAAATGAGCATGCTTTCCTTGTGTTCTATGCCTTAATTTTAGCATATTTAGGCCATTATGTTGGCATGATATAGCTCTGTTTTGGGTTGGTTTGGTTGTTTGTGCATTGTATTGCATGCCTCTTGTGTAAAGCCCTTGACTAGCTTTGAGTTCTAAGGACCCTAACATGCTATACTTGTGTTGTTTGCATGATATGTCATCATTTGACATATGATTTCAGTGCTGGTACCTCTGTCATGCTCTCATAGATATCACTCTTTCAATGTGTTTGAAAGTTAAGCTTTGTGCCTTGCTTGCGAGCAAAGGAATGAGCATGCACTTCTTGTTTTTTGTGCCTAAGTTTTAGTGTGTTTTGGCCACTATTTTGGAGTATCTTAGGTCTGTCCATAGCTGGTTTGACCATTTGAGATCGATAGTGCATGCCTCATGTGTAATGTTCTTCACATGCTTTAGTGCTCTTGACCCCTTAACATGTCTTACATGCATTACATGATAGAGTCTTGTGCATGCCACTTTAGCATTGAAAGATGAGCATGTTATTTGCATTGCATTGTGTTTGGATCGAACGTTAATCCAAACACAAGGAACGTGACACGTTTCATACTCAAAGTGATGAAACGTGTTGCGTTTCTTGGTCGCTAACACTCTTGATCAAGCATGATAGGGTGGAGGCTCTCTTGTGTGTTGTTTGTGCATTCATCAACATGGTGTAAGCTTGGTCCTCGGCCATCATGCATTGAAAATGCTTGGTTGGTGGCTTGAGAGCCGAGTGCCACGCTCCTTTGAGCTTGAGACATGATAAGGAGTGTGGTAGTACACACATTGTCTTAGAAATACATTGCTGTGCCTTTATTGTTCTCTGTTGCAGCAAAACCAGCAGCCTGTAGAAAAAAACTAGCCGACCAGCCAGTTTTACTAGCCGACTAGCCAGTTTTAGTGGCTAGCAGTCACTTTTTCTGGCTGGCAGCTCACCAGAAAATCCCTGTGTTGAAGTAAGGGCAGTCTGGATGTTGGCACAGTTTTCAGACACCAAGGCAAGTGCAAACAGAGGCAATTGACAGCATGGTAATGGATTTCCGAGCAAGCACCGACCGAGCATGCATCTTCAACCTCTTGGAACTGAGCTGAGGCAGTTTGATTTGTAGTTAGCTTTACTTGTTAGTTAGCTTAAATTGGTAATTTAATTAATTGGTTTGTTAATTAATTAAGTGTTGTAATAATTAGTGAGTAGTTTACTAGTTATTCATTTTGTTGTGTAATAATTAGTCTAATTAGTTTAATTAGATTAGTTGGTTAGCTTAGCTTAGATTAGCTTAGCTAATTCATTCGGACCCTCCGTCGAGAGGGAAAATGTTGTAATAAGTATGCGTGTGTGTGTGAATGTCTTCCAACCCCACGTCTTTCTTCCTTTTATTTATCTGTTTTCAATGGTTAGATTAGGGACATGTTTCGATTAGCATACCTAATGCTTGCATGCGTGCATCATTCATTTGTCTTGCATGCACCGGGCTCGGCGCATCATTCCAACTACATCGTATTTCAATACCTATTTGAATACATGTATCAAATGTCGCATTCATATGCCACGTTAGATAGCCGAGCCTATTTAGTTGCATTATTGCATGTGTTGCATTAGTGTAGACACCCCATTTTTTACCGACCTTAAGATTCAGACGTCATCGATTGAGCGCTCGATGATCGCGCATGTTGTGCTCGTTTTGAGGTTTCAGAGTTTTCGACTGAGTGCCTTGCCTCTAGGCCTCTGAACTCTTTGTGTTTTGGCTTGGTTTGTGGACCGTGCCTTGTTGCCCTTGCCTGGAGGGAGAGAGAGGCCTGTAGGCCACTTTTTGTAGTCGTAGACTACTTTTCCCTCTTGCAGGCTAGTTTCTGGTTTTCGAAGCCTTCAGCCAAGCGCCTTGTCTCGGGACCTCTTAACTTTCTTCTCTCGGCCTGGTTTTCGGACCATGCCTTATTGCCTTTGCCTAGAGGGAAATAGAGGTCTGTAGACCACTTTTTGTAGTCGTAGACCACCTTTCCCTCTCGTAGACCACTTTTTACGCCCGTAGACCGATTTTCGGGGCTTCCGGCTGCGTGCCTCACCTTGCGGACTCTTGTCTTGCACCCTTTTTGGTTTGTTTTTTTGCACAAACCTTGTTATCCTTTGCCTGGAGAGTGGAACATGGGTGTAGACCAGTTTCGCCCCCTCTGTAAACCACTTTTCTTCCCTGCCAGCCAGTTTTCTGGTCGCCCAGCAAGGGTTGGTGGTCTGTGGACCACCTAAAGTGGTCGGCAGCCATGCCACCACCTTCCTTTCTTTGTGCAGACCACCTCTCTCCCTTGCCGACCACTTTTTGTCCCTGCAGACCACTTCAACTGGTCGGCACCTTTTCTGCATTTTCTGCAAATATTTTCTTGCCAGCTGTGCCAGCTGTTGGGCACAAAAGGCATCCTCCATACACGTGTATGGAGGGATTGCTTAAAGCCTTTAGCTTGTCTAACAAGCTTAAGGCATGAATTTCTATAAGAGGGAGCCTCCTCCCTCTTATCTCAGGTTCAGAAATTTGCATAGAGCTATACATATATCTCTATCTCTATATTGCTCCCTCTCTCTCCATATTTGTGTTGTTTTGTGCCTAAAAGTGAGATTTCTTTAAACTTTTGCACACAAACACCTAGTGAAACACCTTCACTCTTGGGATGAGATTCTTGGAGGTTTGTTTGAAGCTCAAAAGCTTGGTTTATGCCTTAGAAGTCACTGTTTTGAAGTTGTTCTTCAAGGGTGAGTCTCTAGCCTCTTTAAAGTTTTGTTTTGATTAAGTATTTGGCCCTATTTGCATGATGTTTTTGGCTTAACTTTCAACTGTAAAAAGCTTCATTTTCAAGTGCTTAAAGTGTTTGTTTGAGGCCTCTTTCGTGTTGGGGGTGTTCTACCCCCTTTTGTGCCTTATTTGGCTTTGTTTTGTGCCATCCTTTTAGGCCCTTGAGATCATCTTCTCTTGGCCTTTTAACCACTAAATTTTAGAGGAATTTCAGTTGTGGAAAGTGTGTTTTGAGGCCCCAAATAGGAGGGGGTCATTCCCTCTCCTTGTGTCATGGTTGCTTGTGTTGATGGCCTCATGTTTGAGCATGTTTGTCTAGCATGTGTTGGCTTGTTCTTAGCTTATTTTTTGCCTTATTGTAGCATGACATAACTCTGTTTTGGCTTAGTTCAAGCCACCCTTGCATGCTTCATACACTTGTAGTGTAATCCTTGCAAACTAGCCTTGTATGCTTAAGGTTTTAGCTCACTTTCTAGTATGTATTGGTTCCATTTCAGCATGTTTTTGGTCATTATTTAACATGCCTTAACTATAATATTGGTTGGTAGAGTCACCTCTTGCTTGGTTTTTACACTTGTAGTGTAATCCTCTTTGTTGGCCTAGTATGCTCCATGCTTCGTGCCTCTAATCCTAGCTTGTGTTAGCTCTATCTCAACATGTATTTGCTATTGTTTTGCTATGCTTAAGCTCTATTTTGAGTGGTCTTGATCATTTGGACCTTGCTTTGTATAGCCATAGTTCAATCTTGCTCACAAGCTTTGTGTTTTGAGTCCACTAGCATGCATTGCTTGGGCTATTTGCATGATTTAGTATCATTTGATATGTGATTTCAGGGCATGTTTCACTGTCATGCCCTTACATCTTTCACTCTTTCAATGCTTTGGAGGGTTGGTGCTTTATGCCTTAAACATGAGCCATTATGTATGCCATCTCGCCTAAGCTTTTGGGCTACCATTTCAGTGTGTTTTTGGTGTTATTTTGCCATGATACAACTCTATTTTTGGTTGGTTAGAGCATCCTTCATTTGCTTCTTACACTTATAGTGTAACCATGCTCATTGGCCTAGCTTACTTGATGTTTTGGCCCTTCATGCTAGCTTGTCTTGGCTATACTCTATACATGTTTTAGCATTATTTTGACATGCTTTAGGACTGTTTTGGGTGTTCTTGGCCTTTTGGTGCTTGTTATGCATGCTTGTAGTGCAATAGCCTTGACTAGCTTTGAGTTTTGAGGTATCTTGCATGCCTGACTGGAGGTATTTGCATGTTTTGGCATCATTTGGAATGGCATTTTAGAGCATGTAGCATTGCCATGTTCTCACTTCTTTTACTCTTTGAGTGCTTCTAAGAGTTGTGCCTTTGTGCCTCGTTTATGGGCCAATGTGTATGCATGCATGCCTAGGCTTTTGAGCTCCCATCTCAGCATGTTTTGGCATTTGTTTTGACCTAATTGAGCTCTGTCCATGGTTGGTTCAATCATTTGTGCCATGTATTGCATGCCTCTTATGTAGTCTCCTTTAGTGGCCTTGTGCCTTAGGCCTTCTAACATGCTATGCTTGTGTTGTTTGGATGATTTGGCATCATTTCATACATGATTTTAGTGCATATAGTGTAGCTACACTCTCACATTTGTCACTTCTTAATCATGTTTGAGAGTTGTGCTCTTATGCTTAGTTGATGAGCCAATGCATGAGCATGCATTACCTTGCCTTTCATGCCTTCATTTCCAAGCATTTTGGCCATTATCTTGGCATGCATAAGGTCTATTTGGGGCTGGTTTAGTCCATTGTGCATTGCATTGCATTGCATTGCATAGCCCTTGTGTTGTATCCTTCACCAGCTTTCATGCTTAAGGACTCTAACTTGACATGTTTATGTTGTTTGCATGTTGTTTGGAATGTTGTTACGTTGCATTGTGTTTGGATTGAATGTTAATCCAAACACGAGGGACGTTTCATACTTGAAGTGGTGAAACGTGCCTCATTTTGCGGTCGCCGACCCTCTTGATCAAGCATGATAGAGGTTAAGGCCCTTATGTGTTATTTGTGCATTCATTGACATTGAATTGTACAAACCTGGCTTCTCAGCCATCGTACATTACGATGCATGGTTGGTGGCCCGAGAGCCGAGAACCGCACTCCCTTGAGCTTGAGAAATGATAGGGAGGGTGGTTGTGCACACATACCTTGCAAATACACTGTTGTGCCCCTTTTTGTTCTCTATTGTAGCAAATTGGAGCTTGGCAGAATTTTCTGGTTGGCAAACCAATAAAAGTAGCTGGACGACCACTTTTTCTGGTCTGCAGCAAGTTTAGGTGGTCTACAGGTAGTCTACAGAACCATTTTCTGGTCGGCAATGCACCAGAGGGTTCCCATGTTGAAGAAGAAACTATCTAGAGGTTTGTACAGTGTTCTGAGATCAAATGCAAATAGAGGCAACTCGGGGCATAGTAATGGATTTCCAAGCGAGACGATCGAGCATGCATGCACTTCTCGCCCCAACGCTCCTTTTAACTGCTTTGCTTAGCTAGTTAACTATTTGGTTCTGTACTTAAGTAGTTAATGCACTTAGCTATTCATTTGTGTTTGTAATTAGTTAACTTGTTAGTTAATTAGCTTCGTTTTGTAATAATTAGTTTAATCAGCTTAGATTAGCTAGTTAGCTTATTATTTGGACCCTCCGTCGAGAGGGCATATTGTTGTAATAAGCGTGTGTGTGTCTGATGCATGTCTTCCAACCCCATTTCTTTCTCCCTTTTACTTATCAACTTTCGATGGTTAGTTTAGGGCATATTTTGATTAGCATACCTTATGCATGCATGCGTGCATCCCTTCATCTGTCTTGCATGCACCGAGCTCGGCGCATCATACAAACTGCATTGTATTTCAATACCAATTTGAATACATGTTATCTAGTTGCATTCACATGGAATCTTAGAATAGCCGAGCCTATCTTAGTTGCATTTTGCATGTGTTGCATTAGGCATTCTTAACATAGCTAGGATCATGCATTGATTTCTAACATAGCTTTTGTTTTGGCTCGGAGTACTAGGTAAGCTTTGATGCTTTAGCATCCTTGCATGCGTGTAAGTGTTGCCATGTTCAGCATGTTTGCCATAAGGCTATGTGCTTAACTGCTATAACTGTTTGAATGCCTCTGGGTGGAGGCTTGATTGCCTGAATTGGAACAACTCGATGATTGTGAGTTTTAAGCCCACTTGAAGTGGCAAAATCATGTTTTTCTAAGCCCACTTGAGGGTGGCAAATCCGCGCTTTAGCCTACTTGCGAGTAGTACTTTCAAAAATAAACATGAGTTGTCTTGTTCCAATCCGCGTGATTGAGTCTATACTTGTATGCTGTGCGCATCACATAATAATGTTAGCTAATAACTGGAATAAGAACACATGTGTTTTCAAAAACGATATATCATGTTAGTAGAGGCCGATCCTTTGATCGAGTGAGCAGGGGTGCTCATTTCATGACCTTCCCCCCTCGTACCCAAGTTTCCCAGCCGAGGCAACTTTGGTGATGACGGACACCTGGCTTTAAGCACGAGTCAGGGTTTCCTAAATTTTCCAAAATAAAATATTTAGGTGGCGACTCTGAAATCTGGCAAAGCAGTCCATGTTTGGCGCTTTTTGATTAAAATCAATTTTCCAAAACAATTTGCTGGATTTGGACTCTTTGGTGATTTATCAGTCTTACATTGCACTTTGTGAGATTAGATTCAGAACCGTGACAGGAGTCCGAACTGTAGTAGCTGGAACTACAATTTGCGCCCTCGCGCACGGAGCAGAATTCGGGCGGTCTACAATTAGGCATCTTAATATAGCTAGGATCATACATTGATTTCAAACTAGTTTTCTGTTTTGGCTCAGAGTACACTGTAAGTGTTTTCGCTTTAGCATCCTTGCATGAGTGTGCGTGTTGCCATGATAGCATGCTTGCCATGAGGCTATTTGCTTAATTGCTATAACTGCATGAATGCCTGTGGATGGAGGCTTTATTACTTGAATTGGAACAATTCATCAAATGTGCCTTTTAAGCCCACTTGAAGTGGCAAAACATCATGTTTTAAAGCCCACTTGAGGGTGGAAAATCCGCGCTTTAGCCTACTTGCAAGTAGCACTTTCAAATCATTTTCAAAAACAAACATGAGTCGAATTCGTTCAAATTCTCGCGACTTAGTCTATACTTGTATGTTGTGTGCATCACATAGTAAGTTAGCTAATAACCGGAATAAGAACACATGTGTTTATAAAACAACATATCATGCGTAGTAGAGGCCGATCTTTTGATCGGGCGAGCGGGGGTGCTCATTTCAGAACCTTCCCCTCTCGTACCCAAGTTCCCAAGCCGAGGCAACTTTGGTGATGACGGACACGTGGCCTTTGGCATGAGTCAGGGTTTCCTAAATTTCCCAAAACAAAATATTTAGGTGGCAACTCTGTAATCTGGCAGAGCAGTCCATGTTTGGCGCTTTTTTATTCAAAATTGATTTTCCAAAACCAATTGCCAGATTTGGACTCTTTGGTGTTTATCAGTCTCACATTGCACTTTGTGAGATTAGATTCAGAACTGTGACAGGAGTCCGAACTGTAGGAACTAGAACCCAAATCCGCGCCCTCTCGAAAAGGAGGGCGCGCGGAGGAAGTTCGGGCGGTCTACAGCTGGGAGCAGTGCTGGCCTGTCTCCTATCAGATCCTCAGATCTTACCAGAGTGCTCGGGGGATGATTTCTCAGTTTCCATGATCGGAGATGACGCGGCTGTGTGCCCTTCTTCCAGCATTCTGGATGCATCCATCGCACCTTCCCTCGTCTGGCAATACGAGGTAGGCTTTTTATCTAGCAGTTCTGGGTCAGGTAGTGAACCAGAATCTGATTCCACAGAGTCTGTGGAGTCGAAATCAGATTCCAGTTCTTCTGAGTCAGAGTGTCACACCCTAAACTTGCCCCTAAAAGTTCGGGCATGACCCATACAGAAACGGACACTTATCCTGATAAATATATCACATGGGGCCTGAACGGAAGCATTTAATATAATAAAATAACACAGAAAAGCATCCATTGAGCTAAACCTAACATGACAGGATCACATTCGTGAAAGTCATTAAGTTTAGACATACTCATGCACATACATGACCGCATAAACGAACATTAGTATAGAAAGGGGTCATATACATATTTTTTAACCTTAGGTAAATAATTAAAGTGTAAGCCAAAATCTCAACAAAACTTGACATAAATGCATAGACTTGGTCTAGGGACCTGGGCAAACTGAGGTTGACGACTGAAGGGTGAGCTTCAAGGGTTAAGATGGACTCCCAAAGTGGTTACCTACAGAACAGACATAATACAAAGTGAGCGAAGCTCAGTGAATAATAGTACATAAACAATTCAATGCTCAACTAGAATTTAAAATACTATCAATGCATACGTAAATAATGAAGCATGAGGTCAATTGATCCTGTATTAATTCTGGAACGGCCTAAGGCCCAGTCTTGAAACATATTGACTTGAAATGTAATATTATGAAATGTAATATTATGAAACATAATGGCCTTAAACCCTTGAATAAAGTGGCGATAACCCTTGAATATAGTAGCATTAAACTTTTAAACATGTTGGCATATAACCTTTGTACATATGGCATGAAGCCCTTGAAACTTATGGCACGAAGCCCTTGTAACTTGTGGCATAAAGCCCTTGTAACATATGGCACTAGGCCCTTGAAACTTGTTGGCATTAAAGCCCTTGAAAGTGGCATAAAGCCCTTGTAACATTTGGCATTAAAGCCCTTGAAAGTGGCATAAAGCCCTTGAAAATGGCATGAAGCCCTTGTAAACATATTGGCATTAAAGCCCTTGAAAGTGGCATAAAGCCCTTGAAAATGGCATGAAGCCCTTGTAAACATATTTGGACTTGTAACATACATAGACTTATAGCATACTTGGACTCGTAGCATACATGAACTTATAACATATTAAACTTGTATATACTTGAACTTATAAACTTACTTAAACTTGTGCATACTTGAACTTGTCACATATATCAACTTGTAACATTCTTGACTTATAACATACGTAATCTTGTAACAGACTTGAACTTAGAACATACGTAAGAACATACGTAAACTTGTAAACATTCATTAAGTCATAATGTAACGTATCAGAAAACAGAGCCTTTCTTGTCATATTATGCCATTATTGTGCGCCTAACAAAATAGAATAATTCATATTCTTATGTGGTCACATAATGATGTTAAACTTTTGCATTCATGTGTAAGACAACAAAATAACTTCAGATTCATATGGATTCACATAGTTTTCCAATTATTCTGATTCTTCGAAGATGAACATCAGTTCCACTTATCCTTTAAGAAATCACATAGGATGCTTATAAATAACAAAGGGTTAATATTTGTCATTAACAGAACAAAGGATTCCAAAATCATACCGACGTACACGAATCTTCCAGCGTTCATGTCAGTTCATATTGATTTCCAATTGTCATAAATGTTCGTATAACACTTACAAAGAACAGAGCATTAGTAACAATAATTATCAACAATAGATAAAATATACATTTTTGTACTACTACTCACAGTGATCGGTTCCCGGTGGTAATGGTACAATGTCCTCGTCTCGACCTACAATTACAGTGCACAACACATAATATGAGGTTATACTTGATCCTTTACTTATTCTCTTTGATCGTTCAATCAATTAGTCATGGTGGTACCAAGCTCATTATTCTTTAATAAGTTGTAATCCATGTCTTAGAAAACAGGAGAAATCGATGGGAAATGGTTTAGGTGAAGAAATGGTACAAAACTAATTGACATAACGTGAACAGTCGTCACTAATTTGGGTATAACTTTTTCTGTATTTAGAATTTGGGAGTGAGACTAGCGCCATTGGAAACTAGACTTCCGGAGCTTGATTTTAGGCTCAAGAATCACTCAAAACGGAGTCCGGATACAAAAGATATGCCTATTCAAAGTTGGCTAGATAGAGCTGTCCCGGCACGTGCGGGTGAACAGTGCCGCACGTGCGGCCCTGGACAGTAGCAGTCCGAAAATGGCTGAATTTTTGGGACTTCTCATTTTCAAAAATCAAACCTTAATTACATGTAAATCAAAGCCCAAAACCCTTTAATACATGACCAATTTCACATTATTATTCTTCATCAAACACCATAATCTCAAAATAAACAAATTTAATGATTTTACTTCTTCAATCAAGGAATTCTTAGAAATCAAGGTTCATGGGTTCAAAGCGCACATCTTCTATATCAATCCATGATTTCAAGTAGTAGATGGATTCTATACAAGGTTAATAATTAAAGCCACATACCTTACCCAAACCTTTGTTCTTCCCTTAGTCTCTTCAATTTTCCCAAGCTTTTGGTTGATCTTTCCTCTCTCTTCTATCTTCTTCAACCATCTTCAAGCTTCCATGGATGTTGAATTTCTTAGGGAGAAGCTTTGCCTCTTCTCTCTCTCCCTCTCTCTCTCTCTCACGGTTCTCCTTCCCCTTTCTCTAGATATATTTTTTTTTTTGTTTGGTTCAAATAGATGAGTTCAACAACTCATAAGGCATATATGTATATATAAAAGCTTCCCACAAATAGGAAGGGCCAAACACGCCCTTACGAATCGCACAAAATCACATTTCAATTAAACTTCCTAGATAACTCTAAAAATTATGCTGATCATAAATATGTCCCTTGTTCCGGTATCTGAAGTCTTTAAGGCCTTTAATTTGCAGTATAAAGTTAATCACCCAAACGTCCATTAACGAATCAGACAAATTAGATTTCAAATTAATTTTCCCAAATAATTCCAAAAATTCCCATTAACATATCCAAGTACTCAATTTTGATTTTTGAACCCATAAAGGTCGGTAATTTCCATTTTAAGTCCGTAACTCAACTGATAATGCTTCTATTCTAATAGATATAATTAAATTAAACCACATCATTTCATAGGGAAATAAAGATGATTTCTTATATGCATTTTGGGGTCATTACACAGAGTCTGGTATTCTTGGGGGTGATAACCAGGATGCCACTGTCCTGTCCAGGTCGTCATTTTCATTTTCTTTGAGTCGGTTGTAACTGAAGAATCAGACGATCTGGAAGTTAATGAGAATGGTATTGTTGTGGCTTTTGAGTACTTTTCTATGCCTTTAGTTTATTGCATAAATCAGGACTTTCAAAATTTCGATGAAAACGACGAGGAAGAAATTCCTCCGATTTTAAAACATTTGATTGACCGAGAGCATGAGAGATTTGTAAAACCTTTAGTTGATGAAATCACCTCAATTAACGTTGGTACTGAGAAGGACCCGCGGCTGGTCTAAATCGGGTCCATGTTGTCTTCGGAGGAGCACGAGCGCTTAGTCACTTTATTAAAAGATTTCAAAGATGTTTTCGCGTGGTCCTACCAAGACATGCCTGGAATCGATCTTGAGATTGTACAGCACCGGATCCCTCTTAACCCAGAGGCTCGACCTATTAAGCGGAAGCTCCGAATGATCCGCCCGGATTGGGCTCTGAAGATCAAAGAAGAGGTCACCAAGCAGATTGATGCAGGGTTCATGTTAGTATCTGAGTATCCAACTTGGTTGGCCAATATAGTTCCAGTGCTGAAGAAGGACGGCAGAATTCGGGTATGTATGGACTTCAGAGATTTGAACAAAGCCAGTCCGAAGGACGACTTTCCTCTGCCGCATATCGATGAATTAGTGGACTTCACAACTGGGCATGCACTGCTCTCGTTTATGGATGGGTTTTCAGGTTACAACCAGATTTTGATGGCCCTCGAAGATAGGGAGAAGACTGCTGTCACCACCCCGTGGGGAACCTATTGTTATAGGGTGATGTTGTTCGGTTTAAAGAATGCTAGGGCTACGTATCAACAGGCTGCGACCACGATCTTGCATGATATGATCCATAAAGAGGTTGAGGTGTACGAGGACGACATGATTGTCAAGTCCAAAGAAAGAGAGGGCCATTACACCGCCTTGAAGAATTTTTTCCAATAGATCAGAGAGTATCGGTTGCGGCTGAATCCTCAGAAATGTACTTTTGGCGTTACGGCAAGGAAAATGTTGGGGTTCTTGATCACACAAAGGGGCATCGAAGTCGACCCTTCCAAGATTAAGGCCATCTTAGAAATGCCACCACCAAGGACTGAAAAGGAGGTGGGAGGATTTCTGGGTAAGGTGCAATTCATAAGACAGTTTATTGCAAAATTAACCTTGACTTGTGAACCACTGTTTGGTCTCCTGAAGAAAGGAAAGAAATTCCAGTGGGATGACCGATGCCAAGTTGCTTTTGAGAAGATCAAGCAGTATCTACAGAACCCACCCGTGTTGTCACCGCTAGAGCCGAAGAAACCGTTGATATTGTATCTGTTAGTAACCGAAACGACAATGGGCTGCATGCTTACACAGGAGTCTGAGGACAAAGTGGAAAAGGCTATCTACTACCTGAGCAAGAAGATGCTAGAATATGAGACTCGGTACACTCTACTTGAGAAGGCTTGTCTGGCCTTGGTATGGGCAACCAGGAAGTTGAGGCATTACCTATTAGCTTACTCTGTAATACTGGTTTCGAGATTAGATCCCAACAAATATCACTTCGAGAAACCAGCACTTACGGGTAGGCTAGCCCGTTGGTTGCTTCTTCTCTCCAAATTTGATTTGAAGTACATTACGCGCAAGTCTGTGAAAAGGAGAGCGGTAGCGGAGTTCCTAGCCGATCACCCAGTGGTGGGAGATGAAGCAGTAGAGTATTTGTTCCCAAATGAGGCCATTCTGCAGGTCGAAGAAGAGGGGTGGACTATGTACTTTGACGGAGTGTCTAACCAGCATGGGTATGGGATAGGGGTGTTGCTGATAGCACCCGACAATTCCCACATACCCTTAGCTTTCAAACTCCGATTCAAGGTATCGAATAACGAAGTAGAGTACGAGGCATGTATTGCTAGCTTGGAAGCCGCCCTGGAACTAGGGGCAAAACGGTTGGACGTCATTGGGGACTCGAACCTTGTTGTATCTAAAGCGAAAGGAGACTGGAAGGTTAAGGAAGAAAGGATGAAAATTTACCACCAAACCCTGGACGTCCTAATTCCCAGGTTTGAGAAGTTAACCTTCACCCATCTGTTAAGAGAGAGCAACAGGTTTACAGACGCTTTATCAACTCTATCTTCCATGATAGACATCCCTTTGGGAGCCCGGATGCATCCAATCATCATTGAACAGCGGTATGTGCCGGCCTACGAGTTGATTGCTGCCATAGATGAAGTACAAGATCAGAATCCCCAGTATCACGACATCTGGAACTTCTTGGAAAATGAGGCTTATCCACCAGGGGTAAATGCCAAAGATAAGAGGGCAATTCGAAGAATGGCTGCTCAGTTCATCATCTGTGGAGGTAAACTATACAAACGGGGTCATCTTGGGATGCATAAACTGTGTGTTAATACTAAAGAGTCGAAGCGCCTAATGGAGGCCATCCATGGAGGAGAGTGCGGAGCGCACATGAGCGGGGTGATGCTAGCCTGGAAGATTCTTAGACAGGGTTACTACTGGTCAACCATGGAGGAGGATTGTATTGGCTTTGTTCGGCGATGCCACGAATGCCAGATCCATGCAAATCGCATGAACATTTCGCCATCGAAGTTGTACAACATGACTTCGCCATAGCCATTTTCAGTTTGGGAGATTGATGTGATTGGGGCAATTACTCCGAAGGGGTCGAATGGGCATGAGTACATCTTGGTGGCTATAGGCTACTTTACAAAGTGGGTCGAGGCCCAATCCTACGCAGTGCTGAAGGTGTCACATGTAGCTAAGTTCATCAGAAATAACATTATCTGCCGGTATGGGGTCCCGAATGAGATTATCTCGGATAATGGTTCCCACTTCAAGAAGGAAGTGATCGACTTGTTGGAGAAGTATAACGTGGCTTTTCATAAGTCACCCACATATAGGCCGTAGACCAACGGAGCAGTTGAGGCCGCCAACAAGAACATCAAACACATTCTGTAGAAGATGGTGGAAACCTACAGGGACTAGCCAGATAAGCTGCCATTTGCTATTTGGGGCTGTTGGACATCAATTCAAACTTCTACTGGGACAACTCCGTATTCCTTGGTTTATGGGATGGAGGCTGTTTTGCCTATCGAAGTTCAGGTTCCGTCATTGCGAGTAATGGTTGAGTGCCAGATAGCTGAGGAAGATTGGCAGCAAAGCAGATTCGAAGAACTCATGCTATTCGACGAGAGAAAGCTGAAAGCACTGTATCACGTCCAAGGTTATCAACAGGATTGCCAGGGCTTTCAACAAGAAAGTTAAGTCCAGGAATCTGAAGGAAGGGGATCTAGTGCTCAAAGACAACCGAGCTCCCATCCACGACCCTAGGGTCAAGTTCAGACCTAATTGGACTGGCCCCTACATCATCAAGTCTATCTAGTCGGCTGGAGCTGTCATCCTGATGGATTTAGATGGCCTTGCGTTCTCTCAGCCGATCAACATGGACAAGTTGAAGAAATACTATCCCTGAGTGGCTCGCTAGGCTGAAAACCCGAAAGGGCGACCTAGGCAAAAGTTAGAGCACAAAAAATTTGAAAAAAGAAAAAACTGAGCTCGCAAGGTTGAAAACCCAGAAAAGGCGACCTTGGCAAAAGTTAGAGCGTAAAAGGAGAGTGTTAATACTCGAGTGAATCTGAACCGAACTACGTAAGGCTTAATTCCCATCTTCGGGATACGTAGGCAACTTCACTCTGAAGT
Source organism: Camellia granthamiana (assembly GCA_036172215.1). Lineage (NCBI taxonomy): Eukaryota > Viridiplantae > Streptophyta > Magnoliopsida > Ericales > Theaceae > Camellia > Camellia granthamiana. The sequence goes on along the minus strand of CM069910.1, from coordinate 23,508,215 downwards.
CCAGCCACAAACACTTCCAAATCAACTTTGTCCATGTGATCATGTTGGTCATCTTTGTCTTTTCTGCATTCAAGAGCTCGGTTGTGATCTCCAGTGCAGTGCTATTCAGACAAGGGGCAACTTTCCAGTTGTTTGGATACGGAGTTGTACATCTCAGTGATAGATCTCGGGTGTGTCCAGTTGTGATCCATATCGAAAATGATTTTGAAAAGTTTTAATAAAAGTTTATTTTTCTCAAATTAATCTTTTACAACTTAGACCATTTGTGGACCAAAATGGAAAATTTTCAGTGCCCACATCCTCTAATTTCATTGATTTCAGTACAGAGTTCTTTGACTCTCGATACAAATTGAAGTTGCTTTTTATTACATTCAGAAAACTTGAAAGTACAGATTAAAGCAATAAACTAGGTGTTTCTGCGCCCCCTCCCCGAGCTTGTGGAATCTTCTGATGCTAAAGTATGCCTGATTTGCGCCTCTTCCTCAAGCCAAGCAATGCATTCGCCAGAAAGAGCACAACTGAAAGTGGGAGCAGGGGCCAGAAGCTCTCTCATTCTCCATGCTGTGGCATACTGAGCTAGATGTGAGCCTTTGTTCGGAAATGTAGCAGGGTATTCTATCCCCTCTTCCGAGCAAGTCTGGTCGTGGCCGAACTGACGCTGGAACCAAAATGGAAAGTAGAAGGCGCTGTGCGTCAGGCCAACTAACTGAATCTCGGACTGCCAGGACATGCTGTAGACCATCTCCGACAGATCAAGCCATGGACAATGCCAAACGATGTCAACAGCAGATCAAGTGCACATCCATTCGCACCACCATCCCTCATCTGGGGCATCAACTAGCCACTCGCAAAAGAAATAGCCGCATGCTGAATATGTTGGGCAAGAGTCCACTACTTTCAATTTATCCATGAGCCTTATCTGAGGAGGGATGAAAAATAAAAGAGATTAAAGAATAGAGAGGTGTACGTAGAGAGAAAAAGTCAGAAAAGGGTTTTCAGAGAAAAATGGAGCCTGAGTGCCGAGTGATGTGAGAGTACACATGTGAGAAGGGTGGGAAACATTACCTGTAAGAGTAGTGGACTCCCTGCGAACCTGGTTGTCTCCCAGCGATGGAAGGCATCCAAGCCTATCAAGGTTTCGGCTAATGTCATGCCGATGCAGCTCTTGCCCTCTTTCAAGCCTTGGGCAACCTCAATCAGACGAATGCTAGACCCTCCAAAGCCAGGGGCAAGTAGAAAATGAGATAACAAACACAAACAGAGGGCATGTCACCGAAAACTTTGCCAAAGATAATCGCCACGGTCACCGGCGTCGGAAAAGCGATGAATTAGGCTGGGAATGTCCAACTCCTCATTGCGAATCAAAGACCGAGTGTCGTTCAAAGTAAGCCCACATGTCCATCCTAAAGCTTGGATGTGGCCGAAACGAAACTGGGGCAAGATTTCCTCGTCGCGTCGGGACTCCATCAAAGCTTGGAATTCTTCAAAAATGGGGCACATCTCTTGACCCCCAAAGCTAAAAACATGAGTTATCGGATTCCAACACCTAGCCGTGGCATGGAGGAACGGAAAGCGCAGCGGGGTGTGACTGAGCGTGAATAGTGAATTTATTCTTAAACCTCGGAAATTCAACTTTTCCGAGCCATCCAAAGTCGAAATCCAATTGGAGAGTTTTTCGGCGAAGAACGGTTCCATTTGGGGCAAAAATGGAGTTGAAATGAAGAAACTACGAAGCTGCAGCTTTTGTACAAGATAGAGCATTGAATGGAAGACAGGTGACAGCAATCTGGAGGCTTCCACCAAAACTGGCCAACTGAACAGTTGGAGTAGCCGACCGGCCACCTTTTCTGGCCGGCCAGCCACTTAACTGGCCCACAGAAGTAAAAAGTGGCCGGTAGAAGCAATAAGTGGCTGGCAGCTTCTGTCTATCTCTAGCAGAGTGCTTTTTAGCCTTCCTGTGTGCTGAGGATGCTGAAAACTTAAGTTTGATTCTATTTCGGATGCGTCCTGCTGTTCTGCTTAACAGTTGCATTTGCTTATTGAGTTGTATTGGTTTTATTCATCGAGTTGTTGCTTTGCTTATCGAGTTGTTGCAATTTGTTCATCGAGTTGTAATTACATTGTTTGGCCTGTCAAGGCCTTGTGTTGTTTATCGAGTTGTGTTGTTCTCACGGTTGTTAGTTGGTTCACTACCTGATTAAGACAATGCATGTTGAATGTTCGATTTTCATCAATCTCTTTTTTGTGTAAAATGGTGCGATGCAATGCTCGGAATATAAAATATAACACTTTTTTCGATCAAAAAGTTGTTTTCTCATTCCATCATGGTTTCTTTTTTACAGAGTTACAAGTTTTAAGAAATAAAACTACCTAGGACTGTACAATGAGCTAATACTACTAGCAAAAAGAAAACAAAGCAAAAACACCTAAATCGGTGCTGGCCACCTCAGGATCGAGAGGCCCTCTTCATCCTCTTCCTCTGTTGAGCAGACTCTGCATCATCACCGTCAACACCGTTGTCTGAACCAGATCTGCCTCCGCTCCCACCCTCGGAGCCCTCCTCGGCATCGTCACCACCCTCAGAACCTGAGCTGGTGTCGTCGCCTCCACCCTCGGATGGCTCTGACTGAGGACTCGTTGGCTCCTCCTCTCCACTAGAGTCGTCATCATCATCGTGTGTGACAGTCGCTCGACGTCTCCCTCGGATGCGTGCCGGAATCTATCTCTCTGCTGCGCGAGAAGGCTCAAAGGGTCCTGTCTGCAAGGGTGTGACCTGAAAAGACAGTTTGCATTTATCAGCAAGTATCAAGTACAAGTGTGGTATGCAGAGTTATGCCGAAATTAGATACATTATGTGCATGCAGTGTGTCATGTTAGATGTGATCCATACATACAGTGAATCAGTACAATGAAATGTTTAGTTTTAGTATATCAGCGGAAGTATGATAAATGCAAGAAAACTGAAGAGTACCGGAATGCCATGGGAGGTCAACATCGTCTCTCTCCGTAAGATCATGCTCTCGAATGAGGCTATCACCTGGAGTAATCCCTCCGCATACTCTACAGAGGGCTGCAAATGTAAGTTGAAATCATGAGTGTATGAATGCGTGCATAAGTATCTGAAAGCCGTAATGAAATGCATAAAAGCTATAAAGTGTACCAGTGGTGAGCCAGGCACCCTCACGTATCAGTGATCAGGCAACAGGGGCTCAAGTGGAATCTGATAAGGTATCCCATACCGCCAACCTATTAACTCAGTCGGGGGATCCGGCCATCCAACGCACTGCCTAGCAGAAGGCATCCCTCTGACCTCAACTCTCGGTGTCCGAACCCTGTTCGTCGAAGGGGCACCATGTAGACTGCCCGAACTCCGCTCCGTGCGCGCGGGTACGAATCGTTGTTCTTAGCTACTACAGTTCGGACTTGTGTCACAATTCTGAATCTAATCTCACAAAGTGCGATGTGAGACCGATAAATCACCAAAGAGTCCAAATCCGACAAATTGTTTTGGAAAACTGATTTTTATAAAGAAATGCCAAACATGGACTGCTTTGCCGGATACAGAGTCGCCACCTAAATATTTTATTTTGGAAAATTTAGGAAACTCTGACTCGTGCCTAAGGCCACATGTCCATCATTACCAAAGTTGCCTCAGCTTGGGAACTTGGGTACGAGAGGGGAAGGTCATGCAATGAGCACCCCCGCTCAAAGATCGGCCTTTACTAACATGATATGTTGTTTTTGAAAACACATGTGTTCTTATTCCGGTTTATTAGCTACCTTACTATGTGATGCACACAGCATACAAGTATAGACTAGATCGCCTAAGTTGGAACAAAGCATTTCATGTTTGTTTTTAAAAACGGTTTAGAGGTGCTACTCGCAAGTAGGCTAAGTCATGGATTTTGCCACCCTCAAGTGGGCTTAGAAAACAATAGTGATTTGCCACTCTCAAGTGGGCTTAAAACTCGCATTTCGATGAATTGTTTCAATTCAAGCAATCCAACCTCCACCCACAGGCATTCAAGCAGTTATATCAATTAAGTAAATAGCCTCATGGCAAGCATGCTGTCATGGCAATATGCAATTGCACTCATGTAATATGCTAAAGCATAAACACTCACAGTGTACTCCAAGCCAAAACAAAGAACTAGTTAGAAATCATGCATGATCCTAGTTCATGTTAAGATGCCTAATGCAACACATGCAAAAATGCAACTAAAATAGGCTTGGCTATCTAGAATGGCATATGAATGCAACTTGATAACATGTATTCAAATAGGGTTGAAATACAATGCAATTAGTATGATGCGCCGAGCCCGGTGCATGCAAAACAGATGAATGAATACAAACATGCGAAGCATAAGTATGCTAATTGAAACATGCCCTAAAACTAACCACTGAAAGCTGGTAAATAAAAGGGAGAAAGAAATGGGGGTTGGAAGACATGCATCACACACACGCACGCTTATTACAACAATTGTGCCCTCTCGATAGCGGATCTGAATGAATCAACTGAATTGACTACCTAACAAGCTAGTTAATTGTTACACAACCAAATCGAAACAAATAACTATTCTAAGTTATCAAAAGCACTGAAATGGCCTCGTGACGAGGGATGCATGCGTGCTCGGTCGGCTTCGCTCGGAAATCCACTACCGTGCCTCATGATGCCTCTGTTTGCACTGTTTTGTACTTCTAAAAATTGTACCAACTTCCAATATACTTCTAATCCACCTTGTGGACATGCTGAGAGGTGGTCGGCCAAGGGGAGTGGCCATCGGCCAGAGTTTATGGCTATCGGCCAAATCATGCACATGACACAAGCATAGCATGCTAAGAGGCTCAAAGCTTAAGGCTATCCAAGGGACTTATACCATGGCCATAACAAGCAAGCCCCAAAGGGCCAAGGTGACTCAAAACAGTCCCAAGGAAGGCCAAGACAAGGCTAGAAACATGCTTGAATAGGGCTAACTCATGCTAGAATGGAAGGCACAAAACATGACGCATACAAGGCCAATGAAGAGGATTACACTACACCTACCAAACCCAAGCATGGGATGACTTTACCAAAAAAAACTAGAGTTATGGCATGTCAAAATAGGACCAAAAACCCACTGATATGGCATTCCAAAAGCTTAGGCAATAAAGCATGCATATGGACTCATACTTAAGGCATAAAGCATGACTCACCAAAAGCTTAGAAATAGTGAAGCATAAGAGAGTATGGCCACACTATACATATTGAAATCATGGTTGAAATGAGACCAAAGCATGCAAACACCTCAAGTAAGCCGTACTAGAGGCCATGAAATTCAAAGTTAACAAGCAAGAATGCACTATGGCTATACAAAGCATGGCATGCATGACCAAAACAACATGAATCAGAGCTTAAGCATGTGTAGACACCCAATTTTTGACCAACCTTAAGACTCAGACATCATTGATTGAGTGCTCGGTGATGGTGCATGTTGTGCTCATTTCGAGTTTCCGGAGTTTTGGCTGAGAGCCTTGCCTCCGGGCCTCTGATCTCTTTGTGCTTTGGCTCGGTTTGTGGACCGAACCTTGTTTTCTCTTCCCAGAGGGAGGGAGAGGTCTTGTAGACCATCTCTTTGTGGTTGTAGACCACTTTTTGTGGTCGTAGGCCACTTTTCCCGTTTGGAGACTAGTTTCTGGTTTTTGGAGCCTTCGGCCGCGCGACTTATCTCGGGACCGCTTAACGTTCTCCATTTAGTGTGGTTTTTGAACCATACCTTGTTGTCTCTACCTAGAGGGACACTGTGGTCCAGGAGACCACTTTTGTGGTCACATACCACTTTTGATGCCCGTAGACTAGTTTTCGAGGCTTTGGCCGCTTGCTTTGCCTCCCAATCTCTCATCTTGCATCCGTTTTGGTTTGTTTTTGGTACAAGCCTTGTTTTCCTTGTTTGGAAGGTGGTACAAGGGTGGGAGACCACTTTTTCTCCTTGGAGACCACTTGTCCTTCTTCTAACCAATTTTCTGGTCGGATAACTGGCTTTCTTGGTCTTTGGGCCACCTTTTCTGGTCAACCACCACACCATTGGCTTTCTTTCAGTGTGTAGACCTCTCCCACCCATGGCCGACCAGTTTGTATCTTGGAAGACCACTTGAAGTGGTCGGCCGACCACTTTAAGTAGCTGGCCGACCACTTTAAATGGTCAGCTGCTTTTTGTCACCTTTTTGGAGATATTTTCCTCCAGCTGTCACAGCTGGAGGGCACCAGAGCCATCCTCCATAAACGTGTATGGAGGGATTGGTTTGAGCCTTAGCTTCTCCAAGAAGCTTTGCCTTTTGTTCTCTATAAGAGGGAGGCTCCTCCTCCCTCCTCTAGGTTCAGAAATTTAGGGTTAGAGTTATAGATACACACATATCTCTATATCTCTCTTTTGTTCTTGTTTTGTGCCTTAAAAGTGTCATTTTGTCTCACTTTTGTACACAAACACACTCAAACACCATACTCTTGGAGTTGAGGTCCTTAGAGGTTGTTTTGGAAGTTCTTGGACTGGTTTTGGTTCAAAAAGTGTGCCGGAGTTGCAGCCTTGAAGGTGGTCTACAAGGGTGAGTCTTTAACCTTTTAAACCCCCATTTTTGCTTAAGCTTTTAGACCAACTTGCATGCTGTTTTAAGCTTAACTCTTAACTGGAAAAAGTTCTTTTTTTCAGCCCTTAAAATTTTTGTTCAAGGTCACTTTTTCGTTGGGGGTGATCTACCCCCTCTTAGGCCTTGTTTTTAGCCATCCCTTTAGGCTCTTGTTGTAGCCTTTGCATGACCTTTCTACCACTGAAATCCAAAGGATTTTCAGTGGTGGAAAGGTGGTTTTGGGGTCCTAAATAGGAGAGGGTCATCCCCTCTCCTTGTGTTTTGTATACTTGCTTCATATGCCTCATGTTTGAGCATCTTTGTTAAGCTTATGTTGGCCATATCTTAGCATGTATTTGGGGTTATTTTGCTGTGGCATACCACTATTTTTACTTGGTTTGGTCACCCCTTTCATGCTTAATACACTTGTAGTGTAAATCTCATAAACTAGTATTGTATGCTTCATGAAGTAGCATGTCATTCTAGCTTGATCTGAGTCCATTTCAGCATGTCTTTGGTGATGTTTGCCATGTCATACCTCTGTTAAGGTTTGGTTTGGTTGGCCTTTGCGTGCTCCATGCACTTGTAGTGCATTTTCATGAATTAGCCTATTGTGTCTCATGCTTTGACATGTCATTCTAGCATGCTTTTGGCTTAACTTAAAGAAGCTTTTGTCCATGTTTTAGTATGCTCTAGCTCTGATTTGTGTTGTCTTGGTCATGCATGCCATGCTTTGTATAGCTATAGTGCATTCTAGCTTGTTAACTTTGTGTATCAAGTCCACTAGCATGCATTCCTTGGCCTATTTGAATGATTTGGCATCATTTATTATGTTATTTCAGTCCATGTAGTGTGGCCATACACTCACATTTGTCACTTATTCAATGCGTTGGAGGATTGGTCCTTTATGCCTTAACATAAATCATTATGTATGCCTTCATGCCATAGCTTGCAAGCCATCATTTCGGTGTGTTTTTGGGGTTATCATGCCATGATATAACTCTGATTTTTTTTGATTAAGCCATTCCATGCTTGGTCTTAATAAGTGTAGTACAATCCACCTTATTTGCCTTGTATGCATCATGCCTTATGCCCTTCATGCTAGCTTATTTTGGCTTCCTTCCATACATGTTTTAGTATCATTTTGACATGTTCTAGGACTATTTTGGGTTGCCTTAGTCATATGCTTCATGTTTTGCATAGTTGTAGTACAAGTGTTCTTACTAGCTTCAAACTTTGGGCACTACAACATGCTTCATTTGCATCATGTCTATGATTTGGCATCATTTATCATGTTATTTCAGAGCTTATAACACTGCCATGTTCCCACTTCATTCACTCTTTAAGTATCTTTGAGTGTTGTGCATTGTTGCCTAGTTTATGGCTTAGCTTGTATGCTTGCATGCCTAGGTCTTTGAGCCCCTATCTCAGCATGTTTAGGTCTTTGTTTTGACCTACTGGAGCTCTGTCCATGCTTAGTTCATACATTTATGCCATGTATTACATGCCCCCTTTGTAGTCCTCTTTGCTAGCCTTATGCTTTAAGGACCCTAGCATGCCATGCTTGTGTTGTTTGAATGATTTGGCATCATTTCTTACCTCATTTCAGTGCACTTAGTGTTGTTACACTTCCACCTTTGTCACTCTTTGAGCACTCTTGAGAGTTGTGCTCTTAGGCCTCTTTGATGGGCCATTGCATTATGCATGGTTGTATGTGTTTTTGGTGTCTTCATTTCATCACCAATGGCCACTGATTTGGGCATGACTGAGGTCTACCCCCTTTTAGTTTAAGTCCATTTAGCATGTTTATTTACATGTTGTTCTCATGCTTATTGTTCATTGCATTGAGTATGCCATCCTACATTGCATTGTGCATGCCATGTGGTGGGAGGACGATGATTTATGTGGTGGGAGGACGATGATTTATGTCTTGCCCACACGGATGAAGATGGAATGTGGTGGGAGGACGATGATTTATGTCTTGCCCACACGGATGAAGATTGGGGGAACAACCAACCCGACGACACCAGGTACATTAGAGAAGTCGACCAGGGCGGTACTTCAAACCCCCGCACCTAGATCAACCAGAGGCTTCTGGGAAAGATAGGGAGACTGAGAAACAGAAGGAGAAACAACTTGAAGAGGAGGCTGTGCTCAAACAGCTAAAAACGATACAAGCAGACATCTCCATCTGGGGACTGCTTATGGCATCACGAGTGCACAGACAGGCTGTCTTATCGGCCATGGACAAGGCCAAGCTTTCGATAGAAACCATGCCGGAACAGCTGGTGGGATTAGTCTTTCCGGGAGGAGTTACCCCGACGTTGACCTTTTCTGATAAGGAATTGCCACCTGAGGGGGCAAACCATAACAAAAACCACTCTACATTTCTGTGGAGTGTAGGAATAAATGGATACCGGTGGTTCTTGTTGATACCGGATCCGCCATCAACGTCTGCCCGGCAAGGACAGCATATGCGATCGGTTTGAAGACTGCGAATTTTATACCGACAGCCCAGGTGATTAGGGCATACGACAACACGAGCAGAGAAGTCATGGGGACGGTGAAAATTCAGACTAAAGTTGGGCCGGGACAGCATGAGATAGATTTCCATGTCTTAGAGGTTCCTGCGACTTTCAACCTGCTTTTGGGGCGGCTGTGGCTGTATCAGGTAAAGGCAGTTTCCTTCACCTTACATCAAATGGTGAAATACCCCCATGGGAAGGGAGTAGCCATTGTTTTTGGAAATTCATCGATTCATCCACCACCGGAGGTATCTACGCCTGTTCTAGAAATTGAGCCTGGTATGGAGGATGTGTTCATATCGGGTTTTACCCTGGCTGAGGCTCGGGTTGTACAGAACATCATGGCTGCTAACGAGGTTACATATGTCAGTGCTCAAGCAGTATATCTCATGAACAAGCTCTAACACATCCCCGGGATGGGATTGGGAAAGAGCGGCCGGAAGGGCATTGCAACATTGGCCGAAGTGCCACACAACCCACACACCTTTAGCTTGGGTTATCTACCCACCAAGGAGGATTGGGTAAGGAAAGGAAAGGAGATGGTTGGGAGAGCCAGAGTGAAGCAAATAGGGAAACCTTTTGAGCTGATGCATCGGCCTATCCAGGGTACCCTAAACGGACGCTTCGTCCGGGAAGAGGAGGACTTTCCGTTCTGTGGCTTTCCGGAGTCGTGGCTAAACGCGGAAAGGAAGCGCGTGCCAGGGTTCGAGATTTTCTTTGACCTACAATTATCTGGGGATGATGTTGCCAAAGAGCAGACAGACCCAACAATTAAGGTTGAACAGAGCAAGGAAATGGAGTCTGAGGACATCGAATTTGAAATGGGGGTAGCACTGGCATGTCTACTTTCAGATCCTCCAATCGAACAGATGTGCTTGGGGGATAACTTTTTCGTGTCCATGATCGGGAATGAAATGGCTGCGGGCCTACCATCACCTATTTTGGATGCATCCATCGCACCCTCTCTCGTTTGGCAATATAAGGAGGGATTTTTGTCAAACAGCACCGGGTCAGGTAGTGAGCCGGAATCTGATTCCACCGAGTCTTGTGAGTCGGAATCAGGTTCCAGCTCAACTGAGTCTGAGTCCGGTATTCCTGGGGGTGATAACCCGGATGCCACAGTCCTGTCCAGGTCGTCGTTTTCTTTCTCTTTTGAGTCTGTTGTAACAGAAGAATCAGACGGGTTGGAAGTACATAATGAGAATGATATGGATGTGGTTTCTGAGTACTTTTCTATGCCTTTGATTTATTGCTTGAATCAGGACTTTCAAAATTTTGACAAAAATGACGAGGAAGAAATTCCTCCGATTTTGCAACAATTAATTGATCAAGAGCAGGAAAGATTTGTTAAACCTTTAGTTGATGAAATCACTACTGTGAATATTGGTATTGAGAAGGACCTGCGGCTGGTCCAGATCGGGTCCACGTTGTCTTCAAAGGAACGCGAGCGCTTAGTCGCATTATTAAAAGATTTCAAAGATGTTTTCACGTGGTCCTACGAAGACATGCCTGGAATCGGCCCTAAGATTGTACAGCACCGGATCCCTCTTGACCCCGAGGCCCGACCTGTCAAACAGAAACTCAGAAGGATCCGCCCTAACTGGGCTATCAAGATTAAGGAAGAGGTCACCAAGCAAATCGATGCAGGCTTCCTGCTCGTATCCGAATACCCAACTTGGTTGGCCAACATTGTTCCAGTGCCGAAGAAAGATGGCAGAATCTGAGTATGCGTGGATTTCAGGGATTTGAACAGGGCTAGTCCGAAGGATGATTTTCCCTTTCCGCATATTGATGAGTTGGTAGATTTTACAGCAGGGCATGCTTTGCTTTCGTTTATGGATGGCTTCTCAGGCTACAATCAGATAGTGATGGCACTTGAAGACCGGGAAAAGACTGCCTTCACTACCCCGTGGGGGACCTACTGCTATAGAGTGATACCATTTGGGCTTAAGAATGCTGGAGCTACATATCAACGGGCCGCGACCATAATATTGCATGACATGATCCACAAAGAGGTTGAGGTGTACGTGGACGACATGATTGTCAAGTCCAAAGATAGAGAGGGCCACTACACCACCTTGCAAAAGTTCTTTCAAAGGATCAGGGAATTCCGGTTGCGGCTGAATCCTCAGAAATGTACGTTCGGTGTTACAGCGGGAAAAATGCTGGGGTTTCTGATTACACAGAGAGGTATCGAGGTCGACCCTTCCAAAATCAAGGCCATCTTAGAAATGCCACCACCAAGGACTGAAAAGGAGGTGCGAGGCTTTCTGGGTAAAGTGCAATTCATAAGACGGTTTATCTCAAAATTAACCTTGACTTGTAAACCACTTTTTGGTCTCTTGAAGAAAGGAAATAAATTCCAATGGGACGGCCGATGCCAAGCTGCTTTTGAACAAATCAAGGAATACTTACAGAACCCGCTCGTGTTGTCACCGCCAGAGCTGGGGAAACCGTTGATATTGTACCTTTCAGTGACTGTGACTACAATGGGCTGTATGCTCGCACAAGAATCAGAGAACAAGGTGGAAAGGGCTATCTACTATCTGAGCAAGAAGATGCTAGAGTATGAGACTCGCTACACACCGTTGGAGAAGGCTTGCTTAGCTTTGGTATGGGCTACCAGGAAGCTGCGACACTACCTGTTAGCTCACTCCGTAATGTTGGTTTCACGACTTGATCCCATCAAATATCTTTTCAAGAAACCAGCACTTACGGGTAGGCTAGCTCGTTGGTTGCTGTTGCTCTCCGAATTCGACCTAAAATATGTGACACGCAAGTCGGTCAAGGGAAGAGTAGTAGCAGAATTCTTAGCCAATCATCCAGTGGAAGGGGGTGAAGCAGTCGAGTACTTATTCCCAGATGAAGCCATTTTGCATATCGACGATGAAACTTGGACGATGTACTTTGATGGAGCGTCAAATCAGTACGGGTATGGGATAGGAGTGTTGCTGATAGCACCCGACAATTCCCGTATCCCTCTAGCCTTCAAACTCCATTTCAAAGTCTCAAACAATGAAGCAGAATATGAGGCATGCATCGCCGATCTAGAAGCAGCCCTGGAACTAGGGGCAAGATGGTTGGATGTCATTGGAGACTCGAACCTTGTTGTCTCTCAAGCAAAAGGAGACTGGAAAGTTAAGGAAGAAAAGATGATAATGTACCACCAGGTCTTGGGCTTGTTAATTCCTCGGTTTGAGAAGCTAAACTTTTCTCATCTAGTAAGAGAGAACAATAGGTTCGCAGATTCACTAGCAACTCTATCTTCCATGATAGTCATCCCGCTTGGAGTCCGGATGCGTACAGTCATCATTGACCAGAACTTGCGCCAGGATATGAATCAATTGCTGCTATAGATGAGGTTCAAGATGAGAACCCCTGGTATTACGACATTTGGAACTTCTTGGAGAAAGAAGCATATCCACCAGGGGCAAATGCCAAGGATAAAACGGCAATTAGAAAATGGCCGTTCAGTTCATCATCTGCGGGGGTAAGCTGTATAAGAGGGGTCATCTGGGAATGCATAAGCTGTGTATAGAAGCTGAAGAGTCGAAGCGCCTGATGGAGGCCATCCATGGAGGAGAATGTGGTGCACATATGAACGGGGTAATGTTGGCTCAGAAGATCCTCAGACAGAGTTACTACTGGTCCACCATGGAGGAGGATTGTATCGGCTTTGTTCGGCGATGCCACAAATGTCAGATCCATGCAAACCGCATGAACATCCCGCCGTCGAAGCTGTACAACATGACTTCGCCGTGGCCGTTTTCAATTTGGGGAATCGATGTGTTCGGGGCTATTACTCCGAAGGGGTCGAATGGGCGCATGAGTTCATCCTGGTAGCGATAGATTACTTTACAAAGTGGGTCAAGGCCCAGTCTTATGCGGTGTTGAAGGCTTCACATGTCGCGAAGTTTATTAGAAACAACATCATCTGTCGCTATGGGGTCCCAAACGAGATAATTTCAGATAATGGCTCCCATTTCAAGAAAGAAGTGATTGACTTGTTGGAAAAATACAACGTGGCTTTTCATAAGTCATCCACATATCGGCCGCAAACTAATGGAGCGGTTGAGGCCGCCAACAAGAACATCAAGCACATACTGCAGAAGATGGTGGAAACCTACCGGGACTGGCCGGATAAGTTGCCGTTTGCTCTGCGGGGCTACCGGACTTCAATCAGAACTTCTACTAGAGCGACTCCATATTCCTTGGTTTATGGGATGGAGGCCGTTCTACCTATCGAAATCGAGGTTCCGTCATTGCGAGTATTGGCTGAGTGTCAAATAACCGAAGCAGATTGGCAGCAGAGCAGGTTTGAGGAACTCATGCTATTTGACGAGAGGAGATTGAAAGCACTGTACCATGTTCAAGGTTATCAGCGCAGAATTGCCCGGGCTTTTAACAAGAAGGTTAAGTCCAAGAATCTAAAGTAAGGAGATTTGGTGCTCAAGGACAACTGAGCTCCCATCCACGACCCAAGAGGCAAGTTCAGACCCAATTGGACTGGTCCCTACGTCATTAAGTCCATTTGGTCAGGTGGAGCTATCATTTTGATGGACCTAGATGGCCTAGAGTTCTCACAACCGATCAACATGGACAAGTTGAAGAAATATTACCCCTGAGAGGCTCGCTAGGCCGAAAACCCGAAAGGGCGACCTAGGCAAAAGTTAGAGCACGAAAAATTTGAAATTATAAAAACTAAGCTCACAAGGTTGAAAACCCGCAAAGGGCGGCCTTGGCAAAAGTTAGAGCATAAAAGGAGAGTGAAAATACCCGAGTGAACCCAAGCCTGAACTTCGTAAGGCTTGATTCCCATCTATGGGATACGTAGGCAGCTTCATCTTGAAGTTCAGCCATAAACTTTTCCCCGATCAACTTGGTCCATTTGATTATCTCGGTCATCTTTGTCTATTCAGCATTCAAAGAGTTCGGTTAAGATCTCCGATGCAGTGCTTTTCAGACTAGGGGCAACTTTCCTTTGCCATACAGTGCCGTGGTACTATCCAGACTAGGGGCAACTTTCCAGTTGCAGGGGTCCAGGGTTGTGCATCTCGGTGACAGATCTCAGGCGTGTCCAGTTCTGATCCATATTGAAAATGGTTTTGAAATGTTTTAATAAAAGTTGACTTTGTTCAAATTAATCTTTTTACAACTAAGACCATTTCTCGACCAAAATGGAAAATTTTCAGTACCACAACCTTCAATTTCATTGATTTCAATACAGAGTTCTCCTGCTCTTGCATACAAATTGAAGTTGCTTTTTATTACATTCATAAGGAAAACTTGAAAGTACTAATAAAGCAATAAATCCGGGGCATAGGTAAGTCAGGTGTTCCTGCGCCCCCTCCCAGAGCTGGTCGAAGCCTCTAATGCCAAGCTAGGTCTGATCTGTGCCTCTTCGTTGAGCCAATCTATGCACTCATCAGATAGAGTACAACTGAAAGTGTGAGCGGGGGCTAAGAGCTCTCTAGTCCCCCATGCTGTTGTACATCGGGCAAGCTATACGCCTCGGATCAGGAATGTAGCCGGGAACTCTATCCCCTCTGGTGGACAAGTCTGATCATGACCAAACTGGCACTGAAGCCGGAATGGGAAATAGAACACACAGTGAGTCAAGCCAATCAACTGGATCCCGGTCTGCCAGGACATGCTATAGCTCATTGCCGGGAGATTGAGCCAAGGACAGCGCCAGGCAATGCGATCTGTAGAAAAATTGCACATCCAGTCGAACCACCATCCCCCATCAAGGGCATCGACTAGGCGTTGGCGAAAGAAATAGCCGCGAGCTGAGTAGGCTGAGCAAGAGTCCACGACCTGCAATTTATCCATCAACCATACCTAGGGAGGGATGAAAAATGAGAGAATAAAGAATAGAGAGATGTACGATGAGAGAAAAGTAAGAAAAGGGTTTTGTGAGAAAAACCGAGCTTGAGGGCTGGGTGATGTAAGCAATACATATGTGAGATTGGGTGGGAGATATTACCTGCAGCAGTAGTGGACTACCCGCAAATCTGGTCGTCTCTCCACGATAAAAGGCGTCCAAGCCCATCAACGTCTCAGCCAGAGTCATGGCAATGCAACTCTTGCCCTCCTTCAAGCCTTGGGCAACCCCGATCAATCGGACACTAGATCCTCCGGAGCCTGAGGCAAACAGAAAATGAGATAGCATGCACAAACAAAGTGCGTGTTGCCGAAAACTTTGCCAACGACGGTCGTCGCGGTCACCAGCATCAGAAAAACGGCAAATCAAACTCGGAATATCCAGCATTCCGTCACAAATCAAAGATCGAGCATCGGGTATTGAGAGCCCACACATTTGTCCTAAGGCTTGGGCATGGCCAAAACGAAGTTGGGGCAGTATCTCTTCGTTGCGCTCCGACTCCATTAAAGCTTGAAAATCTTCAAAGGTAGGACATACCTCTTGCCCACCGAAGCTAAAAACATGTGTCACCGGATTTCAGAACCTTGCCGCAGCATGGAGAAACGGAAGGTGCAGCGAAGTACGACTCAGAGTGAATAGTGCATTCATGCCGAAGCCCCGGAAATTTAGCTTTTCCGAGCCATCCAAGTTATTAATCCAAGTGGTGAGATTTTGGGCAAGAAGCGCTTCCATTTGGGGCAAATCAGTGTTGAATTGAGGAGAACCACGAAGCTGAGGCTTTCTTGTAGAAGATAAGGTTGAGTGGAGGACAGATGTCAACATTCTACTGGTTCTGCAACTCATGGCCGGCTGGCCAAATATAGTGCCGACCGACCACCACTTTTGGCCGGTTGATCAAAGTTGCTGGCCGATGGCCATTTCTCATGGCCGATGTCCTTCACCCCTGGCCGGTGGTCTTCCTCCTTGTTCTCTGAGCTGTTTATGCTGAGGATTGGGGAATGCCACCACTTCTAATGCCCTCCGGGGATCGATTCTTGCGGAGTCACGCCTATTTGCTTATCGAGTTGTTGTACATTTGCTTATCGAGTTGTATTTCACTCTCTTTAAGTCTTTGATTTGCTTATTGAGTGGTGCTCGCACTTGGTTGGTTATGTCGAGTCTCTCTGTTTTGCTTATCGAGTTGTAGATTGGTTCACTACCTGATTATTACGATGCGAATGCTCTATTTTCAAACGAATTTCATTCACATTGTTATGTGATGTCATGCGATGCAATGCATAGAACATACAAATGCAACACATTTTGAACAAAATAGCAATTTCATTTCCATCATGTATTTTGCAAAAATACGCAGTCTTTTTTAATAAAACCTGCCTGAGGCAGTGCAATGTGCTTAAACTACCAGTAAAAAGGAAAGTAAAGCAAAAAGAAGGAGCAAGGCAGCAAAGTATCAGGGTTGATACCGGTATCCCCTCCCTTGTGGTCAATACATCTCTCGCGCCCTTGTATGGTTTGGCACCTTCATTTCTCGAGGCAGTGCAAGGAAGTACACCTTCAGAACATTCATAGACCTCCGAGTTGACCTTGAGTTGTGTCTACTACGAGCGATGCTCCGTACGTACGAGGAACATCCCTTCCCGTGTCCTTTATGTATCTTGTGAACTCCACGAATCACTTCAATCATACTATGTCACAGTGCTTTGCATTTCAACATCATGAATAGCTTGTCCTTACCACGCTTCAAGTTTTTATACACATTGCATGCGTTGTCGCGTTATGCTTTACTTACATGTGTTCAAATTCCTTTTATACACATTGCATGCGTTGTCGCGTTATGCTTTACTTACATGTGTTCAAATTCCTTCCATACACATTGTGTGCATACGTGCATTGCTTTACTTACATGTGTTCAATTTCAAGTTTCTATACACATTGTGTGCATACGTGCATTGCTTTACTTACATGTGTTCAATTTCAAGTTTCTATACACATTGCGTGCATACGTGCATTGCTTTACTTACATGTGTTCAATTTCAAGTTTCTATACACATTGCGTGCATACGTGCATGCTTTACTTACATGTGTTCAATTTCAAGTTTCTATACACATTGCGTGCATACGTGCATTGCTTTACTTACATGTGTTCAATTTCAAGTTTCTATACACATTGCGTGCATACGTGCATTGCTTTACTTACATGTGTTCAATTTCAAGTTTCTATACACATTGCGTGCATACGTGCATTGCTTTACTTACATGTGTTCAATTTCATGTTCCTATACACATTGCGTGCATACGTGCATTGCTTTACTTACATGTGTTCAATTTCAAGTTTCTATACACATTGCATGCATACGTGCATTGCTTTACTTACATGTGTTCAATTTCAAGTTTCTATACACATTGCATGTATACGTGCATTGCTTTACTTACATGTGTTCAATTTCAAGTTTCTATACACATTGCATGCATACGTGCATTGCTTTACTTACATGTGTTCAATTTCAAGTTTCTATACACATTGCATTGCATATGTGCATTGCTTCACTTATATGTGTTCAAATTCCTTCCATACACATTGCATGCGTTGTCGCGTTATTGATTTACTTACATGTGTTATGCTCATGTGTTATGCTTTGCATGATCATAAGTTATGCTCGGCTCCTTGCATTGTCGGTTGCACTTTGCCCCTGCCTTCGGGCGCATATCTTTATCTGCAGCTTGTATGCTTGTCTAAGTCTTCGGCCTTGTCAGAAATGGGTCGTCTCTAGGCTTTGACACTCACTCCCGTCATTATTATGACTTTCGAGTTCTGTCAAAGAGGGGCAACTGTAGACACCCCATTTTTTGACCGTCCTCAAGACTTGGATGTCACCACTTGAACACTCGGTGATCACCCATGTTCGTGTTTCGTTTCGAGTTCTCGGAGGTCTTGGCTGCACGCCTTGCCTCAGGATCTCTCAACTCGACTGTTTTGTGTTTGGTTTTGCACCAAACACTTGTGTTTTTCCTTTTGAGGCTAGAGAGTAGCTTTTTAGCTACTCCTGGCACCCACCGGCCGTGGCTTGAGGCAACCGGCCGTATTTTGAGGCTATCGGCCATTGGTAAAATATACCATTGGCCGGTCAGCATTTAGTGTGGCCGGTCGGCCATCTGTTTGGCCGGTAGCATCCTTTTCTGGCCGGTAGCACTTTTTTTGCCTTTTTCAGGCATGGTGCATGCCAGTTATGCCAGCTGGAATGCACTAACCCTGCCCCCCGTGCATAAGTGTGACTGTTTTGCCCCTTTTGCACCCTTTTGGTCTAGCTTCTTGAGGAAGCTTAGACCCTTGTCTTAGCTTCCTCAAGAAGCTTGCCAGCTGTCCCAGCTTCCTCAGGAAGCCTTGCCCCCCTTGCCCCCTTTGACCTCTTTTTGTTTAGCTTCTTTGAGAAGCTTCAAGACATTTGCATTGTCTATATAAGAGCCCCCTCCTCCTCCATTGTTAAGGGTTGGGCAAAAAACCAGAGCTATACACATATATATCTGATATATATATATCTCTCTATATCTCCCTCTCTCTTCATTTTGTGTGTGTTTTGTGACCTAAAAGGGTGATTTCTTCTTAGTTTTGCACTAAAACACACACTACTACACCATACTTCGACTTTGGGAGACTTTGAGGGTTTGTTCTTGAGGTTTTGGACTGATTTTGATCAGAAGAGAGTGGTTGGACCTGCTGTTCTTGAAGTGTTCTTCAAGGGTAATACTTTTGCTTTCTTTTCCCCATGAGGCTAGTTGCTTATGTGATATAAACTATTCTTGAAGTGTTCTTCAGGGTTTCCTAAATTCCCCCATTAAAAAATATTTAGGTGGCGACTCTATATCTGGCAAAGTAGTCCATGTTTGGCACTTCTTTCAAAAATCTGTTTTCTCAAAACGATTTGCTGGATTTGGACTCTTTGGTTCAAATTTAGAACCGTGACAAATTGAGTCCAAACTATAACCCGTGAGGTCCCTCGCGGACTTGTTACACAGGCCGACCACTTTTTCTGGCTTTCAACACAGAAAGTGGTCGGCAGGTGGCTGGTGACACCCCTAGGTGGTCGGCCACCCTCCCACAGGTCCCCAAGGTGGAGTTTCAGCTTTCTGGAGCTTTGTGCAAAGTTTTGAGGACAATTGCAAACAGAGGCAAATTGGGGCATCGCGACGGATTTCCGAATGAGGCGACTGGGCATGCATCCAGTCTTCTCCCTCTGAGAACCTCATGTTTACTGCTTTATTTAGCTTCTTTACTTAGCTAGATTAAGCTTTCGTTTTCTACTTTAATAGTTAATGCATTTAGCTATTTCAATTCGTTTTGTAATAATTAGTTAACTAGGATTAGTTAATTAATTTGTTTTGTAATAATTAGTTTAATTAGCTTAGATTAGCTAGTTTAGCTTCTTATTCGGTCCCTCGGTCGAGAGGTCATTTTGTGTAATAAGCGTGCGTGTGTGTGATACATATCTTCCAACCCCCATTTCTTTCTCCCTTTTACTTAACCGCTTATGATGGTTAGTTTTAGGACATATTTTGTTTAGCATACCTTATGTTTTGCATGCGTGTAACCATTCATCTGTATTGCATGCACCGGGCTCGACGCACCATACTAACTGCATTGTATTTCAATTCCTACTTGAATACATGTACCAAGTTGTATTTCACATGACATTCTAGGGTAGCCGAGCCTATTCTAGTTGCAGTTTCGCATGTGTTGCATTAGCCATCTTAACATGAACTAGGATCATGCATAATTTCTAACTAGTTCCTTGTTTTGGCTTGGAGTACATTGTAAGTGTTTACGCTTTAGCATACTGCATGTGTGTTAATGCTGCCATGAAAGCATGCTTGCCATGAGGCTAACTGCTTATTTGCTATAACTGCCTGAATGCCTGTGGGTGAAGGTTGGATTACTTGAATTGGAATAATTCATTGAAATTCGCATTTTAGCCTACTTGCGAGTAGCAAACTTCAAACTGTTTTCAAATGAACATGTAATGTTTTATTCCAACTTAGGCAATCTAGTCTATACTTGTTTGCTGTGCGCATCACATAGTAGATTCTAGGTTAATAACCGGAATAAGAACACATGTGTTTTCAAAAACAAGATATCATAGTTAGTAAAGGCCCGATCTTTTGATCGGGCGAGCGGGGGGTGCTCATTGCATGACCTTCCCCTCACGTACCCAAGTTCCCGAGCCGAGGCAACTTTGGTGATGACGGACACGTGGCCTTCAGCACAAGTCAGGATTTCCTAAATTCTCCCAAAATAAAATATTTAGGTGGTGACTCTGTATCTAGCAAAGCAGTCCATGTTTAGCACTTCTTTATTAAAATCAGTTTTCCAAAATGATTTCCTGGATTTGGACTCTTTGGTGATTTATCGGTCTTACATCGCCCATTGTAAGATTAGATTCAGAACCGTGACATGAGTCCGAACTTGTAGTAGCTAGAGAACAAACGAGATTTCGCGACTTCGCAGCGCGGAGCTTCGGGAGTCCTCAGGGCGCGTCTACAATATGCGAAAACATGAACAAAATCTTCCTTGAGTAGAGCCAAAAGCATGCTACAAAGATGATCAAAAGCATAATGCATGTTAAGGCAATAGAGAGGATTGCACTACAAGTATATTAAGCATGCAACAAGTGATCAAACCAACCCAAAACAGTGCTATATCATGGCAAAACAAATCCTAAGACATGCTGAAATGGAGCCACAAAAAGGTCTAAAAACATGCCAACTTGGTAAACCATCAACACAAGCATTCAAGAGAAGAGGAGGGGGGGACAACCCCCTTCTATTTAAGGCTTCAAAACACACTTTCTATCACTGAAAATCCACTGGATTTCAGTGGCTAAAAGGCCAAAAGGAGATGATCTCGAAGGCCTAAAGAGGTGGCTCAAAACAAGGCCAAGCAAGGCTCTAAAGGGGGGTAGACTACCCCCAACATCAAAGGGGCCTTAAACAAACATGTTAAGCACTTCAAAACAAGACTATTTTCAGTTGAAAGTAAGGCCTAAAACAGTATGCTAATGGGGCCAAAAGCTTAAGCAAAACAAGGCTTAAAAGGGGTAACAACTCACCCTTGAAGAACCTCTTTAGAACAGCAACTTCTGAGCCAAAGAAACAAGCTTTGAGAGTCCAAACAAGGTCCTCTAGTACCTCAGTAACAAAGAAAAGGTGCTCCACTAGGTGTTGTAGTGCAAAAGTGAAGACAAAACACCTTTTAAGGCACAAACCCACACAAATATATAGAGAGAGAGCAAGAAATATATATATAGAGAGAGATATATATCTTGTATCAATTTTTAGAACCTCTGGAAAGGGAAAGGGGTCTCCCTTCTTATAGAAAATCAAGTCCCACGCTTGTTGAACAAGCTAGGACTTGGTTTGAATCCATCCATACACGTGTATGGAGGATACACCAAGTGACCAACAGTTGGCACCAGCTAGAAGAAAAATATCTGTAAAAGCAGAAAAAGGGGTCTCGGCCAAGAAAATGGCCGATCGACCAAAAAGAGTGCCGATCGACCATTACCAATAGCCGATGACAAGAAAACATGGCCGATAAGCACAAGGCTTGGCCGGTGGGTTGTAGGGATGGCTAACAAGCCACCCTTTTCCCTCAGAAACAAAATCACAAGTCCTTGGTCCACAACCAAGCACAAAACAGACAAGTTGAGAGGTTCCAAGGCAAGGCGCGCAGCTAAGACCTTCGGGAACTCAAAACAAACACGAACATGGATGATCATCAAGTGTTCAAACGATGACGTCCAAGTCTTGAAGACGGTCAAAAATGGGGTGTTTACAGTTGCCCCTCTTTGACAGAACTCAAAAGTCATAAGATGACGGGAGTGAATGTCAAAGCCCAGAGACGGCCCATTTTTGACAAGGCCGAAGACTTAGACAAACATATGAGATAACAATAAGATATGCCCGCAGGCAAGGGCAAAAATACAAATGACATGCACAATGCCGAACATAACTTATGATTATGCAAAGAAAGCTGTGATGAGGCATTTATGCAAAATAAATACAACATTTTAAGTGGGAATAGGAACAATCTCACCTGGAGTTCCTCTGATTGAAACACATACAACATTGTCTAGTTTCACCAACTTCAAATGAACCATACATACAATATCGTGCCTGCACAAAAAGAAACTTTGACAGATACAATATAGTAGAAACATATGTAGGTAGATCGCGCATAACAATGCAAGTGGAACGTGTGTGACAATGCAAGTAAAGTGTGCATAACAATGCAAGTAGAACATACATGACAACGCAAGTAAAGAGGGTGCATAACAATGCGAGTAAAACATGCATAACAATGCAAGTAAAGGGGTGCATAACAATGCAAGTAACGTGTGTGACAACGCAAGATAGATGTGCATGACAATGCAACGAGTGTGCGCGACAACGCAAGTAAGGGGGTGCATGACAATGCAACAAGTGTACGTGACAACGCAAGTAAGGTGTGCATGACAATGCAACGAGTGTGCGTGACAACGCAAGTAAGGGGTGCATGACAATGCAATAAGTGTCCGTGGCAACACGGATGGAGAGGTGTATGACAACGCAACCTAAGTGTGCGTGACAACGTGGATGGAGAGGTGCATGACAATGCAACCTAAGAGTGCATGACAACGCGGGTGGAGGGGTGCAAGACAATGCAACCTAAGAGTGCGTGACAACGCGGGTGGAGTGGTGCAAGACAATGCAACCTAAGAGTGCGTAACAACGCGGATGGAGAGGTGCATGACAATGCAACCTAAGAGTGCGTGACAATGTGGGTGGAGTGTATCTTCTATGTAAGTAAGGTTAAAACGTGTACGTGCAATGTACATACTCTATGCAATATAAGCACACATACTTATTTAACACAACGTGCATATGTTATGCAAACACGATGATACATGTTCGATGCAAGAGTAAGAGAGGTATATAACAAATGCAAACTCTGTGAATGTGATAAGAAAACTATAGAGCCACGCATTCAAAGATACTTTTTGAATCAATATGCAAAAGGATACGAAAAGGGATACATTTTGTGTGTATCGAGTGCCGCGCACGGGAAACATGGTTCGAGATCACCACGGAGGCCGCTTAAGCTTCAAAAGTGTTTTCTTGCACTTTCTTGAGAGATGAAGGCACCAAACAATAGAACTACCCCAAACAAGGGCATTATAGGTCCATCGGCCACAAGGGGGAGCCATCGACCATCCATCGGCCATCAAAAGAGCTTATCGGCCAACAATTTAGCCGATCGGCCAAAAGTGGCAGATTCGGGGCAATTTTGTCCATTTTCCTCGAGTCTTTAAGTATAGGGTTCCAAACCCTATGTCCTCACTTCTCCCTAGCCGAAATCCATTCTTCTATCACTCTAGACCTTTTTCCTCCCTTCGATCCGAGTTTTTCCGTTGTTTTCAAGCCTCCCACAACCTTCGATTCGCGAAACCCTCGTCGTTTCGAACACTTTGAACCGATTGGAAATTGTATTCGGCGCCACATTCTCGATTTCCGTCACTTGGGGTTTGTTTCCCCCGAGTTACCCTTGGTCTTCGTGCCTTCTTTCGCACTTCGACCTTTTCCCGAGGTACATGTGTTGCCTCCCGACAGTATTCGCCAATTCAGGAGTTTTGCGTGAGGTGCGCCACTGGAGCTCTTGTTACGCGAGCCGGAGTTACACTTGTCCTACAGCACCGCTGAGGTATACTCTTCTCCTCTACTTTCTGCAATGTAGGTCGTGTATCTTGGATAGCCGATACAGCCCTTTATCTGATCATCACAAGCACACTTGTAGATCACATGCTTAGTTCACGCTGAGCACATTTATACACACATGCACACACACTGCATTTTTATCAATTCTGAACACATTCAAACACTGTATTTCTGACACTGCTTCGCATCTGTTTGTCTTGAACACAGGGAGATTCTCATGCCTTCTGGGGGTATGGGAATACCATTACACGCGACCGGTACATAGAGCTACCTGATGAGGTCTGCCACATCGTTGACGAGGCCGGCTTCGGCATTTTCTGCATGGGACTCTTGCGCCTCACTACGAGTAGGCCCCTTCTAGGGGCACTAGTGGAGAGCTAGTGGGATACCACCGACTCCTTCCACCTTTCTGCTACAGGGGAGACGACGATGACTCCCTTCGACTTCTCTATGCTCATTGGCATCGGAGCAGGGAGTGATCCGATCCCTTTCGACACCGACATGGGCAAGTGGGATGTTGCCCAGATTTTCTTGCTCAGCATTCGCCCACCTCTCTCCCGACCGGGGTTCATGAGATATTCATGGTTCGAGGACCAGTTCAGGATACAGATACCGATGACCCGAGAGGAGGTCGAGCGCTACGCTCGGGGGTTCCTCATGTTCGTGCTGGGCACTACTCTCTTCGTCGATCGGGCAAACACCGTTGGCCTCTATCTGTTGAGCGCGCTGGTGGACGTGACCCGGATCCGGTGCTATGACTGGGGTGGTGCAGGATTGGCCACACTGTACGGATACATGAGCTCCTCATCTCGCGCGCAGTGGACACCTGCTGGGAAGCTACTGGCGAGCCTGGGAGGTACATTTTTCCTTTCTGTTTTTACAGTTATGCTTTACATTATCTGTACACAACACACACTGCATACAAGCAATCTGCTTTACATTGGCTATACACTGCACACACTGCACAAGACACTTCACACATTGCACAATGCACTGCACATCATTCTCTGATTTTTGCTTCATCTGTATTCTGCTTTACTGATGAACATACTCATTA
Source organism: Camellia granthamiana (assembly GCA_036172215.1). Classification (NCBI taxonomy): domain Eukaryota; kingdom Viridiplantae; phylum Streptophyta; class Magnoliopsida; order Ericales; family Theaceae; genus Camellia; species Camellia granthamiana. The sequence goes on along the minus strand of CM069910.1, from coordinate 23,483,404 downwards.
TCACCCTTTTACATTCTGTAGTTGTGGGTATATGCCTACTTCCCGAGGCTTGCTCCAGAGCCGGAGGTAGAGATGCCTCCCATGGTTCCATATTCACATCGGTATGACGGGAGATGCGGGCGGAGGCCGCGAGAGTCTTTCTTGTTCTTCCGCAGATACTTCGATACTGTAGCCATAGCAGAGGTACTTCAAACCTTATAGTTCATTTGAACTTTGCTTCATATTGCACTTTCAATAGCAGATAACAACCTGTACATCTATCATTTGCAGATCACCTGGCAGCCTTGGGCGGTGCTGCCAGACGTAGTTAGAGATCAATACATGAGCGCTCGGGAGACTTCCCGATTCCAGGTTTTGCTTGAGGGCCCAGTCTATCGGGCGTGGTACTTCGGTGAGCGCTTCCTGCATCAGAGCCTCAGTTTGCCTGAGCAGATAGTCCCGAGGCCACCTCCTACCCATACAAGGGCCACCGAGAGGTACACCCTGCAAGAGATGATTGATTTCACGATAGGCTGGGATGCTGAATTTTTCAGAGATGAGGGCGACTACGCTGACTTCATCCAAACTTATCTCATGCGACCTCTGACCAGTGCTTGCCGAGCTGAGAGAGAGAGGCCTGCAGCCCCAGCAGGAGGAGCGGGAGCATCGAGGGCGACTCAGGCCCATAGCAAGAGGGGGTCCCGGAGGAGACGGAGAGCAGAGTGGCCAGACTTGCCCACCACCATGACATGCCGAGGACAGGCTGGAGAGACTTATCAGATACCCATCGCTCCTCCTCCGGCTGATCATGAGCTCATCGGAGTTCGAGGCTCGACCCCGGTATATGCAATGCTTTACATTCTGTACATTTATTTCATTTCAGTTGATATCCCTCAGATGACTAATTACCTCAACGCTTTTGCAGGCTTCCATAGAGTACACTGGTCAGTCTTTGGAGCTGATGGCCTCGGTGATGGGGATGCTACAGAGGAGCATGGACCTGCTCAGCATTTATGTTATTCCGGTAAGTTCTTCCAACCTCAGTCCCAAAACCTTGCATAATCTGTTCCATACTGATCTAATGCATTACATTATCAACATGGCATTCGATACACTGCACTCACATACCACTTACGACACTGACACACTGTATCTCATATACTGCTCACAACATTCATACACAACATTCATACACAGTAATCATACATTGTATTTGATACCATACTCAGCTTCGCATAGCATAACTGATGCATTTGCCGAATTGTTCTTTTCAGGCCCCATTCCAGATACCGGCCACAGCGGGTGCCTCAGCAGGACCTTCAGTGCCTCCCAGAGCAGCAGGGGGAGCCGGACGAGGGATGACGATACACAACCGAGGCAGACATAGGCGTACTCTTACCGAGGGCAGTTCACGGGAGCCTTCCCTAGATGATGATGAGTCTGACGAGGAGGCAGTGAGCCCACAGTCAGAGTCATCCCAGGATGGAGACGAGGCTGGAGATGGCTCGGGTTCAGACGCTGGTAGTGGAGCTGACGGTGGTGATCCTAGACCTTTGTCCAGGAAGAGGACGAGGAGGGATTCCCGCACTTGAGGCGACTGACACCGATTTCAGACGCTGCTCTTTTTTTGCTTTATTTTTCTTTTTACTAGTAGTTTTTTGCACATTGTGTTGCGTCAGGCAGCTTTATGTTCTTTAAAACTCTGTACTTTTGCAAAACGAAAAAACATGATGGAATGAAAAACAGCTTTTTGTCGAAAAAGTGTTACATTTGTACATTCTAAGCATCGCATCGTATTACATCACACAGCATGTAAATGAAATTGAACTTTGTTTGAAAATTGCACACTCGAATTGTATTGCCTTAATCAGGTAGTGAACCGACTAACGATTGAAAGGACAAAACAACTCGATAAGCAAAAACAAGACTTGACATGCTAATCAAATGTAAATACAACTCGATAAGCAAGACAAGAACTTAACAATCAACGCCAAATACAACTCAATAAACAAAATACAATAACTCGATAAACAAACCGGAGCAACAGGCATGACTTCGCAAAATCGCCACAAAAAGGCATTTGAAGTGGAACAAGACATAAGTTCTCAACTCCTCCAAGACATGGACAGCTTAGAGAACAAAAGAAAAGGCCATCGGCCAAGGTGAGAGGTCATCGACCACAAGAAATGACCATCGGCCACAAAAACTAGCCCATCAGCCAAAAATATGGTTGGTCGGCCATCATTACTGGTCGATCGGCCAAAGATGGCAAGAACCTCTAGAATGCTGCCATCTGTCTTCCACTCACACCTTATCTTCTATAAAAGCCCCAGCTTCGTAGTTTTTCCATTTCAATTCTGTTTTTGCACTAAATAGAGGCATTCCTCGTCGAAAATCTCACAAATTAGATTGCCAACTTGGACGGCTCGGAAAAGCTGAATTTCCGAGGCTTCAAAATAAATGCACTATTCACGTTGAGCCACACCCCGCTGCGTTTTTCGTTCCTCCATGCCACGGCAAGGTGTTGGAATCCGATCACGCACGTTTTTAGCTTTGGCGGTCAAGAGATATGTCCAACTTTTGAAGACTTCCAAGCTCTGATGGAGTCCAAATGCGACGAAGAAATCTTGCCACAATTCCGCTTCGGCCACATCCAAGCCTTAGGATGGATGTGCGGGCTCACTATGCATGATGCTCGGTCTTTGATCCATGACGGGGAGTTGGACATCCCCAGCTTGGTTCATCGGTTTTCTGATGCCGGTGACCGTGGTGATCATCACTAGCAGGGTTTCCAGCGACATGCGCTTTGCCTGTGTATGTTGTCTCATTTCTTGCTTGCCCCAGGCTCTAGAGGATCTAGCGTCCGTTTGATCGAGGTTGCCAGGGCTTAAAAGAGGGCAAGAGCTGCATAGCCATGACACTGGCTGAGACACTGATGGACCTGGATTCTTTCCGTCGCCGGGAGACAACTAGATTCGCAGGGAGTCTACTATTGCTGCAGGTAATGTTTCCCAGCCTATCTCACATATACTTCTCATATCACTCGGCCCTCAGGCTCATTTTTTTCTCTTAAAACCCTTTTCTCACTTTTCTCTCCACGTACACCTCTCTATTCTTTAATCTCTCATTTTTCATCCCTCCCCAAATATGGTTGATGGATAAGTTGAAGGTTGTGGACTCATGCCCAGCATATTCAACTCGCGGCTATTTCTTCCAGCGACGTCTAGTCGATGCCCTTGATGAGGGATGGTGGTGCAAATGGATGTGCAGTCTATCCGCTACCAGTATTGTTTGGCGATGCCCTTGGCTCAATCTACCGGCGATGAGCTACAGCATGTCCCGGCAGCCTGGGATTCAGTTGATCGGCCTGACACACTGCGTGTTCTATTTTCCATTCCGATTTCGGCGCCAGTTCAGACACGATCAGACTTGCCCGAAAGATGGGATAGAGTACCCTGCTGCATTTCTAGTCCGAGGCGCATAGCTAGCTCGGTATGCCACAGCATGGAGGACGAGGGAGCTTCTAGCCCCCACTCCTACTTTCAGTTGCACCCTCTCTGATGAGTGCATAGCTTGCCTTGATGAGAAGGTGCAGGTTGGGCCTACTTTGGCATCAGAGGCTTCCACAAGCTCTGGGAGGGGAGGCATGAACACCTGACTATGCCCCGAGTTTTATGAATGTAATAAAAAGCAACTTTAATTTGTATTCAAGAGTAGGAGAACTCTGTACTGAAATCAATGTAATTGAAGGTTGTGGGTACTGAAAATTTTCCATTTGGGCCAAAAAATGGTCTAAGTTGTAAAAAGATTAATTTGAGCAAAATCAACTTTTATTAAAACTTTTCAAAACCATTTTCGATATGAATCACAACTGGACACGCCCGAGATCTATCATTGAGATGTACAACCCCGGATTCCAGCAACTAGAAAGTTGCCCCTAGTCTGAATAGCACTGCACTGGAGATCACAACCAAGCTCTTGAATGCAGAATAGACAAAGATGACCAAACATGATCACATGGACAAAGTTGATCGGGCAAGTGTTTATGGTTGGACTTCGGAATGAAGTGGCCTACGTATCCCAAAGATGGGAATCAAGCCTTACATAGTTCAGCTCGGGTTCACTCGTGTATTAACTCTCTCCTTTTGCGCTCTAACTTTTGCCAAGGTCGCCCTTTTTGGGTTTTCAACCTTGCGAGCTCAATTTTTATAATTTCAAATTTTTCATGCTCTAACTTTTGCCTAGGTTGCCCTTTCGGGTTTCGACCTAGCGAGCCACTCAGGGAAAGTATTTCTTCAACTTGTCCATGTTGATTGGCTGTGAGAACTCTAGGCCATCTAAGTCCATCAGAACGACAACTCCACCCGACCAGATAGACTTGATGATGTAAGGGCCGGTCCAATTGGGTTTGAACTTGCCCCTAGGGTTGTGGATAGGAGCTCAATTGTCTTTGAGCACTAGATCCCCTTCCTTCACATTCCTGGACTTAACCTTCTTGTTGAAAGCCCTGGCAATTCTTCGCTGATAACCCTGGACGTGATACAATGCTTTTAGCCTTCATCAAAGAGCATGAGTTCTTCGAACGTGCTTTGCTGCCAATCTGCCTCAGCTATCTGACACTCAGCCAATACCCGTAATGACGGAACCTCAACTTTGATAAGCAGAACAGCCTCCATCCCATAGACCAAGGAATATAGAGTTGCCCCAGTAGAAGTTCGAATTGAAGTCTGGTAGCCCCAAAGAGCAAATGGCAGCATATTTGGCCAGTCCTTGTAGGTTTCCACCATCTTTTGCAGAATGTGCTTGATGTTCTTGTTTGCGGCCTCAACAGCTCCGTTGGTTTGCAGCCGATATATAGATGACTTATGAAAAGCCACGTTGTACTTCTTCAATAAATCGATCACTTCCTTCTTGAAGTGGGAACCATTATCCGAAATAATCTCATTCGGGACCCCGTAGTGACAGATGATGTTGTTCCTGATGAACTTAGCAACATGCGATGCCTTCAACACCGCGTAAGATTGGGCCTCAACCCAATTCGTAAAGTAGTCTATCGCTACCAGAATGTACTCATGCCTGTTGGACCCTTTTGGGGTGACAACCCCAATTACATCAATCCCCCAGATTGAAAACGGCCATGGCGAAGTAGGAGGCAAAGGAACTGACTGCAATGGCAAGCCCAACGTCTGGCGCATGAAGCGCTTTCCTAAGAACCAGGCTCGGCCTACGGGTCCCTCAAGCACAAGCCGATATCGGGAGGCATCCCGAGCTCCGGCAAAATGAAACCGAGCGAACTCTGGCATCACCGCCCAAGGCTGCCACGTAATCTGTAGACAACAAATGCATCAGTTGCCATTTAGATATGCAAAGTGAGTTGAAGATGAAAACAGGAGAAACTGTAGGTTTTGTGTTACCTCGGTCACCCGCATGGTGTCAAAGTACTAGCGCAAGTACGGGAGGGTCTCCCGGGCCCTAGATTGGCATCTACCATCATACCTATGTGAATATGGTACCGCAAGCAGCGCCTTAACCTCTAGCTCGGGAGCAAGTGCGAGGAAATAGGCGTATGCCCACAACTGTGAAAAGCAAGACAATGGCAGTGAAAATACAGAATACAGGAAATGCAAAAAGCAGAGTGTGGCATAGTGTATAGAAAGTACAAGTGCATAGCAGAGTACAGACTATGTGTGTGCAGTGTGCAATGTGTGTAGTGTACAGAAAGTGCAAAGCAGAAAGCATGGTAGCGAATGTAAAGAAGAAATGTAAAGCGTACCTCCCAGGCTCGCTAGTAACCGCCCACTCTATTCTCGCTCCTACGGGAGGTCGAGCTCATATAGCTGTAGAGGGTAGCGAGGCCGGCGCCTCCCCAGTCATAGTGCCATACCTGTGATAGGTCCACTAAGGCACTCAGCAAATATAGCCCCATTGTGTTCCCTCTGTCGACAAACAGGGTAGTGCCGAAGAGGAACATGAGGAAGCCCCGCGTGTATTGCTCTGTCTCCTCGACCGTCGTAGGCTCTCTCTCCCTGAAGTGGTCTGCGAACCAAGTGTACCGAACCAAGCCTGTCGAGCAAAAAATAGGCGGGTGCACTCCCAACAAATAGGTCCAAGCAGCCTCCCACTCGTCCATGTCAGAGTCATATGGGATCGGCTGACCTCATACATCCAGGCCTGTCAGCATCGCAAAGTCATATGGGGTCATCGTCATGTCCCCAATGGCAAAGAAATGGAAGGAGTTGGTGGTGTCCCACCATCTCTCTACCAGTGCTCCTAATAGGGTCCTGCTCGCAAAGAGACGCGAGAGCCCCGCGTAGAATAGACCAAACCATGCCTCTTCGATAATCTGCCGGACGCCGCCGAGGAGCTCCAAGTACCACTCCCTCGCTGTGGTGGCCCCGTACCCGCGGGTGAAACGAGAGGTAACCTGTGTGAATGGGCAGAAATATAGTATGCATGTGTTCAGGGAGAGCAGAAATACAATATGCATGTATTTAGAGCGAGCAGAAATATAGTATGCATGTGTTCAGAATGAGCAGATGAAATACATAGCAAAAGTGCGAGCTATGCAAGAAATGTAAAGTACATCGTAGAAATTGTCAGAGTGTCGTGTGTACCTCAGTTGTGTCATTGGACAGATGGGACTCTAGCTCCCGTAGTAGCAGATCCGTGGGCGCACGCCGTGCGAAACCAGTGAAATAGCGCACTGTGCTAGGGGGTAGCACATTTACCTCGGAATGGTATGTCGTAGGGTCGAATGGTCGGATCCTGGGTGGTAACGGTATATACTCGGGCTCCTCTTCCCTCCTCGGAGAACCCCCGTCGTGTGACGCGTCATCTGACATCTGAAAAGAAGGTGAAAAATGAGCAAAAATGCAAAAAATCAACAAAAAGTCAACCCTCGAGAAGAGAAAAAGTCAAAGAAAGTCAAAGCCCAGGAAAATGTGCAAAACTCAAGACAAACTTGGGGGAAGCATACCTCAAATGGTGAAAATGGGGGAAAAGGCTCCGAAAATAACTTTTGTTCAGTTCAAAACGAAGAGAATCGACAGATCTTAGCGAACCAACTTCGTGGGATGCGTTGGAAAACACGTAAAAAGTGCAGATCTGAGAGGGAAAAGTGCTTAGGAATGAAGAACAAGAGATTTTCGAGTTGTATGTGTGAGGAAACGTGATTTGGGGAAGTGTTTTTAAAGTTCTCTGTGTAAAATGACCAAGCTGTCCCAAAAATACAACAACTGGCTGGCCGGCTAGTTTTTGTGGCCGGCAGATGTAAAAAGTGGCTGGCAGTTTATTCAAGTGGCCGGTAGGTTCCCACTGTTCCCTCTAAGTGTTTTCAGATTGTTTTGAGTCATTGGGTTCCAAGAAATGCAATTTCTGCTCAAAGTTTGGTTCAAAATGCCTCCGCGGAAGCCCAGAATCGTGTTCTCGGCGTGCGGTGGTCATCACCCATCAACACACACACAACGTGTATCCTTTTTAATACGTTGCAACTCTTTTGGGAGGTAAACCGGAAGTTGCCTTCGAGTGGTCTTTATCGAGCATGCTTTTGTTGTCACATAGCATTTGCACGTTACATTGAACATGCATTCTAAATTATTGAATAAACCATGCATTACCGTGTTTGCATGAATATGCATCGTTGATTATCTTGCATTGAATATGCATCGTTGATTATCTCGCATAGAACATGCTTCGGTTTCATTTCTTGCATATTGAGCATTGAGCATGCCTTGGCATCGTGTTGCGATCATTCGTCTCGCGTAAGACATGCATTGTATTGCATTGTACCTGTAAAGTTTCTTTCTTATGCAGGCACGATATTGTATGTGCAGTTCATTCAGAGAAGTTTTGTTTAAGATTGTTCACTTTGTGTATCTATCGCACATGCTCATCCTTGTGTATCTATCGCAAATGTTCACTTTGTGTATATATCGCACATGCTCATCTTTGTGTATCTATCGCACATGCACATCTTTGTGTATCTATTGCACATGCTCATCCTTGTGTATCTATCGCACATGCTCATCCTTGTGTATCTATCGCACATATTCAACTTTGTGTATCTATCGCACATGTTTATCTTTGTGTATCTATCGCACATGTTCACTTTGTGTATCTATCACACATGTTCATCTTTGTGTATCTATCGCACATGTTCACTTTGTGCATCCATCGCACATCTTCATTCTGTGTATCTATCGCATTTAACCTCATATGCCTTGGGCATTGTTGTTCTTTCTCCTCGCGCGCGGTGGGTTAGATCTTCTTTGGTTAAGAGCATTTGGCATATGCTCCAACGCTTATAACACTCATTTTCCTTTCGCGTGCAACGCATCGGAATCTTGTTTGAGACCTTGGGTGTGCCCAACAGTCACTTTTAGCGTTTCCTGCGTGAGGTGCTGTGAAGATTGTATAATTTTCTTACATGACTTGTCGGTTTGCTTAAAATGTTGTATTTATTTTGCATACATGTTTCATTACAACCGTCTTTGCATAATCATAAGTTATGTTCTGCATTATGCATTTGACTTGCATTTTGCCCCTGTCTGCGGGCGCATCTGTTTTGATATCTTGCCTGTTTGTCTAAGTCTTTGGCCTTGTCAAAAATGGGTCGTCTCTAGGCTTTGACATTCACTCCCGTCATTTTATGACTTCCGAGTTCTGTCAAAGAGCGGCAACTGTAGACACCCCATTTTTTACTGACCTCAAGACTTTGACGTCATCAGTTGTGCACTCGATGATTGCGCATATTTGTGCTTATTTTGAGCTCCCGAGGGTCTCGGCTGAGTACTTTGTCTTTGAGCCTCTTAACTTTCTATGTTTTGCCCTTGTTTTTGGACCAAACCTTGTTCCCTCTTGCCTAGGGGAGGGGAAGGCCTTGCCGGCCACTTGTGGCACTTGCGGGCCACTTTCCTCTCTTGTAGGCCACTTCAAGTGGTCGGCCGGCTAGGGGAAGTGGCTGGCAGGCCACCTTAACTGGCCGGCGGCCAATGTTTCACCTTTTTAGATATTTTCAGATCTTTTGAGCCAGTTGTGGCTCACTGAAACTCATCCTTCATACACATGTATGGAGGGATCAAGCAAGCCTTTTTGCTTGCTTGCTCTATATAAGGGGACCTCCCTCCCCCTTTAGAGGGTTTAACAAAATTTCAGAGTTGAAATCTCCCTCTCTCTCTAGAATTCTATATATATATTGTGCTATATTGAGCTTAAAAGTAAGTTTTCTTCATACATTTGCACTAAAACACCTAGTCAAACACCTTCACCTTAGTGTTGAAGATCTTGGAGGCCTTGTTTGAGCTCCTTGGAGTTGTTTTGGCTTGGTTTTGGCTCAGAAGCTTGCTGTCTTCTTGCTGTGCTTCAAGGGTGAGAATTTCACCCTTTTAAGCTTTGTTCTAAGTTCATTGCTCTACCATCTTTGTATGCAACTTTGAAGCTGGTTTTAGTCTCAAAAAGTTCTTTTTTTTAAGGTCTCTAAGTGTTGGTTGGAGCCTTGTTTGGTTAGGGGGTGTTTCCCCTCTTTTGCTCGTTGGCTTGTAAAGCCTCTTGAGCCACCTTTCTTAGCCTTTGTAATCACCTTTGTTTGGCCTTTCTACCACTGAAACTCAGAGGAATTTTAGTGGTAGAAAGTTGGTTTTGAGGCTCAAAATAGGGGGGTGGTCCCCTCTCCTTGTATCTTGTTTGTATGCATAGATGGCCTATCAAGTGAGCATGTGTTTCTCCCGTTTTGAAGCTTAGTTCAAGCACATTTTTGTGACTTTTTGGACCTGCTCTAACTCTGTTTTTGGCTGGTTTGACCACCTATTGCTTTCTTCTTACACTTGTAGTGTAATCTTGTTTAATAGCCTTGAATGCCTAATGAGTTAGTCCATCGTTCTAGCATATGTTAGCTTGATTCTAGCACATTTTTTGCCTTATTTTGGCATGCTTTAGCTCTATTTTGAATGGCCTTGGTCCTTTGAGGCTTGTCTTGTATGGCTATGGTATAGTTGGCTTTGCTAGCTTTATGTTTTGGGCTATCTAGCATGCTTTGTTTGAGTTATTTCCATGATATGGCATCATTTAGCTTGTAATTTCAGAGCTCATACCATTGTCATACTCTTTGCATGTGTTACTCCCTCATTGCTTCTAAGAGTTAAGCCTTATGCCTTGCTCGTTGGCCAATTGGTATGCATGATTTTCTTGCCTTGTAAACTTCAATCTCAGCATGATTTGGCCACTGTTTTGGCATGTTTGAGGTCTATTTTGATTTAGTATAGCCCTTTGAGGCTTGTGTTGTAAGGTGGTGGCACAACCCTTTTCATTAGCTTAATGAGTTAAGCCTTTGAGCATGTATTACATGAGTTGTTTGCATTGTTTCTAAGTCACCTAGTACATTATTTCAGTGCTGAAATGTGTGTCATTGCACTCCATTGTTTCAAATTTTCATTCACCTTGAAAGTGGCCTTATGCCCTTGTTGGCTTGAGCATGAACTTGAGGCATTCATGCCTATTGGTTTTAATCCTCCCTTGAGGATTTCTACTAACCAATAGCATGATACTTTCTTCATGCTCAAGGCACTCGAATCTTAGGTCATCTTTCAAATTAAAGGACTTTTCACAATTGGACTTAACCAATTAAGGAATGGTTTGGTAATGTAAATGAGTAAACAAGAATTGAGCCAAGTAAAATATGCCAAGATAACATATGTGTGTTGCATTGCATGTGTTTGAATCGGACGTTAATCCAAACATAAGAAATACGAGACGTTTCATACTCAAAGTGATGAAACGTGTTGCATTTGTTGGTCGCCAACACACTTGATCACGCATGATAGGGTGGAGGCACTTTGAGTCTTACGTGCGCATTCACTAAGCTTGTACAAGATTGGTTTTCGAGCCATCATGCATTGAGATGCTTGATTGGTGGCTTGAGAGCCAAGTATCACACTTCTTTGAGCTTGAGATATGAGGAGGAGGGTGGTAGTACATACATTTCTTGCCAAATACATTGCCTTGGCTCTGCTGCTCTCTGTGTAGCAAAGGCAAGATTCTGAAAAGAGAACTGGCCAGCCGACCACTTGCACTAGCCTGCCAACCACTTGTACTGGTCGGCCGGCTAGTTGAGGTAGCCTACCGACCAGTTGAGGTGGCCGGCCGGCCACCTGAAGGAGAAATTGTCCAAAGTGTTCCTATTTTGGGGGCAGAAGCCATCTGGAAGTTTGTGCAGTGTTCTGAGATCACAGTGAGTGCAAACAGAGGCAACTCATGGCAAGGCAATGCATTTTCGGGCAAAGCACACCGAGCATGCATATCTCCCTCCCCCGAGGTCATTTTACTGCTTTACCTAGCTAGTTAATTTACTAGTTTTGTAATTAATTAGTTAATGTGTTTAGCGAATTCAATTCATCTTTGTAATATTCTAATTAGCTTAGATTAGCTAGTTATTCAATTCAATTTGGTTTGTAATAATTAATTAGCTAAGTTAGTTAATTAGTTAGTTTGATTAGCTTAGCTTAGTGTAGCTTAGCTTAATTATTCGGACCCTCCTTCGAGAGGGCACAATGTTGTAATAAACGTGCGTGTGTGTGTGTGCATGTCTTCCAACCCCACTTCTTTCTCCCTTTTACTTAACCGCTTTCGATGGGTAGTTTAGGGGCATATTTCGATTAGCATACCTTATGCTTTGCATGCGTGCATCATTCATTTGTCTTGCATGCACCGGGCTCGGCGCATCATTCAAACTGCATTGTATTTCAATACCTATTTGAATACGTGTATCAATTGTGGCTTCATATGCCATCTTAGATAGCCGAGCCTATTTAGTTGCATTTTTCATGTGTTGCATTAGGCATTTTAATATAGTTAGGATCATGCATGATTTCTAACTAGTTTTCTATTTTGGCTTGGAGTACACTGTAAGTGTTTACGCTTTAGCATACTTGCACGAGTGTGAGTGTTGCCACGATAGCATGCTTGCCATGAGGTTATTTGCTTATATGCTTAACTGCTTGAATGCCTGTGGGTGGAGGCTTTATTGCCAGAATTGGAACAACTCGATGATTGTGAGTTTTAAGCCCACTTTGCGAGGTGGCAAAATCATGTTTTAACCCCACTTGAGGGTGGCAAATCCGCGCTTTAGCCTACTTGCGAGTAGCACTTTCAAACCATTTTAAAAAACAAACATGAGTTGTTTTGTTCCAATTCTCGTGATTGAGTCTATACTTGTATATTGTGCGCATCACATAGTAATTAAACTAATAAACAGAATAAGAACACATAAGGTTTATAAAACTTATCATGCTTAGTAGAGGCCGATCCTTTGATCAGCCGAGCGGGGGTGCTCATTTCAGGACCTTCCCCTCTCGTACTGTAGACACCCCATTTTTGACCGTCCTCAAGATTTGGACGTCACCGTTGGAACACTCGGTGAGTATCCATGTTTGTGTTCGTTTGGAGTTCCCGGAGGTCTCGGCTACGCGCCTTGCCTCAGGATCTCCGAACTCTACCATTTTGTGTTTGGTTTTGCACCAAACACCTGTGTTTTGCCTTGGAGGGGCAGGGAATGCCTTGTGAGGCATCCCCACACACCACCGGCAGTGGCTAGAGGCCACCGGCCAAGGTTTTGTTGCCACCGGCAATGTATATTGCCGGTCGGCACTCTTTGCTGCCGGTCGGCAGTAAATTTTGTCAAAATGACAATTTTGGCCAGCCGACTACTGTTCATCTGCTTTTACAGATATTTTAGGACAGCTATGTAGCATTTTGTTCCCCTCCATACACGTGTATGGAGGGATGGCCTCCTTGTTAGATTATTGAATAAGCTTTACAAGATTGGTTGCCTATAAGAGAGGGCCTCCTCTCTTGGCATTAGGTTTAGACAAAAAGCTTAGAGAGAGCTCTGGTTCTAGGTTTAGAAGTTTGTATCTATCCTACATCTATATCTCTCATTTTCTTGCATTTGTGTGTGTTTAAGTCTTAGTATTGCACATAAACACATAGCATTGCACCTTCCATTAGTTTTTGAAGGGCCAGAGGTCTGATCTTGAAGCTTTGGAGCTGGTTTGAACCCAAGGAGGCAGCTGGTCCTCCCTTTGTGAAGAAGAACTTCAAGGGTAAGAAACTACCCACTTTTACCCCATTTTTGCATTCCATTTTTGCCTATCTTAGAACTATTTTTGTGCTTAGTGTTTAATACAAAAAAGTTCTGTTTTTAGGCCCTCTTGATAGTTTATTAAGAGTGTTTTGTGCTTTGGGGAAGTTTGACCCCTCTTAAGCCTTGTAAGGCCCTTGTTTTGTGCTTTTTTTGTGTGAGTTTCGAAACTTTGGTGTTTGGGCCTCCTCACCACTGAAATCTTGAGGGATTTCAGTGGTGAGGATGGTGTCTTGAAGTCCCAAGAAGGAGAGGGCCATCCCCTCTCCTTGTTGTCCTTGAAAAGGACACTTTTTGCCTCCTTAATGAGCACCATGTTCAAGTGTGTGTTGATCATGCCATGACTATTTTTCTTGCTTATATTGCCCTAATATAACATTGTTGTATGTTGGTTTTGGTACCCCATGCATGCTTTGCATATGTGCCATGTAATGCCTTGTTATTGCCTTAATATGCCTTAGGTTGTTAGCCTTTGTTCTAGCATGTTTTAGGCTTAGCCTTGTGAAGGTTTTATGCTTATTTTGCCATGTTTTAGGTCTGTCCATAGTTGCTTGGGTCGATCTTGGCATGCTTGGTATGGCTCCTTTGCATTGTAGCTTGTGTGCTTCAAGTAGGTGAATGTGTAGTATGCATTGCTTCCATTATTTCAAGGGTTTGGAATCACTCAACATGTTATTTCAGTCCCTTGGACGTGCTCACATGCTTGCCTTTGATATTTCATTGTTGCTTTGAAAGCTTGTCTTGCATGCTCCATGTTTTAGCATTTGTGTGTGCCTTTATACTTGAGCCTCTTAGATGCCATCTAAGTGTTCTTTTGGCCTTGTTTTAACATGCTAAAAATCTGATTTTAGTTGTTTAATGCATGCCATGTTTGTCTTGCTAAGTGTGGTCCAATCCCCCTTTAGCTAGCCTTAAGTTGTTGGCTATGTATGTATGCATTGTTTGTCTTGTTTGAGTTGGTTTGGCACCATGTTTTAGCATGATTTTCATATCCTAGTATGCATGCCATAAGTCCATGTATGCCTCTTTCAAGTGTGCTTGAGAGTTACCTTTATATGCCTAAGTGTTGGATCATGCATGCTTGCATGTTTGTTTGCATTTTGGCCTTCATTTCCATGGCATTTGGCCACTGATTTTGGGCCTAATTAGAGTTGCCTAAGTCATGTTTAAGTCCATCATTTGCTTGTTTGTATGCTCACCTCACATGGTTGCTTACTTACTTGCATGCTCACTTGTTTGCATCCCATGTTGCATGTTAGCTAACATACTTAGGATTGCACACATAAACATGCATGCCTTGTTCCTTGATCAAATGATAGGAATTGGGCTCCTTGGTTTGTTGGTTTGCATTGCATTTGACATGAAAATGCAGACTTGGTTTTTGGGCCATCATGCATCGAAATGCTTGGTTGGTGGTCCGAGAACCAAGGGCCATGTTCCTTTGAGTCAAAAACATGATAAGGGGCATGATTGGTGCATACATTTGCTCAAATTGCATTTCCATGCAAGTTCTGTCCTCTGCTGCTGTGAGTTGCAGGTTCTGCAGGCATTTTTGGCCGACCGGCAACATAGAGTGCCGACCGGCCATCAATTGGTGGCCGATGGACGAATCCTGTGCCGACGACCACATCCTACTGCCGGTGGCAATTCTACTCAGCCGGTGGTGTCTCCCAATGTCCAAGGAAGCAGTTCTGAGACTTTGGCAGTCTTCAGAGGGGCAGAGCAGGGAAAACAGAGGCAGTCTATGCATGGCAGTGGACTTCCGAGCAAGACCCGAGCGTGCATTGCACTGGGCTCTCTTCCCGAGGCGGTTTACTGTTTTTCCTAGCTTAGTTAGTTTGTTAACTAATTAGGTAATTTGTAATATTTAATTAGCTTGTGTGGTTAATTAATTTGTATTATTCTTTTGGTCCCTCCGAGCGAGGGCAAATCTGTAATAAGTGTGGGTGAGTGTGTGTATGTCTTCCAACCCCCACTTCTTTCTTCCCTTTTATTTACCCGCTTATGATGGTAGGTTAGGGCACGTTTAAATTAGCATAACAGTATGATAGCATGCGTGCATCCATTCATCTGTCTTGCATGCACCGGGCTCGGTACATCATGCTAACTGCATTGTACTTCAAATCCAAATTGAATACGTGCATCAATTGATCGCATTTCACATGCCATGTTTAGATTAGCCGAGCCTACTCTAATTACATCCCGCATTTGTCGCATTAGGCAATTTAACATGAACTATGACCATGCATGTTTGCTAACTAGTTTATTGTTTTGGCACGGAGTACGATGTAAGTATTTTCATGCTTTAGCATATCGCATGCGTGTGAATGCTACCATGACAGCATGCTTACCATGTGGCTAGATGCTTATGTGTTAAACTGCTTGAATGCCTGTGGGTGGAGGTTGGATTGTTTGAGTTGGAATAGCTCATTGAAATCTGTGTTTTAGCCTACTTGCGGGTAGCAAATTCCAAAGCATTTTCCAACCAAACGGATATGCAATGTTTTGTTCCAAATTAGGCAATCTAGTCTATACTTGTTTGCTGTGCGCAAAACATAGTAATTCTAGGCTAATAATCGGAATAAGAACACATAAAGTTTTCAAAAAAGGATATCACGGTTAGTAGAGGCCGATCTTCGGATCGGGCGAGAGGGGGTGCTCACAAAGTGACCTTCCCCAATCGTACCCAAGTTCCCGAGCCGAGGCAACTTTGGTGATGACGGACACGTGGCCTTTGGCACCGAGTCGGGGTTTCCTAAATTCTCCATTAAAAAATATTTAGGTGGCGACTCTGTATCTGGCAAAGCAGTCCATGTTTGGCACTTCTTTCAAAAATCTGTTTTCTCAAAACGATTTGCCGGATTTGGACTCTTTGGTTCAAGATTTAGAACCGTGACACAAATCGAGTCCGAACTGTAGCGAGGTCCCCCGCGGACGTGTTACAACCTTCCCCTCTCGTACCCAAGTTTCTGAGCCGAGGCAACTTTGGTGATGACGGACACGTGGCCTTTGGCACGAGTCAGGGTTTCCTAAATTTTTCAAAAATAAAACATTTAGGTGGCGACTTTGTAATTTGGCAAAGCAGTCCATGTTTGGCGCTTTTTCATTCAAAATTGATTTTCGAAAACCAATTGCCAGATTTGGACTCTTTGGTGTTTATCAGTCTCACATTGCAGTTTGTGAGATTAGATTCAGAACCGTGACAGGAGTCCGAACTGTAGTAAGACCAAATTCGCGCCCTCTCCAAAAAGGGGGCGCGCTGAGAAAGTCGGGTCTACACCCATAACGATAAACAAACATGGCCTTCAAAAAGTACAAGTTTCTACAATACTAGAGAAATACCTTTTGAAACAAGTAATTATCCGCTATTAATGGTGTTATTGACATGTATGTCACAACTAAATTTCAACTCTTTATTTTTTGGGTCTTATATAAAATTTACACTTCTGAAAGGTTGAGATTGATTCATCGGAATAATTTTTCTTGAAAAACCCTGTCAATATGTCAACTTATGGTCATAAAAAACGAGCAGAATTGAAAAAAGTAATCTAAAATTGACATGGATATTTTTTTTTCCCTTGATCAAAATCAAAATTTATTTATTTAAAAAGCAGAGTACATGACTCATACTACTTCAATAAGAATCAAATTGAAGTGCAACAAAAATCAAAGTCACATTTCAACAAAGAAGATAAACAACTCCCAGCACACAATATTACCCCATCACAACAAACAGACAAAGAAATGAAAATAGTTGACTTGATATCAAAGCACATAAAGATAAAAACAAACAAAAATTGAAAGACTTAATAGAACTTGAAATTTAAACTAGTGTCAGAAAATTTTTCTTTCATAAGCTTGTTCATGCGTTCAGCCATGGAAGGAGTAAGATAATTAGCCCAATCTCCTACCTCACCTTTCCTAAAGTAGGCACTATTCGGATGCCCAACATCATTTTTGTGAGTCTTGTTCACCTCCAAAGCTTTCAAGTTGTCAAAACTACATGGTTTCAATGTTTCCTCAATCACCCCTTGTCTATCTTCTTCCATAGAGAAAGGAAACCCCATGAACTTAGCCAACACTGTGAAATGAGAAATGGGGTCTTCTTTCATATCTTCGTATTTCAAAAACAACACATTGTTAGGTCTCTCTTGACTCGCTTTCGAGTACCCCAACACATGATCCCAAAACGGTCCATACGGACTCACACCTCGACACATCAAATCGAAACTTTCCTCTATCAAACTTGGATTGAGAGGATTCTTTAAAAGCTTAGCAACATAGTGGCAAAAGGAGATGAACTGGTCTAAAGGGTTTCGACAAACGTAGACGACACGACAAGTATCTCTAATGGAGCTAGGAATTGCAGAGTATGGAACATGGGTTGCTAAAATTCTAGGACTAGGAAGGTCATCAAGCTTGAATAATTGGTTTTGTTTCGTAGACAGCGTTGTCAAGGAAAGGGACAAGATCGTGAGGGTTGGTAGTGAGCAATGGGTTTTCGCTGAAAGAGTAGTTGTTGCGGTTGGCTATAGCAAATGTAAGAGCTTTTAACCATGTTGTGCCTACTTTTGGGAGGCTGGCTAGTATTATCTCAGAATTTTGTGCTTTGAAATGTTGTTGAAAAAAGAGAATGCCATGAATGAACATACATGGATACCAATACCCTTTATACAAAAACATGTCTCTCCCATTTGGAAGTCTCACTTTGGGGAGAGTTTTGAGCAGTTCTTCCCACTCATCATCATCCCCCATCCTCTCTTGTGTGGCTTCACTAATTTGGTTTGGCTTGTCCACAGGTGAGTGTGAGATAGACAAGGCGAACCATGTTTTCATTTTATAAAGTTTTTTTTTGTTTTTTTATTTTATTTATTATTTTTTTAAACAGTACGAAAAACAAGGCCCATAAAGCTATGCATTATCACGCGGTATGGTCTGTTTGTCTGTTTGTTTTGTTTTGTTTTTGTTTTGTTTTGTTTTGTTTTGTTTTTTTTTTTTTTTTTTGATCTGTTTTCTTCTTCTTTTTTAATATATACTTTAAATAATTGAAGGGAAAGACCATGGTACTGTTTGAATCTAAAATGGCAGGCTAATGATTAGGTGCCATGTGTGTGTGTAGAAGGTTGGATGACTTTAGAAAGTTTGAATGGTGGCAAGCTAATTGTACATATATTTGTTGGTTGTATAATTTGTAAAAGCCAATCACAATTCAACACGTGGCATGCAGAGGGCAATTTAGGGAGTTAATACAAGTTGCCAACCAAAGTCAGACACGTGTCAGCCCGTATTGATAATAATGGATCTACGTAGCACTGGAACAATCGAGGGATATAAGGTGACGTGGCCTAACGGTTACTCATAAAGTTCAAATTCAAAATCAGGAGGGAAGCCCAACTGCAAAGGTGACGTAGTGTTACTGACTGTGAGAAAGCATGTTCAGCAATCATGGGAGGATATTTCAACGGTTAGAAGCCCACTTCGACGATTATCATTGAGAAGTATAAATAGCAGAGAAGGCTCCAAAATGAAGGACCGAGACTCAGATCAAAAAACCAATTTTATTTACTTTGTTTTCCCTTCTAGTTTTTACAGTTCTTTACATTTCTGTACTTCAAATTCTTGTACTGCACTTCATTCATAGGAGTAGTTTCAAATAGCTTATTGCTGTAAACCTCTATGAGGCTGGGTCAGATCATTGTAAGTTTTTCATTTTACTTAATGAAATTCTGAAATTCTTCTTCACTTAATTGTTATTTACTGAACTCTCCTAAACAAGCCACCAGTAAAAGTCCTCTTCATTGAGGCTGAGAGAACTAAAATACAATCGTCTGATAATTGATTGGCAATTAATCTTCTGTAAGGACTGGTTGATCACTGCTGGCACGCTTAAAATTACAAAATTAACCTTCAAAAGCCAAAACAGCCAACATATATTTTTGGCACGCCCAATGGGACTAATTGAAATGGCTAGACGTAGGAGACAAAGAGAAAATGAACGCCTGGAAGAAGGTGTGGAAGGAGAGGTAGAAGTAGCCGATATAGAGGATAATGTGATAACACCTCCTATGGAAGCACCTATCTCATTAGAACCTATGGTCGAACAGACCAATAATTCAAATTATGCACCACATGTTCAAAATATTGGATGAGGCCATGGAATTAGACCATCCACTGTTCCATTTACTCAGCCAATGAATCCATGGGAAGGCCTGGTAGATGCCATGGGACAACAGTTAATGAACACAATAGAAAGATGGGCAATATCCTTTATGGATCGAATGAATTCCCATCAACCAACTAACACAAGGCATATGGAGGAAAATTCAAATGTTCCTCGGTAAATATTGGCTAGAGATAAACAGCCTATGCAAAGTAATGGACATATTAATGGTCAGACTAGTAATCAAAATTATGAAAGACCATCACCTATACCTCAGTCATGGTATAAGCCTCTTTCAAGGCCCATGGTAAATCAAAATGCCTCATTACCTAACAGTGAAGCGAAACAAATTATTGGATTTTGGCCAACACAAGAAAATGGTATGAGAATGTTTCCAAATCCCATGTTCAAAGCTATACTTGGCACAAGGGGGTTCACTAATCCCTTGTTCGAGTTCACATCCGGGGGGTTGGAAGAGTTTCATGCGGCTGGGAGAGAAACAACACCTATTCCTCCTATTACATCACCTTTCGCAGGTCCTTTCATAAGACAGGCTCAGAGAGGTCTACCGGACCCTCAACAACAGCCAGTACCACAAGGACAGCCAGTCCCAAATATGCCTCCCTATGGACCAAGAGGGCCTCAAGCACAAGGGTTTCCACCAAATCCTGTGTTTATTCCTCCAGTGGTAGTCCAACTAGCACAAAATATAGTTCCTAGGGACTAAATTGCTGATATTGTCAGAGAAATATGTGGACCTATGGCTCGGGGGGTTCAAACTCCTATGTATAGGAAGCCATACACAGAATGGGCAGATAGGGTGCATGAATACCCAAGGGGGTTTAGAATACCAGACTTTACTCTTTTTTATGGGAATGAAAACCAGTCAACAGTAGAAAACATTGCTAAGTTCGCAGCCCAATGTGGTGAATTTACCAATAATGATTACATGAAGTTAAGACTTTTTTCAAATTCTCTAACTGGGGCAACTTTTGTATGGTATATTAACCTTAAACCTGGCTCTATCCAAACTTGGCAGCAAATGGAGTAGGTATTTCATGCCCGATTCTTCCAAATAGAGCCAGAAGTTTCTATGGCAAACTTGGCAAGGTTGAGTTAAAGGCCTAATGAGAAGGCTGTTCAATTTATTGCTAGATTCAAAAGAGTACGAAGCAAGTGTAGGGTCATTCTACTAGAGCCTGAATTTGTGAGATTGGCTCAAAATGGTTTAGAGTTTAGGCTTCGAAAGAAGTTCGACTTAACTGAGTTTCGAGACTCAGTTGAATTAACCTATAAGGTGTCTAGATATGAATCATTACTTGAGAAAGAATAAGATCGAAGTAATGCATCATATAAGACTTATTGTAGAGACCCTAATTACGAGATTGATGCAGCAAAGATTGTAGGGAAAGAGCCTATGACCTGTGAGGCATTAATTCATAAGGATACTATAATAGAACAGCAGTTTAAAAAGAAAGACCTTCATAGGAAATACTCTTTCGATTTCACAAAGGCAAATGATATTTTTTTATCATTTGCTTGCAGCAAATTTCCTAAAGTTATCAAAAAGAGTTAAAATTCCTTCTCCAGAAGGACTTAAAGGGAAAATGTATTGTAAATGGCACAATTCTTAGTCTCACTTAACTAAAAATTGTATTATTTTTCGGGACAAGATTCAAGAACAAATTTGAAAGGGGAGTTTAAAGTTCCCAGCCAAAGTAGAAAAAGCTATGAGGATTGACACTAACCCATTCCCAGAGATCGGGGAAGTTACAGCCAATGTTGGTGTGTGTAGACGCGCCTCGAGGGCTTCATGCTACAGTTCAGACTCAAATGTCACGGTTCTTAATCTGATCTCACAATGTGCGATGTGAGATTGATAAATCACCAAAGAGACCAAATCTGGCAAATCGTTTTGGAAAACTGATTTTTAAGAAAGAAGTGCCAAACATGGACTGCTTTGCCAGATACAGAGTTGCCACCTAAATGTTTTATTTTTGGGGGAATTTAGGAAACCCGGACTCGTTGCCTAAGGCCACGTGTCCGTCATCACCAAAGTTGTCTCAGCTCGGGAACTTAGGTATGATTGGGGAAGGTCATCTATGAGCACCCCGCTCGCCCGATCAAAGATCGGCCTGTACTAAGCATGATATCTTGTTTTTTAAAACACATGCGTTCTTATTCCGGTTAATTAGCTAGAATTACTATGTGATGCGCACAACACACGAGTATAGACTAGATCGCCTAATTTCTAACAAAGCATTGTATATTTGTTTGAAAATGGTTTGAAGGTGCTACTCGCAAGTAGTCTAAGACGTGGATTTGCCACCTTCAGGTGGGTTTAGAAAATATGATTTTGCCACTCCGCAAAGTGAGCTTAAAACACGCATTTCAATGAATTGTTCCAATTCAAGTAATCCAACCTTCACCCACAAGCATTCAGACAGTTATAACAAATAAGCAATTAGCCTCATGGCAAACATGCTATCATGGCAACACTCACACTCATGCAAGATGCTAAAGCAGAAATACTTACAGTGTACTCCGAGCCAAAACAATAGCCAGTTAGTAATCAATACATGATCCTAGCTTATGTTAAGATGGCTAATGCAACGCATGAAAAATGGAACTAAAATAGGCTCGGCTATTCTAAGATGGCATATAAGATACAACTTGATACATGTATTCAAATCGGTATTGAAATACAATGCAGTTTGTATGATGCGCCGAGCCCGGTGTATGTAAGATAGATGGATGAATGCAAACATGCAAAGCATAAGTATGATAATTGAAACATGACCTAGAACTAACCATCGTAAGTGGTTAAGTAAAAGGGAGAAAGACGTGAGGTTGGAAGACATTCAAACACGCACGCACGCTTATTACAAAATTCGCCCTCTCGACGGAGGGTCCGAAAGACTAATACAAATTGACTAATTAACTAACACTAGCTAATTAATTATTACACATCACTTAACTAATTAAACAAATCAATTAAGCTACATATGCAGTAAAGAGGCCTCGGGAAGAGGGACAGGTGCATGAATGCTCGGATCTATTCGGAAATCTATCGCCATGATCATGCTACCTCTGTTTACACTGCTCTGCACCTCTGAAGACTGCACAAGTCTCAAGGATGCTCATGAACCACTCCCTGAGTGTTGTGGGAGGTCACCGGCCAAGAGATATGGCCACCGGCCATGGGTAACTGGTAATCGACCATTTGTGGGGACATCGGCCAATAATGCATAGCCGGCCGGCACTAAAGATGGCCGACCGACTGTAGACACCCCATTTTTGACCGTCCTCAAGACTTGGACGTCACCGTTTGAACACTCGGTGATTATCCATGTTTGTGTTTGTTTGGAGTTCCCGGAGTTCTCGGCTACGCGCCTTGCCTCAGGATCTCCGAACTCGACTGTTTTGTGTCTGGTTTTGCACCAAACACTTGTGTTTTGCCTTGGAGGGGAAGGGAATGCCTTTTGAGGCATCCCTACACACCACCGGCCCTTTCCCACCCCACCGGCACTCCCTTTTGGCCATCGGCACTGTTTTCTCAAAAACTTTGGCCGGTCGGCATTATATGTTACCGACCGGCACTTTTTTGTGCCGGTAACATTTTTGGCCAGCTGGTGACCCTTCTGACCCCCCCTGGGGCATGGTGCATGCCAGCTGTGCCAGCTGGATTACACCATCACTCCTCCCCGTGCATAGGATTGGCCCATGTGCACCTTTGACCCCCCTAAAGCTTCTAGAAGCTTGAACCCTTTTGGCCAAGCTTCTTGGAGAAGCTTGGCCAGCTGTTTTGGCTTCTCCAAGAAGCCTTGCACCCCCTTGACCCCTTGACCCTTTTTCTCTTTGCTTAGCCACTAAGTTAAGAGCTTTCCTTGGCCTATATAAGCTCCCCTCCTCCCCCTTGAGCTAGGTTAGAACTTTTGGGAGCAAAAACTAGAGATATATCTCTATACCTCTGATATATATCCATATATATCTATATTTTCGTCTCTCTCATCCTTGTGTGTGTGTTTTAGGCCTAAATAGTGTGTTTTACCTTACTTTTGCACCATTACACACACTATTACACCTAGCTCCGAGATTGAGAGACTTGGACGGTTGTTTGTTGAGCTTTTGGACTGATTTTGATCACTAGAAGAGGGCTGCACCATCTGTTCTTCAAAGGATCTTCAAGGGTGAGCACTTCACTTTAGATTCCCCATTCTTGCACTAGCTTTCTACCCATCTTACTTTGTGTTTTTGGCTTTGTGTTTGACATAAAAAAGACTTGTTTTTCCTTGCTTAAGAACATTCATTAAGATTGTTTTGTGGTTTGGGTAGAGTCTCACCCTCTTAGGCCTTGTTTTGGCCATTTTGGTGCCTTTTCTTGAAGCTTTGCTTACTTGGTGTTTTTGGTCTTCTCACCACTGAAAACCAGTGGGTTTTCAGTGGTGAGGAAGGTACTTTCATGTCTTGTATAGGGGAGGGACACCCCTCTCCCCTTTGTCTCTTTCTTGCCTTTGTCTTTGGCCAAAAGGGTAGCATGCATGAGTAGTTGCATTTAGCTTCATTTCAGAGTTTTTTTGGGTGTTTTGGAGCATGTTTAACCTCTGTCTAAAGTGGGTTTGTTGGTCCTTAACATGATCTTTATACTTGCTTTGTAATCCTCCATTTTGCTTGGAAATATGCCATGCCATTAGCCTAGTATACCCTCATGTTTTAGCTTAGCATGTTGAAGTATTTGACCATGATTTGCCATGTCTTAGGTCTGTTAGCCACTGATTTTTCTATGTTTGGCATGCTTAATGCAGTTGCCTTGCATTGTTGCTTGTGAGCCATGGGTATGTGATCCATGAACATGCATTGGTTAGGATATTTAGATGATTTGGAATCATTTAATATGTCATTTCAGTCCCTATACCATGCTTATATGCCTCCATGTGTCATCTCTTTCATGCTTTGAAACAATGGTCCTTTATGCCTAGGAATGGACATTGTGCATGCTTGCATATTTAAGGCATTTAGGACTATCATATCAAGAGGTTTGGATGTATTTTTGCATGCTAAAAATCTGTTTTTGGTTGCTTGGTTCATGCCATGAATGATCATGTTGGTGGTGGTGGAAAGCTCTTTGTTTATGCCTTAGCCTTAGGCCCTTTTGCTTGCATGTTTGCATGAATATGTGTCCATCATCTTGAGCACTTTTAGCCACTGTTTTGGGGGTGTTTGGGGGCCTCCCATTTCAGTCCAAACCCCTCTTGTGGCATGGTTGTATGCTTGTCTTGTTGCCTCCAATTATATGCTTGCATTGTGCCATTAATGCTACATGAGGAGTTGCATTATATCATTGCATGTTAGGAGTATTGTATACTTGCCATAATAAGTTGTATTACATTGGGTATGTCTTGCATTTCATCACACATTGCACCATTTGAGCCATGTTTGCATAACATGCATTGCATTACTTGGTTTGGGGTGTCAAACTAAGTGTGAGAAGTGAGGGGTGTTTGTACTTCAAGTGACAAAACACACCTCAATTCTCATGTCACTAGGGCCCTTGATCTTGGCATGATAGGGACTTAGTTTTCATTTTGTGTGTTGCATGCATATTGACATTGAAATGCAATCTTGGTTCCTTAGGCTATCATGCACCAAGATGCATAATTGATGGCCCAAGAACCAGGGGTCATGCTTCCTTGAGTCCCATACATGATAGGGAGCATTGGCCATGCTTACATTTGCTCTAAAATCCATATCATGCACTGTCTGCCTGCTGTTGCTGTCAAACTGTCTCCTGCAAGAATTTTGTGCCGACCGGCATTATATAGTGCCGACCGGCACTATATGGGCGGCCGGTAACCTCATTGACAACCGGTGGCTATTTTACACGGCCGGTGGACATTCTATTCAGCCGATGGTGATCCTCAATGTTCAGGGAAAAGGTCCTGAGACTTTGGCAATTTTTGGAGAGACGGGGCAGCAAAAACAGAGGCAGCAGTGTTATGATACGGGTTTCTGGGCGAGTCGGATTAGAGCATGCATCATTCGCGCATCCCGAGGCAGGGCTGAGGCCCCTTTTCTTTTTATGTTAAATTTTGTTTGATAATTAGAAATTTCTGTAATAATTAATTTATTCTGTATTTGGACTGTATTATTTTGGGACTGTATTATTCTTTTGGTCCCTCCGCGTGAGGGCATGTTTGTAATAAGTGTGTGTGGGTGTGTGCATGTCTTCCAACCCCCATTTCTTTCTTCCTTTTTACTTACTTGCTTTGATGGTTAGTGTTAGGGCACGTTTATTTTAGCATACCTTATGCTATGCATGCGTGCATCCATGCATTTGTTGACATGCATTGGGCTCGGTACATCATACAAACTGCATTGTATTTCAATTCCAAATTGAATATGTGATATCTGTAGCATTTCACATGCCATGTTTAGGATAGCTGGGCCTACCTAGATTGCATCTTTGTATGTGTTGCATTAGACATTTCAGTATGCTTAGGTCCATGCACGGATTTCTAATGAGCTTCTGTTTTGGCTTGGAGTACTAGGTGAGCTTTTATGCTTTAACATATCACATGTATGTGAGTGTTGCCATAATAGCATGACTACCATGAGGCTAAGTGCTTATGTGATATAACTGCTTGAATGCCTGTGGATGGAGGTCGGGTTGCTTAAATTGGAATGATGCATTAAAACTGTGAGTTTTAAAAACTGTCTTTTCTAAAGCCCACTCGAGGGTGGCAAAACCTGCATTTTAGCCTACTTGCGAGTAGCAAATCATTTTCAAAACAAACATGCAATGTTTTGTTCCAATTTAGGCGATTTGGTCTATACTTGTTTGCTGTGCGCATAACATAGTAATTCTAGGCTAATAATTGGAATAAGAACATGTAATGTTTTCAAAATCGGATATCACGGTTAGTAGAGGCCGGTCTTCGGACCGGGCGAAAGGGGGTGCTCATAGCTGACCTTCCCCGATCATACCCAAGCTCCCGAGCCGAGGCAACTTTGGTGATGACGGACATGTGGCCTTCGGCACCGAGTCAGGGTTTCCTAAATTTCCCATTTTAAAAATATTTAGGTGGCGACTCTGTAATCTGCCAAAGCAGTCCATGTTTGGCACTTCTTTTCAAAAATCAGTTTTTCTTCAAAACGATTTGCCAGAGTTGGACTCATTGGTTCAAGATTTAGAACCGTGACATTTTGAGTCCTTTGAACTGTAGTGACCCAATATCGAACCAGAACGGGGGGGAGTCGCACCCTCTCCCCGGGATGCGTTCGGGGACGTCTACACCGACCATCTCTTCCTGCAGAATCCTGTTTTTGCTGCAGCAGAGGGCAAACAGAGCATGGCAATGCATTTTCAAGGTAATGTTTGCACCACCACCCTCCTTATCATGTTTAAGACTCAAAGGAGTATGGCTCTCGACCCTCGGGCCATGAATCACGCATCTTGATGCATGATGGCCAAAGGAGCCAAGTGTGCGCATTAATGTGAAATGGATGCACAAAACACATATGAATGCTTCACATTCTATCATGTTGGATCAAGAATGTCGGCGACCGAGGATTGAGACACGTTTCGCCACTTCGAGTACGAACGTTCCTCATTCCTCGTGTTTGGTTTGACACCCCAAACCAAACACAATGCGATGCATGTATGCCAAATACAATGCAACATGCAACCAATGCGATGCAATATGAGTATGCTAACTCAATGTAATGTAATGGTACCTAAGCATCCAAGTTAAGTCAATGTAACATGAACATGACAAATGCAATGCAATGTAACCTAATATGCAAGCAAACTAATGCAATATGGGCATGCAAGCAATAATGCCATACAAGGCAATTAGCATATAACAATATGCAAAGACAAGCACGCAAACAAGCATGTAACTCAGCAAGCATGCAAGACATGTGACAACATTCAAGCATGTAGCAACATGTGAGGCAAACATGTAACAACATGTTCAGCAATTTAAAAAGGAGAATGCATGCCAAATGCATTACAACTTAAGCATGCAACAGCATGTCGTGGACCAAGTATACAACAATGCGCAATTAAACTAGCATGCTACAACATGCAATTTTACCAAATATGCAACAAGCATGTGACAACATGCAAGGCAAGCATGCAACAACATGCGGGGACAGTCTTAAACCAAAATGGGCAGCTCTCAAATAGGTCCAAATCAGTTGCCAAAATGCTATAGAAATGAGGACAAATACACATACAAACATGCATGCTAATTGGCCTAACACTTAAGCATAAGAAGGAAACTTTTAAGCACGCTTAAAAGTAATGAAAAGCATGCAAATGTGACAACATTACATGCTCTGAAATGATGCTAGGAGTGATGCCAAATCACATAAACAAGTCAAGCAGGGCATGCCTAAGGCCTAAAGCCTAAGACTAGTCAAGGGATTTGAACCAAAGCTACTCAAAACAAAGTGCATATGGCAAGCACAACCCAAAACAGTCCTAAATCATGGCAAAGTGAGCCTAAAACACGCAATGACCAAAGCCAAAACAAGCTAAAATAAAGGGGCCAAACATGAGGCATTCAAGGCCACAAAAGAGGTGTTACACTACACCCAATACAACCAAACATGGCATGATTTAAACAACCAAAATCAGAGTTATGGCATGTTAAAACAAACTCAAAAACCCACTTAGATGGCATCTAAATGACCTAAACATAGAGGCATGCACAACGACCCGATCATGGAGCATAAGACACCAACTCTTCAAAGCATTGAAAGGATGACAAATGCAAGCATACAAGCATGAAATATGGACTGAAATAACATAACAAGTGATTTCAAGTCACTGAAGTGGCCCAAGTAAAGCATGCTAGAGGATTCAATACTCAAAGTCTACAAGCTAGATTGCATGGTAGCTATACAAAGCAAGTCATGGATGACCAAGACAACCAAAATCAAACCTCAAGCATACCAAAACATAGATAAAAGCTTCTTGAAGTCGAGCCAAAATCACGCTAGAAAGACATGTTACAACATGATGCATGTTAGGCCAAATCATGGGATTACAAAACAAGTACATGAAACATGCATGATGTGTCTAAACCAACTCAAAACAGAGGTATAAAATGACAAAATAACACTAAATACCTACTAAAATGGTGTTAAAACAAACTAAGCATACATGCTACCATACTAAGCCCTTAACACAAGCATATGAGACACAAGAAGAGGGGGGTGTCCCTCTCCTATTCAAGACCTCAAAACCACTTCTCCATCACTGAAAATCCTCTGGATTTCAGTGGTGAGAAGGTCAAAATGATATGGTTCCAAAGCTCAAAAGGACAGGCACAAAACAACGCCAAACAAGGCCTAAGAGGAGGTAGACAACCCCCAACCAAAAAATGACCTTAAACAATCATCTTAAGCATACAAAATTAGAACTTTTTATAGTTTATAGCTAAGCTTGAAACACTATGCAAGATAGGCTAAAAGCTCATGCAAGAAAGGGGTATCTAAAGTTGTTTGCTCACCCTTGAAGAACACCTCCAAGAACACCAACTTCAGCACCTTCTTCTGATCAAAACAACTTAAAAACTCTAGAATCAACTCTTCTAGTGCCTCAGCAACCAAGGATAGTGTAATGGTAGGTGTTTATGTGCAATAGTAAGAACAAAACACACTTTTGAGCTCAAAACACACACACAAATCTGGAGAGAGAAAAATATAGAGAGAGAGCTATATCTAACTTGTATATCAGATCTTGGAACCTCTGGAAAGGGAGAGGAAGCTCACCTTTTATCGAAAACAAAATTTGCAAAGCTTCTTAGAGAAGCTAAACAAGGCTGAAATCCCTCCATACACGTGTATGGAGGGGATAATTGTGCGTGCCAACTGTGCCAGCTGGCACAAAATATCTTCCAAAAGCAGATGGAAAGGGGTCGGCCAGAAAATATGGCCGATTGACCAACAAAGGTGGCCGACCGGCCAAAGATAGTGCCGATCGGCCAACACTTTTGGCCGATGGCAAGAAAAAGGGGCCGATGGCTTCAAGCCTTGGCCGGTGGGTTGAAGGGATGGCCAACAAGCCACCCTCTTCCCTTAGAATCAAAAGCACAAGTGTTTGGTCCACAACCAAGCTCAAAACAATCAAGTTGAGAGATCTTGAGGCAAGGCGCGCGGCTGAGACCTCTGGGGACTCAAAACGAACACGAGCATGGATGATCACCAAGTGTTCAAACGGTGACGTCCAAGTCTTGAGGACGGTCAAAAATGGGGTGTCTACAGTTGCCCCTCTTTGACAGAGCTCGAAATTCATAATAATGACGGGAGTGAATGTCAAAGCCCAGAGATAACCCATTTTCGACAAGGCCGAAGACTTAGACAAGCATATAAGGCAATAAAGATATGTGCCCACAGGCGGGGGCAAGATGCAAATGACACTGCACAATGCCGAACATAACTTATGATCATGCAAAAAGAGCTATAACGAAGCATATCATGCAACAGTTTTAAGCAGGCAAAAACAAATCCAACTACATCACATACAGAAAGGATGTAAGAGAATTATAGAATTCTCGATACGTCTCACGCAGAGAATACAATGCCTGTCCGGTTCATCTGGTCACGCCAGCGTCAAATGAACCGTACATACAATATCGTGCCTGAAAAAAGAAAGAAAACTTAACAGGTACAAAGTTGTTACTAACATGCACAACAATGCAATTGAAAAGTGCATGACAACGCGGGTGAAGGAGTGCAAAGCAATGTAGTTGAAACAAGCATGACAATGCAAGTAAACATGCGCGACAACGCAAGCGAATGATGCATAACAATGCGATTGAAACAAGCATGACAATGCAAGTAAAACATGCGCAACAACGCAAGTGAAGGGTTCATAACAATGCATTTTGAGGCATAAACATATGTAAGAGAAGCACACGCAACAACGTGTACAATGTGTGTAACAATGGGCCGAAAGGCATAAACACATGTAAGTAAAGCACACGCGACAACGTGTACAATGTGTGCAATGTCAGGAAAGGCATAAGCACATGTAAGTAAAGCACACGCAACAACTTATACAATGTGTGTAACAATGCGCCAAACGTCATAAACACATGTAAGTAAAGCACACGGGACAACGTGTACAATGTGTGTAACAATGCGCCGAAAGGCATAAACACATGTAAGTAAAGCACACGCGACAACATGTATAATGTGTGTAACAATGCGAGGAAAGGCATAAACACATGTAAGTAAAGCACACGCGACAACGTGTACAATGTGTAAAGCAGGGATGGCATGAACACATGTAAGTAAAGCACACGCAACAACGTATACAATGTCTGTAACAATGCGCTGAATGTCATAAACACATGTAAGTAAAGCACACACGACAACGTGTACAATGTGTGTAACAATGCGCCGAAAGGCATAAACACATGTAAGTAAAGCACGCGCGACAACGTGTACAATGTGTGCAATGTGAGGAAAGGCATAAACACATGTAAGTAAAGCACACACGACAACGTGTACAATGTGTGTAATCATGCGAGGAAAGGCATAAACACATGTAAGTAAAGCACACGCGACGACGTGTACAATGTGTGTAACAATGCGCCGAAAGGCATAAACACATGTAAGTAAAGCACATGCGACAACGTGTACAATGTGTGCAATGTGAGGAAAGGCATAAACACATGTAAGTAAAGCACACACGACAACATGTACAATGTGTGTAACAATGCGAGGAAAGGCATAAACACATGTAAGTAAAGCACACGCGACAACGTGTACAATGTGTAAAGCAGGGATGGCATGAACACACGTAAGTAAAGCACACGCAACAATGTATACAATGTGTGTAACAATGCGCCAAACGTCATAAACGCATGTAAGTAAAGCACACGCGACAACGTGTACAATGTGTGTAACAATGCGCCGAAAGGCATAAACACATGTAAGTAAAGCACACGCGACAACGTGTACAATGTGTGCAATGTGAGGAAATGTGCATCACAATGCGAACAAAACGTGCGTGTCAACGCACGGGGTGTGTGATTAACAATGCAACAACAAAGAGAGGCACATATTAAACATAATCATGGCGATGGCATGTTATTCACGATATGGAAATGCAACTTCAAAACAAGATGAAGCATTGTTCAATGCAAGACGCGTAACGAGCGCGATAATTACAGTCATAACAAAGCATTGTAATACAACATACTTAAAGCAATTTCCGGGACTTGCAAGATACAAAAGGATATGAGAAAGGATACACCTTGTGTGCACCAAGCATCGCACACAGAAGACACGGCTCGAGGTCAACACAGAGGCCGGCTAAGGTTCAAAAGTGCACTTTCTTGCACTGTCTTGAGGAATGGAGGTTCCAAACATCATAGCTGACCCAAACAAGGGTGTAGGAGGTACATCAACCACAAGGGGAGGCCACCAGCTATCCATCGGCCACAAAATGAGACCATCGGCCAAAAATTTGGCCGACCGGCCAAAAATGGCTGTGTCGGGGCAGTTTTGACATTTAGCCACGGGTCTTTAAATATGGGGTTCTAAACCCCATATTTTCACTTCTCACAAGCTCGAAAATCCCTCCTCTCTCTTTCTAGGTGATTTCCCAACCTGCGATCCGCACTTTTCTCTTGTTTTCGTCACTTTTTCGTCATTCGATTCGCGAAACCCTTCCGGTTTCGCACGTTTTGAACCGAACAAATCTCAATTTCCGTGTACTTTTCTCAATTTCCACCGCTTGGGGTTTGTTTTCCCCGAGTTTACCTCGATCTTTGTGCCTTTTCCACGCTCCGACCATTTCTCCCATGTTTCACCCTCTCGGGGTTGACTTTTGGGTTGACCTTTCGCATTCTCACCCATTTTCGACACTTTCGGCCATTTTCACACTCCTTCTGAGATGGCAGACGACATTCCACAGGGTGAGACTCCCCCAGAGGTAGACGTGGACCCCGAGGTTGAGCTTCTACCTCTCCACATCAGGTTGTTCGATCCGGCGGCTTACAGGTCGGCGATACACGTGCTTCCTCCTGACAGCCTCCGTCATTTTAGGAACTATGTGCGAGGCGCGCCACAGGAGCTTCTACTGCGCGAGCCAGAGTCACATCTGTCCTACGGCGCTTCTAAGGTATACCCTTCTCTGTTTCATTTTCCGCAATGTAGAACACATAACTGCAGTAGTCGATTCTGTTCTTTAACTGCTTGACTCGGATACACCGATATATCACATGCTGTAGTTTACTGTGAGCACACTCACACTCGATATCTGTTTAAACTTGAACATATGCAGGCACACTGCATTGTCATCAAATTCTGAGCGCACTCAAACACATGCACACACACTGTATTTTCAACAATTCTGAGTGCACCCAAACATATGCACACACCTTGCATTTTCAACAATTCTAAGTGCATCCAAATACTATATATCTAACACTGCTTCGCATTTGTTTGTCTTTGAACACAGGGAGATTCCTATGCCTTCCGGGGGTATGGGAATGTCGTCGCTCGAGGATGGTATATGGAGCTACCTGATGCAGTCCGCCGCATCGTCGACCAGGCCGGCTTTGGGACCTTCTGCATGGGATTCTCGTGCCTCACTGCGATCAGGCCCTTTCTCACTACTTTGGTAGAGAGGTGGTGGGACACCACCTACTCCTTCCACCTTTCTGCCACCAGGGAGATGACGATGACTCCCTTTGAATTCTCCATGCTCACAGGCATCGGAATAGGGGGTGATTCGATCCCTTTTGATGCAGATATGGATGAGTGGGACGCTGCTCAGATGTACCTGCTCGGCGCTCAGCCACCTCTTGCCCGTGCAGCATTTGTGAGGTACTCATGGTTCGAGGACCACTTCCGTGCCCAAGCGCCTACTACCCGGGAGGAGGAGGAGCAGTACGCCCGCGATTTTATCATGTTCCTGCTAGGGACCACGCTCTTCGCCGACCGGGCGAACACCGTCGCCCTCTATCTGCTGAGTGCACTTGTGGACGTAACGCGGATCCGCCTTTATGACTGGGGTGGCGCCGGCTTGGCCACTCTCTACGGTTATATGAGCTCATCGTCCCGCCGCAGCGGGCAGTTGCTTGGAGGCTATTGGCGAGCTTGGGAGGTACACATTCCCTTTCTGCCTTTTCAATTCTGTTTTTCATTATCCGTACACCATACACTGCACACACGGCACACATGTAATCTGCTCCCAACTGACTGTATACTGCACACACTGTTCTGTGATTTTTGTTTCATTCTGCATTCTACTTTATCTGATAAGCATACTGATGTTTTCTCTGTTACTCTTCGCAGTTGTGGGTATATGCCTACTTCCCGAGGCTTGCCCCAGTACCAGACGAAGAGATGCCCCCCATGGTTCCATTTTCCCACCGCTTTGACGTGAGATGCGAGCGGAGGCCGCGAGAGTCCTTCATGTTCTTCCGCCGCTACTTTGACACCATCACCGCAGCCGAGGTATGTTAAACTTTATAGTGCCTTTAAGCTTCGCTTTTCAATGTAGTTTCAATAACAGTAGATAACAAACTGTATATCATTTACAGATCACCTGGCAGCCCTGGGCTCCGTTGCCGGATATGGTGAGGGGTCAGTACGAGGGCACTGAGGAGACTGCCCGATTGAGGATTCTGCTGGAGGGCCTGGTCTGCCGTGTTTGGTACTTCGGGGAGCGCTTCTTGCTGCAGACCTTGGGCATACCAGAGCAGCGAGTTCTAGTGCCTCCTCTTACCCACGCGAGGTACACCGAGAAGTATACCTTAGCGGAGATGATGAGTTACACTATCGGCTGGGGCTATGAGCGCTTTATAGACGAGGGCGACTATACGGAGTACGTCCAGACCTATATTATATGGCCTCTGACCGGTGCCGGCCGAGTTAGGAGAGAGAGACTAGCGGCGCCAGCAGGGAGAGCAGGAGCATCGCGGGCACCTCAGGCCCGAGGCAGAAGTAGGTCTCGGAGAGGGCAGGGAGCTGGGTGGCCCAACCTGCCTACCATGACGACATGCCGATGGCAGGGCAGGGAGACTTATCAGATCCCTTTCGCTCCTCCTCTTGCTAATCATGAGCTTGTCGGAGTCTATGGCTCAGCCCCGGTATGTATTGCTATATTTTGCATTCTATACAGTCATTTCAATTTATTTGATATCCCGCAGAATATTAATGACTTCAACACTTTTGCAGGCTTCCGTCGAGTACACTCGCCAGTCCCTGGAGTTGACAGCCTCAGCAGTAGGGATGTTGCAGTGGTGCATGGACCTGTTGATCATCTACGGCATCCCGGTAATTTCTTTCAACCAAAGTTTCAAACTTTGCATAATCTGTTCCATACTGATCTGATGTTTCACATTATCAACACGGCACTTGATACACAGCACTCACGGCACTGATACACTGTAACCCACATACTGCTCACAACGTTGCTCACGGCATTCATATACTGCACTCAGTCACTGCATTCTGTACTGATACACTACTCACAGCATTCATACACTGTACCCGGTATTTATGCTCTGCTTTGTATAGCATAACTGATGCATTTACCATTCGTCCTTTTCAGGCCCCATTCCAGATACCGGCTGCAGGAGGTATTCCAACAGGACCATCTGCACCTACCTAAGGAGGAGGGAGAGCAGGGCGAGGGACTACAGTATGCCCCCGTACCAAAGTCGGGCATACTCACGTTGGGAGCAGCTCACGAGCACCGATTCCAGACGACGATGAGTCTGAGGCGGAGGCGGATTCATCTGAGGATGAGACTGGAGATGGCTCGAGCTCGGGCTCAGATGACGGAGCTGACGGTGATACTCCGGGACCTTCGTCCAGGAAGAGCACGAGGACAGACTCTCATGCCTGATATGATTGATGCCGATTCAGACACCCTGCTGCTTTTTCTTTTCTTTTTGCTTTGTTCAGACATTTTGTTGCTTTCCTTTTTTGTTTTACTTTTCTTTTTGCTAGTAGTTTGAGTACATTGTACCACCGCAGGCAGGTTTTATTTTCCTCAAAACTATGTATTTGAAAAGATGATGGAATGAAACTAGCTTTTTGTTGAAAAATTGTTGCATTTGTACATTCTATGCATCGCATCGCATCATATTACATAACAATGTAAATGAGATTGAACTTTTGTTAGAAAATTAAGCACTTGCACCATAATAATCAAGTAGCGAACCGATTAACGACAAAAACAACTCGATAATCAAAACAAAGACCTTAACAAGTTAACCAAGTGTAAATACAACTCGATAAGCAAAACAAAGACTTAAAGAGGATGAAATACAACTCGATAAACAAATGTACAGCAACTCGATAAGCAAATAGGCGTGACTTCGCAAAATCATCACCCAAGGCACTGGAAGTGGAACCAATCACAAGTTCTTAGCATCCTCAACAAATAGACAACTCTGAGGATAAGAGGGAAGGCCATCGGGCAAAGGGAGAGGCCATCGGCCACAAGAAATGGC
Source organism: Camellia granthamiana (assembly GCA_036172215.1). NCBI lineage: Eukaryota > Viridiplantae > Streptophyta > Magnoliopsida > Ericales > Theaceae > Camellia > Camellia granthamiana. Next base: position 23,447,646 of record CM069910.1, on the reverse strand, counting down.
CACCGGCCATCATTATTAGCCGATCGGCTAGATATGGTGGTCGGTCGGCACTCTTTTTGGCCGATCAGCCAAAAATGGCAAGAACCACCAGAATGTTGACACCTGTCTTCCACTCACATCTTATCTTCTACAAAAGCCGCAGCTTCGTAGTTTTGCTCATTTCAACACTGTTTTGCACCAAATGGAAGAGTTCCTTGTCCAAAATCTCACAAACTGGATTGCCAACTTGGATGGCTCGGAAAGGCTGAATTTCTGAGGTTTCGGCATAAAAACGCTATTCCCGCTGGGTCGCACCCCGTTGTGTTTTCCATTCCTCTATGCCGCGGCAAGGTTTTGGAATCCGGTAACACACGTCTTTAGCTTTTGCGGGTCAAGAAATGTGTCCTACTTACGAGGATTTCCAAGCTTTAATGGAATCCGAGCGTAATGAAGAAATCTTGCCTTAACTCCGATTCGGCCACGTCCAAGCCCTAGGACGGATGTGCGGCCTCACTTTGCATGACGCTCAATCATTGATTCACGACGGGGAGCTAGACATTCCAAGCTTGGTTTGTTAGTTTTCTGATGCTGGTGACCGCAGCGACCATCATTGGCAGGGTTATCGGCGAAACGCGCTTTGCTTATGCTCGCTATCTCATTTCTTGCTTGCCCCGGGCTCCGGCGGGTTTAGCACTCATTTGATTGAGGTGGCCGAGGGCTTGAAAGAGGGCAAAAGCTATATTGCCATGGCATTGGCCGAGACATTGATGGGCTTAGACGCTTTTCATCGTTGGGAGATGGCTAGGTTTGCAGGGAGTCCACTACTATTGCAGGTAACTTTTCCCACCCCATCTCACATATATTGCTCACATCACTCGGCCCTCGGGCTCGGTTTTTCTCTCAAAACCTTCTGCTCACTTTTTCTCTCAATGTACACCTCTCTATTCTTTTAGCTCTCATTTTTCATTCCTCCCCATATATGGTTGATGGACAAACTGAAGATTGTGGACTCTTGTCCGACATATTCAGGTTGCAGCTATTTCTTCTGGCGACGTCTAGTCGATGCTCCGAATGAGGAATGGTGGTACAACTGGATGTGCAGTTTGTCCGCAGACCGCATTGCTTGGCGCTGCCCTTGGCTCAATTTACCAGTGATGAGCTACAGCATGACCCGCCAGCCCGGGATCCAGTTGATAGGCTTGACACACTGCGTGTTTTACTTTCCGTTCCGATTCCAGCGCCAGTTCAGACATGATCAGACTTGCCTAGAAGAAGGGATAGAGTACCCTGCTGCATTTCCGGTCTAAGGCGCACAGCTAGCCTGGTATGCCATAGCGTGGAGGACGAGAGAGCTTCTAGCCCCCGCTCCCATTTTTAGCTACACCCTCTCTGACGAGTGCATAGATTGGCTCAATGAAGAGGCACAAGTTGGGCCCTATTTGGTATCAAAGTCTTCAACCAGCTCTGGGAGGGGACGCAGGAACACCTGACTATGCCCCAAATTTATTTGCTTTAATTAGAACTTTCAAGTTTTCTTTATGAATGTAATAAAAAAGCAGCTTCACTTTGTATTCAAGAGTAGGAGAACTCTGTGTTGAAATCAATGAAATTGAAGGTTGTGGGTACTGAAAATTTTCCGTTTGGATCCAAAAATGGTCTAAGTTGTAAAAAGATTAATTTGAGCAAAATCAACTTTTATTAAAACTTTTCAAAACCATTTTCGATGTGGATCAGAACTGGACATGCCTGAGATCTGTCACTGAGATGTACAACCCCGGATTCCAGTAACTGGAAAGTTGCCCATAGTCTGAATAGCACTATACTGGAGATCACAACCGAGTTTGTGGATGCTGAATAAACAAAAATGACCAAACATGATCACATGGACAAAGTTGATCGGGGAAGTGTTTGTGGCTGGACTTCAGACATGAAGTTGCCTAAGTATCCCAAAGATGGGAATCAAGCCTTAGGTAGTTCGGCTTGGGTTCACTCGAGTATTAGCACTCTCCTTTTGCACTCTAACTTTTGCCAAGGCCGCCCTTTGCAGGTTTTCAACCTTACGAGCTCAGTTTTTATAATTTCAAATTTTTTCAATGTTCTAACTTTTGCCTTCGTCGCCCTTTCGAGTTTTCGGCCTAGCGAGCCTCTCAGGGATAATATTTCTTCAACTTGTCCATGTTGATCGGTTGGGAGAACTCTAGGCCATCTAGGTCCATCAGAACGACAGCTCCACCCGACCAGATAGACTTGATGATGTAGGGACCAGTTCAATTGGGTCTGAACTTGCCCCTAAGGTCGTGGATGGGAGTTCAGTTGTCTTTGAGCACAAGATCCCCTTCCTTCAAATTCCTCAACTTAACCTTCTTGTTGAAAGCCCTGGCAATTCTGCGTTGATAACCCTGAACATGGTATAGTGCTTTCAGCATTCACTCGTTGAAGAGCATGAGTTCTTCAAATCTGCTCTGCTGCCAATCTGCCTCAACTATCTGACACTCGGCTAGTACTCGCAAAGACGGGACCTCAACTTCGATAAGTAGAACGGCCTTCATCCCATAAACCAATGAATACAGAGTCACTCCAGTAGAAGTTCGAATTGAAGTCTGGTAGCCCCACAGAGCAAATGGCAGCTTATCTGGCCAGTCCCGATAGGTTTCCACCTTCTTCTGCAGTATGTGTTTGATGTTCTTGTTGGCGGCCTCAACTACTCCGTTGGTCTGCGGCCGATATGTAGACGACTTGTGAAAAGCCACATTGTACTTGTCCAATAGGTCGATCACCTCCTTCTTGAAGTGAGAACCATTATCTGAAATGATCTCGTTCGAGACCCCGTAGCGACAGATGATGTTGTTCCTAGTGAACTTTGCAACATGAGACGCCTTCAACACCGCATAGGATTGGGCCTCAACCCACTTCGTAAAGTAGTCTATCGCTACCAGAATATACTCATGCCCATTGGACCCCTTCGGAGTGACAGCCCCGATCACATCAATCCCCCAGACTGAAAACGGCCATGGCAAAGTCATGTTGTATAGCTTCGACGGCGGAATGTTCATGCGATTTGCATGGATCTGACATTTGTGGCATCGCCGGACAAAGCCAATACAATCCTCCTCTATGGTGGACCAGTAATAACCCTGTCTAAGAATTTTCCGAGCTAGCATCACCCCGTTCATGTGCGCTCCGCACTCTCCTCCATGGATGGCCTTCATCAGGCGCTTCGATTCTTTGGCATCAACACACAGCTTATGCATCCCCAGATGACCTCTCTTGTACAGTTTACCTCTACAGATGATGAACTAAGTAGCCATTCTTCGTATTGCCCTCTTATCTTTGGCATTTGCCCCTGGTGGATACGTCTCTTTTTCCAAGAAGTTCCAAACATCGTAATACCAAGGGTTCTCATCTTGAACCTCTTCTATGGCAGCAATCAGCTCATAGGCCGACGCAAATTTCTGGTCAAATTTATGGTCAATAATGATCGGACGCATCCGGACTCCAAAAGGGATGTCTATCATGGAAGATAGAGTTGCTAGCAAATCTACGAACCTGTTGTTCTCTCTTAACAGATGAGTGAAGTTCAGCTTCTCAAACCGACGAATCAGCAAGTCCAAGGTCTAGTGGTAGATTCTCATCTTTTCTTCTTTGACTTTCCAATCTCCTTTAGCCTGAGATACAACAAGGTTCAAGTCCCCGATGATGTCCAACCGTTTTGCCCCTAGTTCCAGGGTGGCTTCTAGTCCAGCGATACACGCCTCATATTCTGCTTCATTGTTCGATACTTTGAACCGGAGTTTGAATGCTAGAGGGATGCAGGAATTGTCGAGTGCTATCAGCAACACTCCTATCCCGTACCCATATTGGTTTGACGCTCCGTCAAAGTACATTGTCCAAGTTTCGTCTTCGACTTGCAAGATAGGCTCGTCTGGGAATAGGTACTCAACTGCTTCATCCCCTTCAACTGGGTGATCGGCTAGGAACTCTGCTATCGCTCTCCCTTTTACTGACTTGCGCATCACATATTTCAGATCGAATTCGGAAAACAAAAGCAACCAACGAGCTAGCCTACCCGTAAGTGCTGGTTTCTCGAAGAGATATTTGATGGGATCTAATCTCGAAACCAACATTACAGAGTGAGCTAACAAGTAGTGCCGCAGCTTCCTGGTGGCCCATACCAAGGCCAAACAAGCCTTCTCCAGCGGAGTGTAGCGGGTCTCGTAATCCAGCATTTTCTTACTCAGGTAGTAGATAGCTCTCTCCACTTTGTCCTCAGACTCCTGTGCAAGCATGCAGCCCATTGTAGTTTAAGTCACTAAAAGATACAGAATCAACGATTTTCCCGGCTCAAGCGGTGACAACACAGGTGGGTTCTGGAAGTATTGTTTGATCTATTCAAAAAAGCAGCTTGGCATCGGCCGTCCCATTGGATCTTCGTTCCTTTCTTTAGGAGACCAAAGAGTGGTTCACAAGTCAAGGTTAATTTTGAGATAAACCGTCTTATGAATTGTACTTTACCTAGAAAGCCTCGCACCTCCTTTTCAGTCCTTGGTGGTGGCATTTCTAAGATGGCCTTGATTTTGGTAGGGTTGACTTCAATGCCCCTTTGTGTGATCAAGAACCCCAGCATTTTCCCTGCTGTAACACCAAACGTACATTTCTGAGGATTCAGCCGCAACCGGAATTCTCTGATCCTTTGGAAGAACTTTCGCAAGGTGGTGTAGTGGCCCTCTCTTTTCTTGGATTTGACAATCATGTCTTCCACGTACACCTCAACCTCTTTGTGGATCATGTCATGCAATATCATGGTCGCAGCTCGTTGATATGTAGCTCCAGCATTCTTCAGCCCAAATGGCATCACCCTATAACAATAGGTCCTCCACGGGGTGGAAAAAGTAATCTTCTCCCGGTCTTCGGGTGCCATCAATATCTGATTGTAGCCTGAGAAGCCATCCATAAACGAGAGCAATATGCATGCCCAGCAATAAAATCCACTAACTCATCGATATGCGGCAGAGGAAAGTTGTCTTTCGGACTAGCTTTGTTCAAATCTCTGAAATCCACTCATACACGGATCTTGTCGTCCTTCTTCGGCACCGGAACAATGTTGGCCAACCAAGTCGGGTACTCAGATACAAGCAGGAACCCTACGTCAATTTGCTTGGTGACCTCTTCTTTGATCTTGATAGCCCAATCCGGGCGGATCCTTCTGAGTTTCTGTTTGACAGGTCGGGCCTCTGGGTCAAGAGGGATCCGGTGCTGTACAATCTCAGGATCAATTCCAGGCATGTCTTCGTAGGACCACGCGAAAACATCTTTGAAATCTTTTAACAAAGCGACTCAGCGCTCGCGCTCCTCCGAAGACAACGTGGACCCGATCTGGACCAGTTGCGGGTCCTTCTCAGTACCAACATTAATTTGGGTGATTTCATCAACCAGGGGTTTTACAAACCTCTCCTGCTCTTGTTCTAGCAAATATTTCAAAACCGGAGGAATTTCTTCCTCGTCGTTTTCATCAAAATTTTGAAAGTCCTGATTAATGCAATAAATCAAAGGCACAGAAAAATACTCAAAAGCCACAGCCATTCCATTCTCATTAATCACTTCAACCAGTCCATCTGATTCTTCTGTTACAACAAACTCAAAAGAGAAAGAAAAAGATGACCTAGACAAGACTGTGGCATCCGGGTTATCACTCCCAGGAATACCGGACTCAGACTCAAACGAGTTGGAACCTGATTCCGACTCAATAGACTCGGTGGAATCAGATTCCGGCTCACTACCTGACCCAGTGCTGCTCGATAAGAATCCCTATTCGTACTGCCAGTCGAGGGAGGGTGCGATGGACGCATCCAAAATGTTTGAAGGTGGGCTTGCAGCCATTTCAATCCCGATCATAGACACTGAGAGGTCATCCCCCAAGCACTCATGGACGATCGGAGGATCTGAAAGTAGACAAGCCAGTGCTACCCTCGTTTCAAATTCGGTGCTCTCGGAATCCACTTCCTTACACTGCTCAACCTCAGCTAATGGATCTGTCTACTCCTCGGCAACATCATCCCCGGATAACTGCAAGTCGAAGAAGATTTCAAATCCTGGCAAGAGCCTCTTCTCTACGTTCAGCCATGGCTCGGGGAAGCTGCAGAATGGAAATTTTTCCCCCTCTCGGACGAAGCGTCTGTTCAGGGTGCCCTGGATAGGCTGATGCATCAACTCAAAATGCTTCCCTACTTGCTTGGCTCTGGCTCTCCCGGCCATTTCTTTACCTTTCCTCACCCAGTCCTCTTTGGTGGGCAGATAACCCAAACCAAAGGTATACGGGTTGTGCGGCACTTCGGCTGATATGGCAATGCCCTTCCGGCCACTTCTTCATAGTCCCATCCCAGGGACGTGTTGGTGCTTGTTCATGAGATACACAGACTGCGCGCTGACATATAACCCCTCATCAACGGCTAAGATGTTCTGAACGACCCGGGCCTCAGCTAGGGTAAATCCTGATAGGAACACATCCTCTGTGCCATGCTCGATTTCCAAAACCGGTGTAAACACCTCTGGCGGCGGATGGATTGACGAATTCCCAAAAACTATAGCCACCCCCTTCCCGTGGGGGTATTTCAACATCTGATGTAGGGTGGAACAGACTACCCTCACCTGGTGCAGCCACGGCCGTCCTAGAAGTAGATTGAAGGTTGCGGGAACGTCCAAGACATGAAAGTCAACATCATGTTGCCCTGGACCAACCTTGGTCTGAATCTACATAGTCCCCATCACATCTCTACTTGTATTGTCGTAGGCCCTTATCACCTGGGTAATTGGCACGAAGTCCGCGGGCTTCAACCTGATTGCATACACTATCCTCGACAGGCACACATTAATGACGGATCCCGTGTTGACAAGAACCACCGGTATCCACTTGTCCTTACATTCCACGGAGATGTAGAGTGGTTTGTTATGGTTTGCGCCCTCGGGCGGTAGCTCCTTATCAGAAAAGGTCAACGTCGGGGAAGCTCCTCCCGGAAAAACCAGTCCTACCAGCTGTTCAGGTGTAGTATCTATTGAGAGTTTGGCTTTATCCATTGCAGAAAGGACAGCCTGTCTATGAACTCTGGAAGCCATAAGCAGTCACCAGATAAAGATGTCTGCTTGTATCTTTTTCAGCTGTTTCAGCACAGCCTCTTCTTCGAGCAATTTCTCCTTCTGCTTCTCCACCTCCTTGTCCTTCCCTGACGCTTCTGGTTGATCTAAGTGCGGGGGCTTGAAATACCGCCCGCTCCTAGTCATGTGGTCAACTTCACCCACATACCAGGTATTATCTGGCTGGCTTTGTCCCCATTCTTCGTCTGTGTGGGCGAGAAATAGGTCATCATCTTCCCACCACATGTCGTGGGCAGCCAACAGGCACCTGTCTAGATCCGTTACAACTATTCCTGTGCTTGCAGCATCTTGCGTTCCTATGCCCCGCAGCACGTTACATTCCTGTGCACACAGCACTTTCTGTCCCCCCAGGGGCTTTGGCTTTCCTGATTCTCTCAGAATCCTCGAACCTTTCCCGTTCAGACTACTTCCTCGCAGCTTGTTGTTCAACAACTCCTGTATTCGAACTACCCAGATCCTGAGCGAAATTCTTAGTGCCGGCGCTCTCCGGCGATGCAAACTGATTCCCGGCCCTTCCGGCCAAAAATGATATCCCCAGTCCTCAACGGACCCTGTTCCAGCTGAGGTTGTTCCACAACATCCGGCTGATCATCAAGCCACCCAGTAGACTCTGCTAACACATCAAAATCAAACCAGTTGACTATATGCCTCCCAGATCTTGTTCGTTGAAAAACTGAAGGTTAGCGATGTCCTCTTCCAAATCCGCTAGGTCATCTAGCCCTTGATTAGGTCCATCTTCCCGTACTACACAGATCTCTGCCCCCACTGGCAATTCCACATTCGGCCTAGCCTGGCCTGCTGATGTAATGTAACCGCTCGGGTTGTTCGTGAATCTCGCAGATCCCTCAGGGTCTATACAATCATCCTCATCTGCCTCCTCAGTCGACCCAATCTTATCTTCGATAGCCACCACCACCGTTTCAGGTTGGGTTAGGGAGATGTCCAACATGCTCAAGTCAGTGCTGTCAGGAATGAACACCTCCGGCTCGGGTAGGTGGGAAGGGGTGATATATACGCTAGGGTCATATGACACAACCCCAGTTTGGATCATATTGATACGTTTGGGAGGTGGAGCTTTGTTGTGTGGTGGGAGAGGATTGGTTGTGACATTCGGCTTCTTCGGAGGCACGATCACCCTATTGTCAACGAGGTCCTGAATCTCGTGACGCAATCTATAGCATTGGTCGATGTCATGACCATGATGTTGGTGGAACGCGCAGTACTTCACCGGATTATGGGAGGGGGGAAGTTTTTCTGGCAATGGCCGCGGCTCCAGATGCTTCAAGTGCCCTTTTCTGATTAAACCCCCAGAGCTTTGGACAGGGGCATGTATAGTGGGGTGAAAGTTCTTTGGCCTTTGGGTGCGTATCTGGCTGTTTGCGAGCTACTACCGGACGCACTAGTGAATGGCGTAGCTACAAGGGCTTTTGGGGGTATTGGTGGTGGTAACCATACTCACATCTGAAGATCTAGCAGCTGCGGCACTGCTTGTGCCCGCATTCGCACTGCGGTTGAAAGTCCTCCTGGGCTGCTCTCTTTCATGGTCAATCAGACCTTGTTTTCATAGCATCCTCGATCTGCACCCCTATCTCATGTAGATCTGCAAAGGTGGAAAGGGAGAGAACAATCATCTTCTGCATGAGCTTGGGCTGGAGGTTGCGCACAACCATCCGGATCTGATCCTTATCAACGGGCCTAATGATCATCATCGAGGCCTTGGCCCTCCACCGGGTCACAAAATCGGAGAAGCTCTCCTTCGGCTCTTGCTTGGTTGTCTCAAGATCACATGTTGTGACCTCGATCTGCATATTATAGGAGTATTGAGCTATGAAGGCCTCAGCCATCTCCTCCCAACTTCTCTTAACAGAATCTTCCAGTTTTGCATGCCAAATGGCTGCTACACCCGACAGGGTCCAGCCAAACAGAGAAAGTTTCTGCAATCTGGAGAGGCCCATCGGTCTTAGTATATTTGAAAACAGCCGCAAATGCACCATAGGATCCCCAGACCCATCGAAACGATCTATGTGCGGCATTTTAAACCGATCTGGCAGCGTCACGGCCGAGTCGGTATACCCATCCCCAATATCTGGAATGTACTTCACACCCTGAGACTTCTTGAACAACTTTTCAAGCTTGCTCACTTTTAACATTGTGGGGTCCACCTCGAACTCAAAGGGAGAATCTGGGAAGTTAGTGGGTGTTTTAGATAGCTGGAGTAGAACTTGGGGCGGTGCTGGCCCAATTGGAATGTCCGTATCATCCTCGACGTTAGTTGCCTCCCCGAGTATTGGAACTCTTGGTGGGGGAGGAGCTTGGTGTGAAGCGGACGCCCCGGTTTGCAGCTGTAACCTGGCGATTAAATCTGCCTATTGGGTTACTACTTCTGCTTGGTGTGCAGCTGCTTCTGCCTGGCAGGCAGCATCTTGCTGCATGACCCGCATGCTTTCCTGGAGCTGATGCACCATCTCTTCTAAGCTCGCCATATTTAAATGAACAACCGGTATGTCTGTCTCTGTAGTAGACTCGAAATTCTCAACCTGACTACTCAAGGACCACTGATCTGGTAGCCGTTGTACCGATACACTGTGCCTTACTGACCTCCGTCTAATAACCGGGGGTAAAGAGTAGAACACTAGTTGTCCGTCTATCAGATCCTTGGATCGATTGAGTCTGCGACCTCTAACCTAGAGTGCTCGGGGAATATCTACCTGGTCGGATGCAATTGTGCTAAACTACCTTGCAAAAAGATAAATAAAGCATAATAAGGAAACAATTAATAGAAAAACGGACAGCATAACAGCTTAAATAAAGACAACACACAATTGGAAAACACAAGCTGAAAGAACTGTTCTCAATCACTGATCACTGTTCCCCCAAATCATTGCCCCGAATCTGAATCTGATGCACGCAGATATAACTGATTCTCAAAATATTGATGCCCTCAGGCCTGATACCCAGACTTGCAAACTGATACGTGCATTCCCTGTAGAGACGCTCTCTAACAAGCACATAACAAACAAGTGAGAGCCAAAACACCCCTATGGAGGGGTAGGGTTTCCCTGTCCTAGTTTCGTCAAGAACTAGGGTTTTACTACCACGCAGCGGTTTTAAACAACCTACAATCGGGTAAGCAACCTGTCCTAGTTTGGAATAGTCACTATGGATTCCGAATATGCACTAGGTCGAATGGTCAAAAAAAGGTGCCCCGGTAAAATCGGGGTTTGTGTTCCCGTCGTGGCAAAGCCCGCAACTGGTCGTCCTTATGGCACGCTTCTCAAAGCAAGCCTCCAGCAAACCGTTCAAGAATAGCATACAGCAAACATGGTGTCCTAGGCGCACCAATGAAAAATGCAATGCAAAGAGACATAAGTGTGAATAAAACAAGATATCACGAGTTCGAGTCAAGTTCTCTAATTCCCCAACAGAGTCGTCAGAAACTGTAGACGCACCCCGAGGGCTTCATGCTACAGTTCGGACTCAAATGTCACGGTTCTTAATCTGATCTCACAATGTGCGATGTGAGATTGAAGGTGCTACTTGCAAGTAGGCTAAGACATGGATTTGCCACCCTCAGGTGGGTTTAGAAAATATGATTTTGCCACTCCACAAAATGGGCTAAAAACACGCATTTCAATGAATTGTTCCAATTCAAGTAATCCAACCTTTACCCACAGGCATTCAAGAAATTATAGCAAATAAGCAATTAGCCTTATGGCAAGCATACTATCATGGCAACACTCACACTCATGCAAGATGCTAAAGCAGAAATACTTACAGTATACTCCGAGCCAAAACAATAGCTAGTTAGTAATCAATACATGATCCTAACTTATGTTAAGATGGCTAATGCAACGCATGCAAAATGGAACTAAAATAGGCTCGGCTATTCTAAGATGGCATATGAGATGCAACTTGATAAATGTATTCAAATCGGTATTGAAATACAATGCAGTTTGTATGATGCACCGAGCCCGGTGCATGCAAGACAGATGGATGAATGCAAACATGCAAAGCATAAGTATGCTAATTGAAACATGACCTAGAACTAACCATCGTAAGCGGTTAAGTAAAAGGGAGAAAGATGTGGGATTGGAAGACATTCACACACGCACGCACGCACGCTTATTACAAAATTCGCCCTCTCGACGGAGGGTCCGAAAGAATAATATAAATTGACTAATTAACTAGCACAAGCTAATTAATTATTACACATCACTTAACTAATTAAACAAATCAATTAAGCCACATAAGCAGTAAAGAGGCCTCGGGAAGAGGGACAGGTGCATGCATACTCGGATCTGCTCCGAAATCTATCGCCATGCTCATGCTGCCTTTGTTTACACTGCTCTGCACCTTTGAAGACTGCACAAGTCTCAAGGATGCTCATGAACCACTCCCTGAGTGTTGTGGGAGGTCACCGGCCAAGAGATATGGCCACCGGCCATGGGTAACTGGTAATCGACCATTTGTGGGGACATCGGCCAATAATGCATAGCCGGCCGGCACTAAAGATGGCCGACCGACCATCTCTTCCTGCAGAATCCTGTTTTTGCTGCAGCAGAGGGCAAACAGAGCATGGCAATGCATTTTCAAGATAATGTTTGCACCACCACCCTCCTTATCATGTTTAAGACTCAAAGGAGTATGGCTCTCGACCCTCGGGCCATGAATCACGCATCTTGATGCATGATGGCCAAAGGAGCCAAGTGTGCGTATTAATGTGAAATGGATGCACAAAACACATATGAATGCTTCACATTCTATCATGTTGGATCAAGAATGTCGGCGACCGAGGATTGAGACACGTTTTGCCACTTCGAGTACGAACGTTCCTTATTCCTCATGTTTGGTTTGACACCCCAAACCAAACACAATGCGATGCATGTATGCCAAATACAATGCAACATGCAACCAATGCGATGCAATATGAGTATGCTAACTCAATGCAATGTAATGGTACCTAAGCATGCAAGTTAAGTCAATGTAACATGAACATGACAAATGCAATGCAATGTAACCTAATATGCAAGCAAACTAATGCAATATGGGCATGCAAGCAATAATGCCATACAAGGCAAGTAGCATATAACAATATGCAAAGACAAGCACGCAAACAAGCATGTAACTTAGCAAGCATGCAAGACATGTGACAACATTCATGCATGTAGCAACATGTGAGGCAAACATGTAACAACATGTTCAGCAATTTAAAAAGGAGAATGCATGCCAAATGCATTACAACTTAAGCATGCAACAGCATGTCGTGGACCAAGTATACAACAATGCGCAATTAAACTAGCATGCTACAACATGCAATTTTACCAAATATGCAACAAGCATGTGACAATATGCAAGGCAAGCATGGAACAACATGCGGGGATGGTCTTAAACCAAAATAGACAGCTCTCAAATAGGTCCAAATCAGTGGCCAAAATGCTATAGAAATGAGGACAAATACACATACAAACATGCATGCCAATTGTCCTAACACTTAAGCATAAGAAGGCAACTTTTAAGCACGCTCAAAAGGAATGAAAAGCATGCAAATGTGACAACATTACATGCTCTGAAATGATGCTAGGAGTGATGCCAAATCACATAAACAAGTCAAGCATGGCATGCCTAAGGCCTAAAGCCTAAGACTAGTCAAGGGATTTCAACCAAAGCTACCCAAAACAAAGTGCATATGGCAAGCACAACCCAAAACAGTCCTAAATCATGGCAAAGTGAGCCTAAAACATGCAATGACCAAAGCCAAAACAAGCTAAAATAAAAGGGCCAAACATGAGGCATTCAAGGCCACAAAAGAGGTGTTACACTACACCCAATACAACCAAACATGGCATGATTTAAACAACCAAAATCAGAGTTATGGCATGTTAAAACAAACTCAAAAACCCACTTAGATGGCATCTAAATGACCTAAGCATAGAGGCATGCACAACGACCCGATCATGGAGCATAAGACACCAACTCTTCAAAGCATTGAAAGGATGACAAATGCAAGCACACAAGCATGAAATATGGACTGAAATAACATAACAAGTGATTCCAAATCACTGAAGTGGCCCAAGTAAAGCATGCTAGAGGATTCAATACTCAAAGCCTACAAGCTAGATTGCATGGTAGCTATACAAAGCAAGTCATGGATGACTAAGACAACCAAAATCAGACCTCAAGCATACCAAAACATGGATAAAAGCTTCTTGAAGTCGAGCCAAAATCACGCTAGAAAGACATGTTACAACATGATGCATGTTAGGCCAAATCATGGGATTACAAGACAAGTACATGAAGCATGCATGATGTGTCTAAACCAACTCAAAACAGAGGTATAAAATGACAAAATAACACTAAATACCTACTGAAATGGTGTTAAAACAAACTAAGCATACATGCTACCATACTAAGCCCTTAACATAAGCATATGAGACACAAGAAGAGGGGGTGTCCCTCTCCTATTCAAGACCTCAAAACCACTTCTCCACCACTGAAAATCCTCTGGATTTCAGTGGTGAGAAGGTCAAAATGATATGGTTCCAAAGCTCAAAAGGAAAGGCACAAAACAAGGCCTAAGAGAGGGTAGACAACCCCCAACCAAAAAATGACCTTAAACAATCATCTTAAGTATACAAAATCAGAACTTTTTATAGTTTATAGCTAAGCTTGAAACACTATGCAAGATAGGCTAAAAGCTCATGCAAGAAGGGGGTATCTAAAGTAGTTTGCTTACCCTTGAAGAACACCTCCAAGAACACCAACTCCAGCAGCTTCTTCTGATCAAAACCAACTCAAAAACTCTAGAATCAACTCTTCTAGTGCCTCAGCAACCAAGGATAGTGTAATGGTAGGTGTTTATGTGCAATAGTAAGAACAAAACACACTTTTGAGCTCAAAACACACACACAAATCTAGAGAGAGAGAAATACAGAGAGAGAGCTATATCTAACTTGTATATCAGATCTTGGAACCTCTGGAAAGGGAGAGGACGCTCTCCTTTTATAGAAAACCAAATTTGCAAAGCTTCTTGGAGAAGCTAAACAAGGCTGAAATTCCTCCATACACGTGTATGGAGGGGGGTAATTGTGCGTGCCAGTTATGCCAGCTGGCACAAAATATCTTCCAAAAGCAGATGAAAAGGGGTCGACCGGAAAATTTGGCCAATTGACCAACAAAGGTGGCCGACTGGCCAAAGATAGTGCCGATCGGCTAACACTTTTGGCCGATGGCAAGAAAAAGGGGCCGATGGCTTCAAGCCTTGGCCGGTGGGTTAAGGGGATGGCCAAGAAGCCACCCTCTTCCCTTAGAATCAAAAGTGCAAGTGTTTAGTCCGTGACCAAGCACAAAACAGTCAAGTTGAGAGATCTTGAGGCAAGGCGCGTAGCCGAGACCTCCGAAGACTCAAAACGAACACGAGCATGGATGATCACCGAGTGTTCAAACTGTGACGTCCAAGTCTTGAGGACGGTCAAAAATGGGGTGTCTACAGTGTGCCTGACTTCCAAAACCTATCCTTGAATGAATTGGAGAAGGTTAATGTGCAGAGGCATGTTGCCAGCCAGACTGCTTCTAAGAAAGATATCAAAAGTTCACCAATAGATGAACAAAGCTTTGCGGACCAAAAGGAGGACTCTAGTGAGGAGGCAGTAGATGATGACTCTCTAAAGGTAGCTGTCATGTAAAGAATGTGTCCCAAACGCAGGTTAAGTTACAAATGGTTGAAAGGTTTCCCAATTGATGGAAGATATGCAAAGACGCCCTAAACCAACCAGTACTTACAACAAGAGGCCATACCGAACTGGTCCCAGACTGCAGCCATTCTTGGTTGGACCACCAACTGCTAGAGTGCACTCCAAGGGTAAGAGACCTCTACATGAGTTTAGACCACCCAACTACTACAGGATGGAGGGCAATCATCCTGAGAAGAGGTCAGAAGTGGGCTCAAGTTACAGAATCAGAGCCAGAAATTAGCCTCCAAGATCAGCCTCAAACAAGATGGAAGGTAACCACCTTGACAGAAGGCCTAAATTTGGCTCAAGACAGGGAATCAAGGCCAAGCAGTGGCCCCCACAAGCAGCTTCAAAGATGGCTTCGAAGGCAGAAAGAGCTAGCTCAGCAATTAAACTAGTGAGTTCATGGATACCTGAGGTTCCAGATTGGTTTGTCATGCAGAACAAGCCTAAGGAAATGCCTACCCAAAAAAAATTTTTTGGAGACCAGGGTAGAATGGTTAAACCTCCCTTGGTGGCTCCAAATAATTTGGTGTTACTAAAACACCCAAAAACAAAGCAACCAAATATGGTTCTAGTAATTTCTAGGTCTCAAAGGAGAAAAATCCAACGAAGGTACACTTAGTACCAAAAGGATCTTAATGAAAGTGGAGAGAGTTCTTCATTGACCCAACCAAAAGGCCAGACAGAGAAAAGAGAAAGTCCAAAATTGGATCACAGTCCAAAATTGACTCCTCAGAAAAAAAGAAGTTTCAGCAAAGAGCAGTTGGCTAAAGTTCACTCTGAACTAAAAGCCAAGGAAAGATCCAACTTAGCAAGTCTTGAAAAGGCCTTGATGGAAAGCGACAATGAGACAAAAGGAAAAGTTGACCTAGGCTAAAAGAAAGAAATGGTTGAGGAAGAGATGTTTGAAGCCTTCATGGCTAAACAAACATTTTTGGTCGAAAAACCAGCATGAACAGACCATTCAGCATGGAAGATGCTTCTGAAATAACTAAACAAGTTGGCTTGGAAAAGAAGTAAGTGCAGCCAGTAGTTCAGTTTGGCTCATTTCCTCCAGTGTCAGTAAATATGGTGCATATACTACCACAGGAGTTTCAGGCTGAAGATGGAAACCAAGAAGGTTAGGAGATTGACCGTATTCCAGTTTCTAGTGAAGATTCAAAAGTTAGCATGGTTCAAGATGAATCTGAAGTGGCCACACCAATGGAAACTGAGGACGAGAGTGAGGAAGTGAGTATTAATCTCTCATATCCTTTTGAGTATCCTATAACATCTATGGCACAACATGTCAAGCCCTTGTATATCAAGGCTTTTTTCGATGGATACAAATGAATAGGATATTGGTGGATAATGGGGCAGTAGTGAACCTACTTCCGAAATCCTCTTTGAAGAAATTAGCAAAAAAGAACCCCAGATTAATTCCAACCAGCACAACCATTGCTGGTTTTGCTGGGGATAAGCAGATGGCTCAGGGTATTTTGCCTATCAACCTGAGTGTGGGAACCAGAGATTGTATGACGACATTCTTTTTTATAGATAGTAATACTAAGTATAATGCTTTACTTGGCAGGGATTAGGTTCACACCAACAAATGTGTGCCTTCCTCTCTACATCAAAATATAATGATGACCTTATGCAATGGAGAGACAGAGGAGGTCAATGCAGATCCTCAACCCTTTATTGCTTGTACTGACTTTGCAGAGGCCAAGCTATATACTGAAGAAGTGACACCACTCGGTATATTGAGAAAAGCTGATGGTTCAGCCGAAGTGACGGCTGATGAGGAAGTAGCACACCTGAAGCACTTAGTACATGAGAGTGCTGATGAAAAATTTGTCATCAAAGATGATAATAATGCCTGGTTGTAGGCAAAAAAAATGAAACCCAAGAAGCCAGACCCTTGGTTTTAATTAAATTTTCAATATTGGACATAAAATTAATAGTCTAGAAGGTTCAAGAACAAGAGAAAGAAACCATGATAGTTGGCTGTGATCCGGAGCAACAACAGGTCAGGTCTTTGACCTTTGGTAAATACTGTGCATTGGACATCGAAACAAAAGTCCAGGAAATACAGGAGGAAGAAGCCTTATGGACAGACTTTGTCTATGAGAAAGAAGGCAAAGATGTTAAACCAAAGAAAGTGGGAGCAAAACAAAACCAAGAAGTTGCTTCGAGGGCAGAAGAAATCAAAAAAGAAGCATTGGTGAGTGCTCAAGTACAAGACCCCTTGGAAGAAGTTAATTTAAGGTGAAGTTCTGCGTAACAACCCATTTATATCAGTGCTTGGTTAAGTCCTTGTGATAGAAGCCAGTTATTGGTTGTCTTAAAACAATATAAGGATTGCTTTGCTTGGTCTTATAATGAGCTGCCTGGATTGGACAGATCATTAGCGGAACATAGACTCCCTATGAAGCCTAATTTCAAGCCATACAAGCAAAAACCAAGAAGAATGAGTTCTGAGGTGGTTCAGAAGGTCAATGAGGAAATTCTCAGGCTCCTTAAGGCAGCTTTATTAGAACAGCCAGATATGTTGAATGGCTATCCAATATTATGCCTGTAGTTAAAAAGAATAATAAAATGAGAGTATGTATCGATTTTAGAAACCTGAACTTAGCAACTCCAAAAGATGAGTACTCCATGCCCATAGTAGACTTATTGGTGGACAGTTCAGCAGGGCACAAGATTTTGTCTATGATGAATGGGCATTCTAGTTACAACCAAATTTGTATTGCAGAGGAGGATGTCCATAAGACAACATTTAGATGTCCAGGGAACATTGGTACCTTCGAATGGGTCAAAATGCCATTTGGTCTGAAGAATGTTGGGGCTACATATCAAAGGACGATGAACACTATCTTTCATGATCTCATTGGAAAATATTAAGAGTGTTACATTGATGACATTGTAGTAAAATCCTAGTCCATTGAGGAACACTTAGTTCACTTGGAAGTAGCTTTCGAAAGAATGAGAAAGTTCAAGTTGAAGCTTAATCCTCTCAAATGTGCTTTTGGTGTATCAGCTAGAAACTTCTTGGGCCATGTAGTAAACAAGAAGGAAATAAAGATTGGTCAGAATAAAGCCAATGCCATTATTGAGGCCAAGCCTCCATCAAGTAAGAAAGAAGTACAAAAGTTCCTTGGTCAGGTTAATTTTCTTTGAAGATTTATTTCTAACACTGCAAGGAAAACTAAAGTATTTTCTTCTTTATTAAAGCTGAAAAATGAGGAGGAGTTTGTGTGGATAGCAGAGCATCAAACTGCTTTCGAAGGAATTAAAGCCTACTTGGCCAAGCCTCCAGTACTGATGCCACCAAAGAGTGATAAGCCCTTAAAGTTGTACATTGCTGTAGCAGAACATTCATTGGGAGTTTTCTTAGCCCAGGACAATGAAGAAGGCAAGAAGTAAGTAGTTTATTACTTTAGTAGGTTTTTATATTCTTGTGAATGTAAATATTCAGCTGTAAAGAAGTTGTGCATTGCATTGTATTTTGCTGCAATGAAATAAGATACTATCTTTTTCCTATAGTTGTCTTGGTAATTGCAACCACAGATTTGGTTAAGTATATGTTATCTAGACCTATGTTGAGAGAAAGAATTGGCAAATGGATACTAGCCTTATCAGAATTTTATCTAGAATATGTCCCCCAAAAGGCAATAAAAGGACAAGTTTTAGCTAATTTCTTGGCAGATCATCCATGTCAGACAGAAAGCTAAGAGATAATGGATCTTGGTATGGTTAATATTAAGCCATGGCAAATGTGGTTTGATAGATCAAAAGCCAATGGTCTGACTAGAATTGGTATGGTAATTAAGTCACCACAGGGGGTAGAAACCACACATGGTTTCATAATTGGTGAAATTACTTGTTCCAATAATCAAACTGAATATGAAGCTTTAATAATGGGACTAGAAATGCTTATTGAATTACAAACTCATGCAGTCGATATATTTGGAGATTCTCAATTGGTGGTCAACCAAGTGAAAGGAATTTTCAAATGTCAAAGTGCAAGCATGTTGCCATATTGTTGTTGCATTACATTTGCTTTCTCAGTTTTAGATAGCAAATGTGACTTATATCCCAAGGTTCATGAATAACAAAGCCAATGATATAGCTCAGAAAGTTTCGAATTTCAAAAGAAGGAATGACACTCAAATGAACATAAATCAAGCAACATATCAAAAATTAATACCACCTTTAGCTAAAAGTAATGTGGTGTTAGAAGTCAATCATAATGACTTACAAGATCAAGATTGAAGGCATCCAATAATGCAATACCTAACTAGCTCATCTTCGAAAGCCAGTAGAAAGATCAAATTACAATCTATGGAATACATAGTGTATGGTAATGCTCTTTACAAAAGGGGGGCAGATGGGTTATTATTGGAATGTCTAGGGCCAAAGGAAGCATTGACAGCCATAGCTGAAGTTCATGAAGACATCTGTGGTGCTCATCAGCCTAGTGTGAAGATGAGATGGCTGCTTCGAAGGCATTCGTACTATTGGCCCACCATCCTTAAAGATTGTATAGAATATGCTAAAGGTTGCCAGTCATGCCAAAAGTATGGCATGATAAGACATGTGCCAATAGCCGATTTGCATGCAATTGTGAAACCTTGGCCATTTAGAGGTTGGGCTATGGATATGATAGGGAAAATACATCCACCCTCTTCGAAGCGCCATTATTTCATTTTAGTGGCCACAGACTACTTCACTAAGTGGGTCGAAGCTAAACCATATAAGGCTGTAGACTAAACTGAAGTTATTGGATTTATTAAAGATTTGATTCACAAGTTTGGCATCCCACAGACCATAACTATGGATAATGGGACTGTATTTGATGGAAATATGGTATAATCTTTCACGGCAGGGTTTGAAATTAGCCTTATTAATTCTACCCCTTATTATGCATAAGCAAATGGTCAAGCAGAATCATCCAATAAGTCTTTGAAAAAAGGAATACGGAGAGTTGTGGAAGACAATCCTAGGGATTGGCATACCTTGTTGTTGGATGTATTGTGGGCTTATAGGACTTCTCCAAGGTCAAGTACAAGAGTTACTCCTTATGCCTTAGTATATGGGCATGATGCAGTGTTACCTGTAGAGATTAACATTAAGTCCTTGAGGGTGAGATGCCAGAACCAGTTAGCTCCTGAGCAGTACCATCAGAGCATGTTCTTGGAATTAGAAAATGTGGATGAAGCTAGAATTTTGGCATTAAATAGCATTCTCTTTCAAAAGAAGAAAGAAGCCAAAAACTATAATAAGAAAGTCAATCACATTAGCTTTGATGAAGGTAATTTAGTATGGAACACAATACTCCCTATAGGAATTAAAAGCCATAAGTTTGGAAAATGGTCACCTAACTGGGAAGGACCATATCAAGTTCATAGAGTCTTGTCTGGAGGAGCATATCATTTGAGGAATTTGAATGGGTATGTACACCCTAAGAAAATTAATGGCAAGTACTTGAAACCTTATTATCTAACTATATGGGAAACACAAGGAGTGTAAAAAATGTTAAAACAGAGAAGTATGAAAAAACTTAAATAGTAAATAAAGATTTCATTTCATGAGTTAAACACATACAGCCATAGATTGGCCCAAAAATCAGTACAATGTTTCAGCTATTCCCTTACAATTGATTCTCAACTCCTAAGGGATGGGAACAACTGAATGGCTATAGCCATGTCCTGCCTTCGATCAGCCAACCCTTGGTTGGTGATTTGCAGCTTTGTAGTGGTTCGATCTAAAGCCAAGTTAACTGTTGATAACTCTTCCTCTAATTAAGCTTTCTTCTCCAAAAGCTGGGTTCAAAATTGAGAAGCAGAAGAATGTTGTCCTTTCAATTCAGACACCTCAGCATGTATATGAGAAATAAATTCCTTGTCTTTTGATAGCTTCTCCTCTGCAGCTTTGGCAATATGGCAAATGTTGACATAAAAATCTATGGTAGCTGCTGCCTGGGACAATTGACTTGAAATAGCCATGTTGGATCGCTCAAGAATCTTGTAGCACTGGAGGAAACCATTCTTGATAACAGGTCTTTGCAAAGCTTCGAATGCAATCCTTGAGAATAATGTTAGCAATTCCAAATAGGTGTCCAAGTCTAGTGAAGGTAAAGAAGCCCTACTGGTGGTGGAAGAGCTCTCAAAAATTTCCAAGAAAGAGTCAGCCAGAACCAATGGCTCAGCTTCATTACTGGTTGATGGAATGGTAGAAGGTACGTCAAAAAGGCTAGCCAGCCTAGTGTCACGACCCGAACCCGCCCCTATGGGTTAAGGCCATAACCGACCAGTAATCACGAGATTACCTACGGCCTCAAACCAAATAAAACAAAACTCATCAGAGTGAAGGGGCCAAACGGAAGCAAATTTAAAACTTTGTCCATAGAGCTATGCTTATATACACACCATAACATTCTAAACATTTATATGTTAACAACTCACAACAAAATATGTACCAACACAGAACATTGTACATACAGGATCATACAAGTTCAAGTTAGTCGAACCCAAGACTTATATACAAAAGTAGTCTAATGCTTTCACCAACATAACAAAAACTATGAACAAAGGACAAAAGCGAAGACAGTCTCGTGCGTGAGACGTTTGGGTTGACTCCTCAAAACTTTGACTGTTTCTCACTATTTCACCGAGGCTAGTTCTGGACGTCCCTTGGCTCACCTACATGTACATGAATGAGCGTGAGCGAAAGCCCAGTGAATAATATCAAATAAGGAAGATACATAAGCAATCTTTGAAACAGTTACAACAGACGGCCTTTGGCTCAATCACTTGTATCAATCGGCCTTCGGCCCAATCATTCTTATCAATCAGCCTTTGGCCCAATCATTTATGTCAATCGGCCTTCGGCCCAATCATTCTTATCAATCGGCCTTCGGCCCAATCATTTATGTCAATCAGCCTTTGGCCCAATCATTTATGTCAATCAGCCTTTGGCCCAATCGTTCTTATCAATCAGCCTTCGGCCCAACCATTCATATCAATCGGCCTTCGGCCCAACCATTCATATCAATCGGCCTTCGGCCCAACCATTCATATCAATCGTTGTCCACCATTCAAACTAATGAACTTACAAAACTTACATAGAAGTAAACAATTGGACAACAGTATATTTCAAATATCTTGTTAAGATATTACTCACAGTGATCGGCTTGTGGATTTGCCCTGGAGCTTGACCCTACACATCATATAACACATATGGGTCACGACCGATTCAATCCGTTCTTTATTTCACATATTCCTCTTTAGGCTTCATTTTTATCTCTTTAATTCAATTACAATGCTCAATGTATGCCTAAGAGTGCTTAGAAGTGAAAGGGAACGGAAAACATAACACAGAATGCATTTTCAAAATTTCAGAAAACAGGGTCCCCGCTCGAGCGTGGACTTCCCCGCTCGAGCAGACCCTTAAGGCCTGCAAAAGTGCTGGTTATGTCGAATTTACGCTCGAGCATGCATTCTGGCGCTTGAGCGAAAGGCCTCTCTACATGGCTCCCCGCTCGAGCGAACATCCATGTCTACAAAAATGCCGGGAGCACGAAATTCACGCTCGAGCGACGGTTTCCCTGCTCAAGCGGACATCAAAATTCTGGAAATTCCAGATCATGTTCTTGAGCTTCAACTTGATGTTCAAAGGTTCCAAATGCATGTTTTTGACTCAAACTTCACATATACATATCCTAACATGGTATAAACATCAAATTACAACACAATGAAGCTCAATTTCACAATTTAATCACATGCATGTCTCAAATTAACTCAAACTCAACACCAACACATTAAATTCAAATATTCAAACTCACACCTCCATGATTTGCACTTGCATGTGGAAGATTCTCACTATTCTTAACTCAATTGGTGAAGAGAAGGTCAAATACATGGACTTAAACCAAAAATTCAACATGGATTATACAAATTGTGCTCAAACATGGAGATTTATAGCAATTCCTCACATGCATGTGTTCTATGACTCTCAATTCAACAAAACCAACTCATTTCTTGACAATTCTTACTCTTGATTACCCAACTAGCTTGAATACATAAAATTACAACTAGAATCCAACAAATACTCACCTAGGAGCTTTAATTCTCACAACCTATAGCAAATTCTTGGGTAATCTTCAAGGTTTCCAAGCTTTAAGCTAAAATTGCACAATTCTCTCCCCTTCTCTCTCTATAGCCGACTCCCTCTCTATCTCTTGGAGTCAAAAACCAGCCAAATGAGGTAAAAGAGAGACTTTGAGTGTATAGTGCCCTTAAGGTAAGTCCCACTACTCAAAGATATCAATATTAAAATAATTGGGCACTTAATTAAACGTTCTGAATCTAATTATTTTGATCCGAATCAATTTTCAATTAAATTTCACCGTAGGCTCTAAAAATTACGCTAATCACTAAGGCGTAATCAATTTCGGGTTCTGTGGCCGATAAGGCCTTCAATTTAATTTCCAAAGCAAATAATCAAACAGATATTCCTACGGTGAACAGATAGAAATTCAAAACCACATATATTCACCTAATTGGCACACAAAATCATATCATACACATAATCCTACTCATGTTAAGGACCAATTAACATAACGCAGAACAGGGGTATTACAGTCTTCCCCCCTTTAGGAAGTTTGGTCCTCCAAACTTATTTTACCTTCGTCAGGAAACAAATGTAGATAGCGCAGTCGCATTTCCTCCGCTTTTTCCCATGTAGCATCCGTCCCATAGTGTTCTTTCCATTCCACTTTCACCATCGGGATGGACTTGCTTCTCAACTGTTTCACTTGCCGGTCGACAATTCGTTCCGGCCATTCTGCGTATTCCATATTCTCATCCAAAGCTACCCGGTGATAATCAATCACATGAAACGGGTCTCGGAGGTAACCCCTTAACATCAACACATGAAACACATTGTGGATTTGCTCAAATCCTGGTGGCAAAGCAACTCTATAAGCAACTGGACTTAGTTTTTCCAAAATCTGGAACGACCCAATGTAACGGGGCGACAACTTGCCCTTCTTTCCAAACCTGACTTGGCCTTTCATTGGGGACACACGAATGTACACATGGTCACCGACCTCATACTCAAGAGGTCTTCTTCGAACATCTGCATAGTTCTTTTGTCGGTCATGAGTTGTTTTGAGCCTTTGCCGAATAACTTTGATCTTCTCGGAAGTGTCTTGCACAATTTCAGGCCCAAATAAGGCTTTATCCCCGACCTCTGTCCAACAATTTAGTGATCTACACCTTCTACCATATAAAGCCTCATACGACGCCATACCGATGCTGGAGTGGAAGCTGTTATTATAAGCAAATTCCGCAAGTGGCAAATAGTCTTCCCAACTCCCCTGAAAATCCAAAGCACACATCCGAAGCATATCTTCCAAAGTCTGTATGGTTCGTTCTGACTGCCCATCTGTCTGTGGGTGGAATGTAGTACTGAACCTTAGTTCTGTCCCCATAGCTTCCTGCAAACTCTTCCACAATCTAGACACAAATTTCAGATCTCTATCCGACACAATAGATACCAGAACTCCATGCAAACGGACAATCTCATCAATATAAATGGTGGCCAGTCTATAAGCATTAAACGTGGTTCTAACTGGTAGGAAATGTGCAAATTTAGTCAGTCTATCAACTACAACCCAAATAGAATCTATACCTCGAGAAGTCCGAGGTAGGCCAACGACGAAATCCATAGTCACATGCTCCCACTTCCATTCAGGAATAGGGAGAGGTTGCAGTAAACCGCCCGGTTTCTGATGTTCAGCTTTAACTTGCTGACACTGAAGACATTTGGACACATATTCTGCAATCTCTTTCTTCATCTTAGGCCACCAATAGGTCTATTTCAAATCCCGGTACATTTTATTATTGCCCGGATGCATAGCGAACACTGATTTGTGGGCTTCATCTAAAACCCTCTTCTTTAGTTCCGGAATGTCTGGGACACACATTCGGTTTCAAAATTTCAGCACTTCATTTACAATGCTGAACTCCGCTTTCGGACTTGTCTCAAATCCATCTATCACCTTCTTGAGGAATTCATCCTCTTTCTGTTTCTGTTTGATTTCATCAATGATTGCCGGCTCGGCTGTAATAGCGGCTATCAACCCGCCTTGTTCACACAATACCACTTCAACGTCAGACTTCTCAAAATCTTGCAAGATCTCTCTCTGTTCAGTAAGCAAACAAGCCATACTTCCCGTTGATTTTCTACTTAAGGCGTCAGCAACTGTATTAACTTCCCGGGGTGATACTGAATCTCTAAATCATAATCCTTTATCAGTTCTAGCCATCTTCTCTTTCGCATATTCAACTCCTTCTGTGTGAAGAAGTATTTCAGACTTTTGTGATCCGTGTAAACTTCACACTTTGCTCCATACAGATAATGCCGCCAGATTTTCAAAGCAAAAACAACTGCAGCCAATTCTAGATCATGTGTTGGATAATTCTTCTTGTGTGGCCTCAACTGTCGGGAGGTGTAAGCAATAACCTTTCCGTTCTGCATTAACACACAACCCAAACCTTTATAAGACGCATCACTGAAAATTACAAAATTCTCCGTACCTGATGGTAGTGTCAAAATCGGTGCAGTGGTCAATCTTGTTTTCAATTCATGAAAGGCAGTTTCTCTTTCGTCATTCCATTCAAATGGTTGCCCTTTGCGTGTCAACTGAGTAAGAGGTACAGCTACTTTTGAAAAATCTTTCACAAACCTCCTGTAATACCCAGCTAAACCCATAAAACTGCGGACTTCTGTCACGTTAGTCGGTGTACGCCAATTCACAAATGCTTCTATTTTCTGTGGGTCTACTGAAACTCCTTCCCTGTTGATCACATGCCCTAAGAAAACAACTTCATCCAACCAAAACTCACATTTCTTTAGTTTAGCAAATAATTTTCTTTCTCGAAGTATTTGTAGAACAGTTCTCAAATGATGTTCATGTTCGAGTTTATTCTTGGAGCATATCAAAATGTCATCAATAAAGACTACGACAAATTCATCAAGGTAGCTCTTAAAAATACGGTTCATTAAGTCCATAAATGCTGCTGGGGCATTAGTTACTCCAAATGGCATAACTAGAAATTCAAAATGACCATACCTCGTTCTGAAAGCGGTTTTCTCAACATCCTCTACCTTTACTTTCAACTGATGGTACCCGGATCTCAAATCAATCTTGGAAAACACTTGTGATCCCTGCAACTGGTCAGATAAATCATCAATACGGGGTAGGGGGTATTTGTTCTTTATTGTTACCTTGTTCAATTCCCGATAATCGATGCACAAGCGTAGGGTTCCATCTTTCTTTTTCACAAATAATACTGGTGCACCCCAAGGCGAAGTGCTAGGTCGGATAAACCCCTTATCAAGCAGGTCTTGCAACTGCTCCTTTAATTCATTCATTTCGGTAGTAGCCATTCTGTAGGGAGTTTTAGAAATGGGCTGGGTGCCTGGCACGGTTTCAATAGTAAACTCTATCTCCCTATCTACCAATTCCCCTGGTAATTCATTTGGAAACACATCTGGAAATTCTCTAACAATAGGGATATCATTCAATTCAACATTTACAGATTGTTCAGACAACACATAACACAGATAACCCTGGCACCCTTTCGTGATCAGTTTACATGCTTTCATTGCAGATATCAAATAAGGTGGAGGCACTACCCCATTACCCACAAACATAATCTCTTTATGTTCTGGTGGTTTAAACACAACCCGTTTTGTCACATAATCAATGGTGGCACAATATTTGGTCAACCAATCCATGCCCAAAATTATATCGAAATGCCTAAAGTTCAGGGGCAACAAATCCACATATAAGATAGCATCCTCAATACGCATATCACAAAACCGATATATAAATTCACACAATACGGATTCCCCAGATGGAGCAGACACACATAGCAAATATGGCAGTAATTCTAAAGGTCTATTCAGTCTAGATGCAAATGCACATGTTACAAATGAGTGCGTTGATCCAGAGTCAATTAACACAAAAGCATCCTGATTACATATAGAAATGGTACCTAATACAACTGCGTTGGCATTCCAGGTATCACCCGGAATGAGCGCAAAAACTCTCCCCTGTCTCACGGTATCTCCGGCGGGAGTAGATTTCGTAGCATTTCCTGGTTTTGGGACTGATGCTGTCGAACTAGCAGCAAATTTTCCACTGTTCTGCTTGCAATCTCTGGCCATATGCCTCTGTTTACCACAATTAAAACAAGCTCCTGATACACGGTAACAAACCCCACAATGCCTGTTATTACAAATAGTACACAACGGGGTTGTATCTCGAGAAGAATTAGAAGTATTTGAGGAGCCCGTATTTTGCTTCTTTGAAAACTTCTTCTTTGAAAAGAAGCCTTGCCTTTTACTACCCTTCCAGTCAGTTGTCGGTTTAGTTTGTCTAGCTATATTAGCTTCTAATATTATGGCCCTGTCTAGTACCCCAATGTAGGTTTCCAACTTCAAGACATTCACCCTCTCTAGAATATCGCTTCGAAGCCCGCCTTCAAAATGTCTCGCTTTCTTATAGTCTTTATCAATCACGTGTGGCGTAAACCTAGCCAATTCAGTGAATTTGGCCTCATACTCGGCTACAGTCATGTTGTCTTGCCTCAGTTCCATGAATTCTGCCACCTTCATATCCTGGACATACTACGGGAAGTACTTGTCATAGAAAGTTCCCAGAAATTTTGCCCAATCGGCATCTTTGTAACTCTCCCGCATTAACATCCACCATCTCCTCGCTTCATCTTCTAGCATAAAGGTGGCTAGAAGCACTTTCTGTGTCTCCGAACACGGGAACACTTCAAACAGTTTTTCAATGCCAAGGACCCAAGCTTCAGCTTTTAAAGGATCTAATCCACCATGGAATTGTGGTGGTTTCATTTTCTTGAACTCTTTGATGAGAGCTATGACTCGGTCATCATTCTGATTATCTGGCGCAGGAGGTGCCGGAGGTGGAGGTGGAGGTGGAGGATGTGGTTGTTGCCACTGTTGTTGCCACTCTTGCTGTTGCCTCAATGTCTCTGCCATTTCCTGAATCAGTCTTTCCATCCTATCCAGTCTGGCAGTAGAAGATTCCTCTATCTCATCACCTCTTGTTCTCACCATCTGATTAAACTTCCATTATACTTTATACAAAAGATACATAGGTATGCATATACTTACGAGCATACATAATCAAATAACTTAAATGCAAGTAGTTCACAAACTTATAACACATAGTTGTTTTCATTTAACAGTTAAGTGTATTCTTGATGCTTTTAGATTCATACTTATCACATGAATGCATCCTAGATCTTTTCTAGACGCTTATTGCTCTTTTGGACAAATGTGTGAGTTATTAACTCGTGCTTTGATACCACTCTTTCACGACCCGAACCCGCCCCTATGGGTTAAGGCCATAACCGGCCAGTAATCGCAAGATTACCTACAGCCTCAAACCAAATAAAAAAAAACTCATCAGAGTTAAGGGGCCAAACGGAAGCAAATTTAAAACTTTGTCCATAGAGCTGTGCCTATATGCACACCATAACATTCCCAACATTTATATGTTAACAACTCACAACAAAATATGTACTAACACAGAACATTGTACATACAGGATCATACAAGTTCAAGTCAGTCGAACCCAAGACTTATATACAAAAGTAGTCTAATGCTTTCACCAACATAACAAAAACTATGAACAAAGGACAAAAGCGAAGACAGTCTCGTGCGTGAGACGTTTGGGTTGACTCCTCAAAACTTTGATTGTTTCTCACTATTTCACCGAGGCTGGTTCTGGACGACCCTTGGCTCACCTACATGTACATGAATGAGCGTGAGCGAAAGCCCAGTGAATAATATCAAATAAGGAAGATACATAAGCAATCTTTGAAACAGTTACAAC
The DNA here is from genome assembly GCA_036172215.1 of Camellia granthamiana. NCBI lineage: Eukaryota > Viridiplantae > Streptophyta > Magnoliopsida > Ericales > Theaceae > Camellia > Camellia granthamiana. The sequence continues at coordinate 23,418,864 of CM069910.1, read as the reverse complement.
AGACGGCCTTTGGCCTAATCACTTGTATCAATTGGCCTTCGGCCCAATCATTCTTATCAATCGACCTTTGGCCGAATCATTCATGTCAATCGGCCTTCGGCCCCATCATTCTTATCAATCGGCCTTCGGCCCAATCATTCTTATCAATCGGCCTTCAGCCCAATCATTTATGTCAATCGGCCTTTGGCCCAATCGTTTATGTCAATCGGCCTTTGGCCCAATCGTTCTTATCAATTGGCCTTCGGCCCAACCGTTCATATCAATCGGCCTTCGGCCCAACCATTCATATCAATCGTTGTCCACCATTCAAACTAATGAACTTACAAAACTTACATAGAAGTAAACAATTGGACAACAGTATATTTCAAATATCTTGTTAAGATATTACTCACAGTGATCGGCTTGTGGATTTGCCCTGGAGCTTGACCCTACACATCATATAACACATATGGGTCACGACCGATTCAATCCGTTCTTTATTTCACATATTCCTCTTTAGGCTTCATTTTTATCTCTTTAATTCAATTACAATGCTCAATGTATGCCTAAGAGTGCTTAGAAGTGAAAGGGAACGGAAAACAGAACACAGAATGCATTTTCAAAATTTCAGAAAATAGGGTCCCCGCTCGAGTGTGGACTTCCCCCCTCGAGCAGACCCTTAAGGCCTGCAAAAGTGCTGGTTATATCGAATTTATGCTCGAGCATGCATTCTGGCGCTCGAGCAGAAGGCCTCTCTACATGGCTCCCCGCTCGAGCGTGGACTTCCCCGCTCGAGCGGACATCAAAATTCTGGAAATTCCAGATCATGTTCCTAAGCTTCAACTTGATGTTCAAAGGTTCCAAATGCATGTTTTTTACTCAAACTTCACATATACATATTCTAACATTGTATAAACATCAAATTACAACACAATAAAGCTCAATTTCACAATTTAATCACATGCATGTCTCAAATTAACTCAAACTCAATACCAACACATTAAATTCAAATATTCAAACTCACACCTCCATGATTTGCACTTGCATGTGGAAGATTCTCACTATTCTTAACTCAATTGGTGAAGAGAAGGTCAAATACATGGACTTAAACCAAAAATTCAACATGAATTATACACATTGTGCTCAAACATGGAGATTTATAGCAATTCCTTACATGCATGTGTTCTATGACTCTCAATTCAACAAAACCAACTCATTTCTTGACAATTCGTACTCTTGATTACCCAATTAGCTTGAATACATAAAATTACAACTAGAATCCAAGAAATACTCACCTAGGAGCTTTAATTCTCATAACCTATAGCAAATTCTTGGGTAATCTTCAAGGTTTCCAAGCTTTAAGCTAAAATTGCACAATTCTCTCCCCTTCTCTCTCTATAGCCGACCCCCTCTCTATCTATTGGAGTCAAAAACCAGCCAAATGAGGTAAAAGAGAGATTTTGAGTGTATAGTGCCCTTAAGGTAAGTCCCACTACTCAAAGATATCAATATTAAAATAATTGGGCACTTAATTAAACGTTCTGAATCTAATTATTTTGATCCGAATCAATTTTCAATTAAATTTCACCGTAGGCTCTAAAAATTACGCTAATCACTAAGGCGTAATCAATTTCGGGTTCTATGGCCGATAAGGCCTTCAATTTAATTTCCAAAGTAGATAATCAAACAGATATTCCTACGGTGAACAGATAGAAATTCAAAACCACATATATTCACCTAATTGGCACACAAAATCATATCATACACATAATCCTACTCATATTAAGGACCAATTAACATAACGCAGAACAGGGGTATTACACCTAGCTTCAAAAATGTCCATCTCTTCCACTAACATTGGTGAAGCAAAAAGGGCTCTAGTAGAAGGAATAGATGGTTGCATAGGGATAGGAGAGGAGAATGAAATGTCCCTAGCAGTTTCCATAGTCTTGACCTCCAATAAGTCAAGAGAAGAAGAACTGGAGCTGTATAGTGATTGTGGACAAAGAATTAGTAAGCTCCCAGTGTCTTCTTTGGGAGTATCAGCTATCACTGATGATGAAGTGATAACTGGAATCTTTTTATGTGGGGAAGGAGCAACTAAGATTGTAGGAAGAGTAAATTAGGCGGAGGTAAAGGTTTGTTGAGGAAGATATGGAGTTAAGCCAAAGGATAAGGATATAAAAATACCCTGCCGCAAAGAAGGTATGAAGAATGTAGAGCTAGGAAGTGGAAGTATTGTTTGGATGGGCTCTACATTTAAGGGCATATTAGGATCGGCATTCTTCCTTGTTTTTAAGGTTGCCTCTAATGGTTTTTTAACTTCAGATAAGACTGAGGAAACCTTTGTCGAATGAGAAGATGGAATAACTGTTGCTGCAAATTAGAAAGTAAGAAACAATGGTAAGTTTTATTGCTAAAACTTTGGGAAACGGAATTATCAAAACAAAAAAAAATTAAAAGAAATTACTAGCCTCGAAAGTAGTAGTGATAATGGTTGGAGAACTGCAAAGAGCATAGTGTTCAGCAGTTTGTTGCCTCCTTGCAGTTTCTCTTTGAAGTGCATCCGCAGCAGCTATGTCATTCCTTATTATCTGCTGCTATCTCATTTTCTCGAACCTTTGAAAAACCACCAATTCTTTGGATTGCTCTTTCTCGACTACCTTGGCAGCCGTTTGATGAATAGGGTCATCATTGAAATCCAAGAGAGAGGTTGTTATTTTATTCTTCCTCTTAAGTGGTGGTTCTTCAGATATTTCCTCCTCTTCAGGACTAAGCACAAGTTTTCTTTTCTTTTGCTGTTGTTGCTTGTCCTTAAGAATGTTTAGGGCTTGAGCCCTTTGAGGAGAATCTACTTGTGAAGCTCCTGCATGAAAAAGAAAGCCATAAATGAAGGAGTTAAGCATTATAAGGAGAAGAGAAAAGAAAGATAAGGAATACACGCCTTTCTTCGAAGCAACCCTAGTAACTCTAGGAGAATGAGGAGAGACAGAATGAGCTCTCTTTGTGTCAGCAGGAGCAAAAACTGGGATAGCAGGAGTTGTAGAAGGAGTGATGAGCCCAGTTCCCTTAGGCTGGGTCTAAGAAAGCAAGTCCAGTCCCACCAGCAGGTCTTTGGAAGGTATTGCCAGAAGTACCTCCATGTTTGCTGACCACCAGTTCTGATACCTCTTCAGTACAGTGCCTTGTGGGATGAAGGGAATGAACTGAAATTCGATTAAGTCCTGAATGAGTTTGGAGGTTGCCTCCTCTAGCCTGGGTCTTTGTACCTTCGGCTCTCTGGTGGTAAGATTGGGGTTAGTTTGACTGCAAAGAGGAATAGGGATCCCTTGGGTAAGCCCAAATTGCCTAGAAAATTGAGCAAGGCAGTAGGATTCTGCTAAGCACTTGTAAGCTGTAGGATTTAAAGTACCAATGAAAAGCTCTCTGGGAGTTAAAATAGAAGCCCACATATCCCTGTGCTGAGGCTAGGAACAGTTTTTATCAGCCAAGAAAGTCCTCAACCAGGCTGGGCATTGGTTTCGAAGGGGCAGAAGAAGGTGTGAGAAGAAGGGGAAGCTGGGAGTTGATGAAAGAAAGTAAAATAGAAGGCAAAAGTGGAAGGATAAAGTGAAACTCTGGCATATTTTATTCCATAAGAGGTATGGTTTGATAACAAAGATTTCAAACACTTAGAATACAAAGCAGTGAAATACGCAAAAAGCCAGAGCTGTAATATCCAGAGTGGCCCCCCTTGATTAGTATCTAAAGGTTTTTCACAAAATTGGGAGCATGCTCTATATACATGGCCCAGAACATATGGAGCTAAGGATATTTTCTTCCCCAAAGCCAGAGCCTTAGAAAGGGGAGCAAATTCAGGCATAATCCTCTGAGAAGAGGTACAAAATAAGAATTTACAAAGCCAACACAAAAAAAAAGGAGAAGAACTCTCTGTCTGTTACAGGGCCTTCCTTTGGATTTTCAAATTGTGCAAAATCACTGAAGGAGGAGTTCAAAGAAGGGATGGAAAAGGGCACATTAAGATCGGGATAGTCAACATCAAAAGGAGTGCCAATGGGGGATAAACCTAAAAGATGGCATATATCCAGAATGGTAGGGGTCATCATACCGCATCAAAATTGGAAAAAATTAAAAGAAGAATTTCAAAAACATAATGCAGCAGGTATAAGGAAATGATCTTCAGGAATAGAAAACCTGGCCAGTCGAAGGGGCATCAAAGAAGGCAGAGTTCCTGAAGGTCAAGTGTCCTAGCAGGGCCAACTCGATCATACCATTCTTCCCATTCAGGTCTCATTGTGGGCCAGCAACGGTGGGGTCGATTTAACCTCCAGTTTCCCCAGTCAAAGCCCCCCTCATAGAGTAAGCAATGATCCTCCAAATGAGGGTATAAGGCAGGGAGCTGAGCGAGGGCCTCCCTGAAAATGGGTCCATGTACATACTCTCCTTGAACATGACGGCAAGGAATAAGAATGCGTCCATCAACAGCACATCGTTCACCAGCTTTATACTTTTCACATTCTTCATTGATGAGTCTCCTTAAAGCTACAGAGGGACTCACACGCTCAACGGTTTGCACTTTCAGAGAAACCATTACTAAAAGGGTGAAAAAAGAAGGTGAGTAAGAAGCGAAAGTTGCAGACAAGTTCAAAAGAAAGAGAAATGAATTTTTGGGCAAGAAAGAATACGAAGGAAAGGTGTTTTTAAACCATTCTGTCTAAAAGTTACCCAAACAAGTTAAGTGGGTCAGGTGGATCCGAAATGATTATTTTTTGATTTGGGTCCATGTGAAATTAAAACCTTTATCTTAAAATATTGAGGGTCCCAAATTTAAAATGAAGAAAAGTTTTTAGAGGGAAACGGATGTTGAATATCCAGATTGGCTTCGAAAAGAAAGTATTTGGCTTCGAAATTAAGATTTGGCTTTAAAGCCAAATGTCCAACATCTTGCAAGGGCTTCAAAAGCAGGTAGTTGACTTCGAAACACATTTCATATCTAAGAGTACAAGAATGCTCAGGTTTTTGTTTGCTTCAAGAGGATTAAAGACTTGCTTTTAGGTTTCTTGTTGAAAATAAAATCCTTCGAAATAAACTTTAAAATACCCTACAGCTAGAATTTGTTCGTTTTAGACTTTGAAGTGGCAAAAAACCAATATTTGGTTAAGCAGTGAAAAAACCCAAAGGGATTCACTTTTTAAGAATAAAATAGTGTAATTCCTAAGGGAAGTTTCCATACTTCGAAACACGTAGACTGTTTTTTCGAAGCAAAGATAGTATTCGAAGCTGTTGATTGTGTTAACCATATGACTGGAATGAGAAGACCTAAGGCAAAGATTGTTAATTATACTCCATATGTTGGAGATATTCAAATTAGGTTTCAAGTATTCCATTGGAAATGTTCAAATCAAGTTTCGAAGGACAAAATTGGTAAATTTGAAGCTCTGATTTTATTATAGAATGGTTGCAAATATGTAATTGGAATATAAAACCAGACCATGTCTCGAAAAAAAAAAGTAGCTTTATTGATATGAAAATAATTACATTAGAAGGCCTTTTTGGCTATAAATTCATGTTCATAAAAATAAGGAATAGAAATAATAACAAGGTCATGAAATTTGCCCCAGCAGTGGTTAATAAATTTATATTCCTTCTTTATTCTGTCATCTGTCCTATCCAAGCCGGGTTGCTATAGCTGATATGTTCTTATTTGATGGAAAAGTTGTTCATCTTTCATTTCGAACTCCATTTCCTTCAATCCTTGTTCTATCTCATCCACATCTAGATCATCCCAGTATGCAGAATCCTTATTCTTGAAGTCATTATATTCATCAATAAGATTTTCTGCTTCGTACTAGGTTTGAATTCGATGGGCTGAGATTCTATCCAAAGAATTAGTGGTAGCCAAAGAAATTTGGTACCAATAGAGAAGAAGCGGGAGTTGGTCCAAAAACATCTGAAGTTCTGCTTGAGCAATGGGGTTGAGGACATGACCCCGAGTCATAATGTCACAAGCCCATTGAAAGTTCTTAAGCGAAATATCATCTCTAAGAAGATTGAAGGGCAAGTGAGAAAAGGCTGCAAGCAAAAGCTGAGCTTAATATCGCTCAAATATAGTGGGAAGATCTAGAGGTTGGTAGGAAGGAAGAAACTGATTCTTAAAGAGAGTAAGTTTTAGTTCCTCCATCCAGTGAGGATTCTGAGGAAGAGGAAGCACAGGAGGGTCCATCCCAAAAGAAGAAGGGAACTGGGGATTATTCACACATTCAAGCCAGTCAAAAGAGCAAAGTTTTGCTCTCTTGGCCAAGAATGACGAATTGTATCCTTGTGCTTCCTTTGGACGAGGAGTTGCTCGCACTATCTTCGTAGGCATGGAAGATGTGTACCACGCTATAAGTAGACTACGTCGGCGATCGATGGGTACATAGGAGTAAACTACCAAGCTCCGAGCAAAATGAGGGATAGACAAAGGATCAGCGAATTCGATGAATCGATAGTGAATTTGCTCTCTTAGTTTGGATTCATCAGGTTCTGGCCAACTTCCCCAACCAGTAGACCTGGAGGAAGAAGGAGCAGTTATGTCCTATGCAGAGGTTGGTGGGGTAGAGGAAGAAGCAGTTGTGTCCCATGCAGAAGATGGTGAGGCAGAAGAAGAGTTTCCAAGATCCATTTTTGCAAATGCTTGATCCAAGAGTTCGTAATTGGCAAACTTTGGATCTAAAGGTTGGTACATTGCAAAAGTTTCCGTAACTTGCATAAATGGAGGCGAATAAGTGTAATCAATAAATGCATTGAGACTCTTTCGAGGCCAATAATCATCTTCCATAGACTCCTCGTATGCTCGATCAATGTAAAAAAAGGTTTGCTTGGCCATGAGGACTGTATCAGTCTTTTTGAATGTTCAGATAGTGGGAAATGTTCAAGACGTAGAAGAGAATTTAATGAAGTACAAACATTGCAATGATGGACTCAGTTGCATTTCTAAGAAGATGCAAAGCCCATGCACGTCCTAGGACGTGGGTAAAGTGCCTTGATCCACTAATATCACCAAATATTGGGTATATTAGTGTGGGGGGTAATGTTGGTTGTATAATTTGTAAAAGCCAATCACAATTCAACACGTGGCATGAAGAGAGCAATTTAGGGAGTTAATACAAGTTGCCAACCAAAGTCAGACACGTGTCAACCCGTATTGATAATAATGGATTTGTGTAGCACTGGAACAATCGAGGGATATAAGGTGATGCGGCCTAACGGTTACTCACAAAGTTCAAATTCAAAATCAGGAGGAAAGCCAACTGCAAAGGTGGCGTAATGGGACTGACTGTGAGAGAGCATGTTCAGCAATCATGGGAGGACATTTCAACAGTTAGAAGCCCACTTCGATGGTTATCATTGAGAAGTATAAATAGCAGAGATGGTCCCAGAATGAAGGACCCAGACTCAGATCAAAAAATCAATTTTATTTACTTTGTTTTCCCTCCAGTTTTTGTAGTTCTTTACATTTCTGTACTTCAAATTCTTGTACTGCAATTCATTCATAGGAGTAGTTTCTAATAACTTGTTGTTGTAAACCTCTACGAGGCTGGGTCAGATTATTGTATGTTTTTCATTTTATTTAATGAAATTCTGAAATTCTTCTTCACTTAATTGTTATTTACTAAACTCTCCTAAACAAGCCACCAGTAAAAGTCCTCTTCATTAAGGCTGAGAAAACTAAAATACAATCGTCTGATAATTTGTTAGCAATTAATCTTCTATAAAGACTGATTGATCCTTGTTGGTCTGCTTAAAATTACAAAATTAACCTTCGAAAGCCAAAACAGCCAACAATATTATATTATAGGATTGTAAAATAAACATTCTTAATTAAATTAAAATATCAATTATATAAAAGAAATTCAATAACGACTAATTAAGAAAGAATCACATAACAACATCTAAACTTTAAAAGAAAAGTAATAAAAACATCCAAACCACATATACATCTTAGTGTATGAAGTGATTAATCATCTATAATATGATATCAAAATATAAAAGAACTTACTGTTCAACAATTGCAAAAGTAACTCAAGCAGTAAATCCAAACTTTAGAGGTCCCTCGAGAGTATCAATTTTATGCAGGTTTTTCCTCGTGTAAGTTATGATTATATAAAATAATGTAAGAAATGAAGTATAATTTCATATATAAAATCATTATAAAATTTAAACGACAAATCCATAATATAGTTTAATATAGAATTGATATTGAGTATAGAATAATGCATGGGAAAATAAGAAGAAGAAAAAAAAGGCAATTTAGCATTAAAAAAAAAAAGAAGTTCTAATACCTTGATAGAATTAAGAAGAAAAACATGAAACTCAAAATTGGTATTGAGTTTGTGGATTATCTCAATTTACGATAAAAAATATATGGAAAATAAATATTTATTAAATAGAGTCCATAGAAAATAGGTAAAGTTAGTATAATTTAAATTATGCTTGGCTTGTATAGAACTCTATATGTAATTAAGAAATTACATACTGACGTGACTCTATTAGGGGGGGAGGGAAGGAAGCCCTTATAATATGTCACCTAAACATAAAAGAAACATTACTTTTAATAATATATATGATTTAAATATAAATATGTTATAATTAGATTATCATATAATGATTTTATATGATATATATATTAAATTATAAAATTGTAAAATAAACACTCTTAATTAAATTAAAATATCGACTATGTAAAAGAAATTTAATAACAATTAACTAAGAAAGAATCACATAACAATATCTAAACTCAAAAAGAAAAAAATAATGAAAATATCCACATGATAGATACATCTTAGTGTGTGAAGTGATTAATCATCTTTAATATGATATCAAAATATAAAAGAACTTATTATTCAACAATTGAAAAAGTAACTCGGGTAATAAATCTAAACTTTAGAGGTTTCTCAAGAGTATCATTGATGTGCAGGTTTTTTTCTCTTGTGAATTTTGATTATATATAAAATAATGTAAGAAATGAAATATAATTTCATATATATAATCACTATAAAATTTAAACGACAAATTCATAATATAGAATAATATATAATCGGTATTGTGTATAGAATAATGCAAGAAAAAATAAGAAGAAGAAAAACAGCAATTTAACATTAAAAAAAATTCTACTAATACCTTTGAAACAATTAAGAAAATAAACGTAAAATGTAAAATTGATATTGGTTTTGTAAATTATCTCAATTTACTATGAAAAATATATGGAAAAGAAATATTTGTTAAATAAAATTCATATAAAATAGGTAAAATTAGTATAATTTAAAGAAAAATGCTTCAGAGCTCTAGAGCATGCTCTAATGATGTGGCAATTATGTGGGGTCTACCTTGATGTGATATTTTGGCTTAAATTTTTTTTTTTTTTTTTTGAACCTGCCTACTTTTAGAGCTCTAGATCATCGCTGTAATTTAAATTAGGTTTTGTGGAGAAGTGGATTTGGAAATACTCCAAGATCCAGTCAGACGTCATTGATCCTCTGATTGCTACTTGAAAAATGGATGAACACTCCGATCAGGGGTGCCGGAATTAGCACTCCGACGGACAAGTTAGTATGCTCTCTAGTTTGCTTCTATTTCAAGTTATTTTATCTATTCTCACATACCTTTCTTTGGTTGATGTTCCTCTATTTATATTAACTTCTGGGCCCAAGGGGCAGGCCCACTCTTAATCTAGCGCATGATTGCTTATTCGGCCTTCCAGTTGTGTGTTGGTACCTACTCGGCTCTTTGCGCGGCCAACTTGTATATTTGACTTCAAGAGCCCCTCGGACAGAGCCGAATTTTCTTTGGCCTGATCAAATTAATTTGGCTTTCCTTAATATACAATTATTCGGCCCCCACAATTGCCCCCCAAACATCCGACTAACACTAATTATTCGGCATGTTTGGTTTTATATATAGAAAGTCAAAAATATGGCGCTTGCACTCCTTCCAATACTGAAGCGTTAGAACGTCCATGTTTTACAAATCATTACAATTTCCCACCCCTTCGTACACGTCGTTCATTTAATGCGATTTGAAACCGTGTTGTCCCTTGGGATATTTTTTGAATATGCAAGGCTCTTTGTTTGCCTCTCAACGTCTCTCTTTCATTTCATGACCTCTACAACTTCCATCTGCTCCCTATTGTCCTCTCTGCCCCTTGTAAGTTATTCTCTTCTTCATTCCAACTCCCATTTCCTTACTTGTTTTTTCTTTAGAGTACTTTCTATTCTGACTCGAATGGCGAAATATTTTAAAGCCCTTCTTTATACAGATCATGTTTCCACTTTTCGACGCCATTTTTCCATTCCAAACGACGTCCATCTGTCACTTGTGGCAGATAGCGTGGTTGACATGAAGAGGACTGATGCAAGTACGATCATCTTTTCCCTCATGTCAATCGCTAATGGAAGAGTCCATTTCCCCCTTCATCCATTTTTAGGGTCGTCCTTCGTTACTGGGGTCTGTTCCCTTCACAACCTAACGTAAACTTTTACCGAATCATAATGGAAATAGAAGAACTAAATCGCCGACATAGGATTAATCTAGGAATCCCTGCTATTCGGCATTGTTATGCCTTGGAAAAATCCTCTGGTCGGCAGGGACGCTACTTTCTTAGGGCCAAGGACACTGATCACCATCTGGTGACTATGCTTGCCAGCTCTGGTAAGTGTGTTGACGATGTCATGGCCATTGTCTGAGGCAACTAGGAATTCGGCGAAGGCGAAGATCGCCTAGATCCTATGCCTAGACAAAAAGGCGAACCAGGTGGCCATATAGTACCCTTTTTGTGTATTTGTTATACATTTACTTGGCTTAGATTCCATGTGCTTACCGTTTCATTTATGTAGGTAACGATTTGAAAAAAGTACTTGTCTCGGCCGACGACGCTGTGCTTGGGCAAATCAAAACTGCGCTTCAATTCTTCGGCTGTCCAAACCTCCAAAAGCAAGGGAGGACCACCCACGTCCTTCTGAGATACGAGCCAACTTATGCTACCTTTTCAACCACGGATCACATTTTGATTCCAAAGGGTGAACAGTAGTTTACGATACTCATTTTCCCAAATTTCAAGAATCTTAAGGAGATTGGTCTTGAAGTTTCGAATTCAGAGCCAGTCGCCGAGCAAATAGTCGAACAAGTCATTGAGCAGCCGAATCAGTCCAACTTGGATAGATCTAATAGTCTAGGGAAGGAGGTCAACGCCGCTCTAAATTTGGCCTTTGAGGAAGTCGGCTTCAACCCTCCATCCACTTTAGGCCGAGTAGACGTATCATTAGAAGACGATATTTTCACCAACTTAGGGGACCTTCCCGGCACAGATCCTGAGAACATGGCTGGGGAGTCGCTCGCGCAGATGGCCAGGAGAAAAAATGCGGAGAGGATGGCAGCCCGAAGAAGGGCCGAAGTCGCCCGGTCTAAACCCCCACCACCTGTTGCTGGGCTGAGTCTTCTCCGCCTGCTCTTGTTGAGGAAACGGAGCAAATTGTTATGGCTGAAACAGGGTAAATTGTCCTTGATCAACCGAACAATCTGGTGGCCGAGCACAGGGGGGAGAAACACCCCGCCGAGCATGAAGTCGACTCTTCAGAAAACCTAACTGATAAACGGCCGCGCATAGAGGAATCAGACTTGGTTGCGCCATTTATCATACAACTAAGAATAAAGAATGTGCCAGTTGCTTCTAATGCATCGACTGTGAAGGATGCCATTGTGGCCTTAAGCGTGGCCTCTTCAATTTCTCTACCAATTGACAGAGCAGCCTTTCGTGCAGAGCCGGATGTGGTGTCGATAACATTAGCCATTTAATCGATGATATTTGTATATTACTTAATCTCTGTTTGCAACCTTCCGTTCTTTTTTATGCCAGCTATCTTATTAATCTTTTGTTTTATAGGTGACGGGCAGGATAGCTGAGATTGGTCGCCGTCAATATGACGCTATCAAACAAATCAGCTTGTTCAAAGCCGAAGTTGAAATTGAAAAAAAGCAAGGCTACGAAAGTCTCTCTCAGAGTCGAGTCTGAGGCGATCAAAGCAGCGAAAGAGTGAACGAAGGCCGATGCCGAGACAGAGAAAGCCAAGAGCTCCGATCAACTCAGGTTGGCCGCCAAAGAAAGGGCAAACGCGAGTGATGATGCGCTCAAGTTAGCTAAGGAGATGATTGCCAAACTGGAGGCTGATTTGGAAGAATCGAAGAAGGCAAAGGAAATCGCCGACTCCGAGATCTCCAAGGTGTTCCAAGCTGGGGAAAACACCGCCTTAGAAAAATACGTGGAGGAAGTACCCAAGTTCAAAAATCGGGCCTTCAAACACGGCTGGCTTAGAGCCCTGGTTGCCGCTAATGTGACATTGGAGCAGCCAATTCCATACGAGCAGCTAGAGGTTGAGTCGCTGGACTCTGACCTTGAAAATTGAATAGGGTCAATATAATTTTGCTTTTTGTTTGGAATCTTCTGTGCGTAGTTTTTGTAGATTTTTGTTTATTTTTTTTTATTAGAAGTTAAATATAGGGTAATTTTCATGTGTCAAAATGATGACTGTTTGTACTCAATTTATTAATGAAAATTGCCTTTTTGTTTTTTGTCTGTCTTCTGCATGTGCTAGTTAGTAGCTAAGTAGGATAACGTAATTTCATTCGACGATAACACAATCTGCATGTCCTAATTAATAGCCAAGTAAGGTGATGTAAATTAATATAAGGCTCAATGACAAACTCGACTGGCCAATTGAGATGTATTCAGATGGATAAGTCATTCAAAAGCTGAATAATCATATCTTGTGCAATTTGAACATTGAAGAGCCGAATAAAACATACAGTTTGCAAAATCTACCGATCAAATGGGGTATTGTTAATATATTTATCAGTAAAAGCCGAATAGATGAATGAATCTGCCCTTGCCCCAACTGATTAATGAACAGAACCGCCGAATATTGGTAGTTCATAGATTGGGTGGGGCACAATAACTTTTCGGCGCAATGCATTGCGATTGGGCCGAGTAGATTAATGAATCTGCCCTTGCCCTAACTGATTAATGAACAGAACCGCCGAATATTGGTAGTTCATGGATTAGGTGGGGCACAGTAACTTTTTGGCACAATGCATTGCGATTAGGCCGAATAGATTAATGAATCTACCCTTGCCGCAGCTGATTAATGAACAGAACCACCGAATCTTGGTAGTTCACGGATTGGGTAGGGCACAGTAACTTTTCGGCACAATGCATTGCGATTGGGCCGAATAGATTAATGAATCTGCCCTTACCCCAGCTGATTAATGAACAGAACTGCCGAATATTGGTATTTCCTGGATTGGGTGGGGCACAACAACTTTTCAGCGCAATGCATTGTGATTGGGCCCAATAGGTTAATGAATCTGCCTTTGCCCCAACTGAGTAATGAACAGAACCGCCGAATATTGGTAGTTCCTGGATTGGGTGGAGCACAGTAACTTTTCGGCACAATGCATTGAAGTGATCGCTTTGGGAACGTTGCACCCGTAATTAATAAGTGGGGTGGGGGTTGGGTGCGCGTAGGTTCTATGTTGTGTTCAAATTCAATAGATTGCGAGAGGGAAAAGTGCATTGTGTCGAACTAGACTGGACAAATTTGGATGTCAAGAAGAATATTCTTCAACAGCAAATGGGAGGGTAGGACACTAGCTGAACTGGACTCAAAGATGAATCGAGGTGGTGAATTGACGCAAATGGGAAACAGAAGTCAGAGGAACGTGAGAGGCGTTGCTCCTCACGTCGTCGAAGTAGGTCACCCAGGAAGGAGAGGCAGCAACGAGGGAACTCCCCCCGTTTGAAAAGAGAAACCAGTAGGCCACCACGCTTGTTGAGTTTTTCGGTCATTGTTAGGAATAAACCGATGACTAAAGCGGATTCGATTATCTACGATCCAAATGTGGCAGTCAAGTTTACTCGACAGATTTTTTCGCCAAAAGTTCAGCAATCTATGGTTGGCCGGCCTAATTACGAAGTTTTTTGGGAGGGCGTCCATGGAGCGATAAAGGGACTATATACCTCCTATGAAATCGCATGCGTCTTCGTGCCGTGCAAAGAGAGATAGAGCAGAAAGGCAGTCGCATTCGAAGCTTAGAAGCTTGTGCAGAGAAAGTTGAGAATGAGCTGAAGAAAACTAAAGCTTCCGGCGAGTCAAGTCAACCAGATTGTTGCGAAAAGAGTAAACCAACGAATTTTGGATCATGCGATTGCCGACCGAGGCATGGCAAGCATGTTCGCAAAACAAGCAATAAGAACGAAGTCCTACAAACAAGGCTTTTTTTATGGCCGAAAAATTGGTATTGAAAAGACGAAGGAAAAGTTAGCCGAGGATGTTTGTCGGTGCGAAAATCGTGGAATTAAGCATAGGTGCATCAAGGCTCTTCAGGCCGCGAGTATCGATTTGGCGTCACCTCTATATCAGAATTACAAATTTCCCTTCAAAGCTTACAATGCCGAGAAGATCGACGATAAAGAGGGTGCTGAATAAATTTATATGTTAATGCACATTGTACCTTTGAGTTTGTCAAAAGCCATGTATTTATGCTTTATTTAATGAAACACATATTTGCTATATTGTTTCAATTAATGTTTGTATATTAATCCATGACAATTGTTTATTACTTATGACAATCGTATATTAATCCATGTTATTCTATTGCCAAATGTGGTCCTTCCAAATTCGGAGGGTTATTCAGCCATTCATGGTAATAAACGAAGGGCGCTCCGAATTCGGAGGCTTATTGTGTTGGCCACTCATGATATCTACGAAGGGCGCTCTGAATCCAAAGGCTTATTTGGTCCAAACGGGGCATCCACGGATAGGGCTCTGAGTTCGGAGTCTTTCTATTGGCCAATCGTGATATCCACGAAGGGCGCTCCAAATCTGGAGGCTTATTCGGCCCAAACGTGGCATTCACAGATGGGGATCCGAATTCGGAGTCTTTTTATTGGCCAATCGTGATATCCATGAAGGGCACTCTGAATCCAGAGGCTTATTCAGCTCAAATGTGGCATTCACAGATGGGGCTCTGAGTTCGAAGTCTTTTTGTATTGGCCAATCATGATATCCACGAAGGGCGCTCCAAATCTGGAGGCTTATTCGGTCCAAACGTGGCATTCACGAATGGGGCTCCGAGTTTGGAGTCTTTTTGTGTTGGCAAGTCGTGATATCCACGAAAGGCGCTCCGAATCCGGAGGCTTATTCGGCCCAAACGTGGCATTCACGGATGGGGCTCCAAATTCGGAGTCTTTTTATTGGCCAATCGTGATATCCACGAAAGGCGCTCCGAATCCAGAGGCTTATTCAGCCCAAACGTGGCATTCACAGATGGGGCTCCGAGTTCAAATTCTTTTTTAATTGGCCAATCGTGATATCCACAAAGGGCACTCCGAATTCGGAGACTTATTCAGCCCAAACATGGCATTCACGGATGGGGCTCTGAGTTCGGAGTCTTTTATTCGCTACTAAACCATTATTAACGAGACTGAGGTAAGAAAGGGCATTACATTGGGGAATTAAAAGACGTATACATAACATTTTAGCAAAAATTCAAAACAATCTAGCATGCCGTACAACTTGGCTTAATGATAAAATTTGCACAAATGTGTGGAATTCCAGGAGCATGGCAAACTTCTCCCAGCCATGTCTTTGAGCCGATATGCCCCAGTTCTAGCGATTGAATCAACCTGATAAGGGTCATCCCAGTTGGGGCCTAATTTTCCGTCAGTTGAATTCGTAGTAGCGGAGAGCACTTTCTAGAGAACCAATTCTCCAGGCGTATAACAACGCAACTGTACGCGCTGATTATATGATTTAACGAGTTGTTGCTGATACCGCGCCATGTAAGAAAGGGCACGATCTCGGCGTTCTTCAATAAGAGTCAAGTCCAAGGCCAACATCATGTCATTACAACCCATGTCAAAAACCTTGGATTTCAGCGTAGGTAGGCCGATCTCCAGGGGGATAATTTCCTGGGTTCCAAAGCACAAAGCAAACGGCGTTTTCCTAGTGGATCGCCTTGGAGTAGTGCGATGAGCCCACAACACACTGGGCAATTCTCCGACCCATCTGCCTTTAGGTTTTTCCAACCTTTTCTTGATACCATCCAGGATGACTTTATTGGAGGCCTCCACCTGACCATTGCTTTGTGGATATGCCGGCGACGAAAAGTAAGGCCGAATACCATATGTGTTGCATAATTCCCGGTAAACGCCATAATCAAATTGGGTGTCGTTGTCCGAAACAAGTGCTCGTGGTATGCCGAATGTGTTATAATGTTTTTCCATACAAAACGCTTAACATCGACATCGCGAATATGTGTTAAGGCCTCTACTTCAACCCATTTTGTAAAATAATCTATTGCAACAACCAGGAATCGCTTGTTGCCTGGAGATCGCGGTAGTGGTCCGATGATATCGAGTCCCCATTGAGCGAACGACCAAGGACTAATGATAGAGGTTAATTCCTCGGTAGGCAGATGAGTTAAAGGGAAAAACTTCTAGCATTGTTCTCATTTCCTGACATAATTCTCGGCATCTGTTCGCATGGTAGGCCAATAATACCCCTGTGTTACGGCCCGGTGGGCCAATAAGCTTCCCCAGAATGGACCCCACAGCTGCCTTCATGTATTTTCAGTTAAGAGCTCCTCAACTTTATCTAGGTGAACACATTCTAAGTACGGCCCAGAAAGGGATTTTTTGTAGAGTTTTCCATGCAGATCCAAGTAGTATCGCAGAGCTTTATTTCGCAGTTTGTAGGCATCTTTCTTGTCTGTTGGAAGCTACTCTGAGGAAAGGAATGCAATGATGGGGTCCATCTAACTTGGTCCTGGTTCAATGATGTTAATCTAAATTGGTTCAAAAGAGGTGATGCTCGGCTCAGGGATGAATCCTACTTCGATTGTCCGCTTGATTTCTGAATTGATGGTAGAGGCGAGGCTAGGCAAGCAAGGGCATCCGCATACGTATTCTGATCCCAGGTTATTTGATTCAATTCGTGATGGTCGAATTTCGCGAGCAAGAGATTCGCCGTTTTCATGTAGGCTACCATGCGGTCATTTTTAGCTGCGTACTCCCCTTTCAACTGGTTGATGACTAATTTTGAGTCACAAAAAACAAACAACCGCCGTGCACCAAGGTGAAGTACATTTCGAAGGCTGGTTAGCAATGCTTCGTATTCGGCCTCATTGTTTGATGCATCAAAGCCCAGTTTGACCGCCTGCTCGATTATTACCCCTTCGAGGGTCATGATTACTACGCCTGCTCCACTGCCACGTTGGTTTGATGACCCGTCACAGTACATCTGCCAAATGTCTCCAACATATATTCTCCAGTTGGGTTTAGGTTGCACTTGATTGGCCTTGAAGTCGGCAACACATCCCATTAATTCGGCTACAAAGTCGGCGAGCACTTGTGTCACGACCCGAACCCGCCCCTATGGGTCAAGGACATAACCGGCCAGTAATCCTGAGATTACTTACGGCCTCAAACCGAACCAGACATAACTCATTAGAGTAAAGGGGCCAAACGGAAGCAGAATTTAAAACTTTGTCCATAGAACTGTGCTTACATGGCACATCATAACAAACCGTACATATGCAAATTAATAACTCACAACAGAAATACAGTAATATAAAGTTCTGTACAGACAGGATCATTCACATCTAGGTCAGCCAATCAAAACTATATACAAACGTAATCCAAAGTCCTCGCCAACATGACAAAATATAAAAGAATAGCAAAAGGGTGAAGACAAGTCTCGTACATGAGACGTAAGGGTTGACTCTTCAAAACCTTGGTTATTCCACACAAACTTCACTGAGGCTGGGTTTGGACCTCTCTTGGCTCACCTACAAATACATGAATGAGCGTGAGCGAAAGTCCAGTGAATAATATCAAATAAAGCAGATGCATTAGAACAACGTACATCAGACGGCCTTGGGCCCAATTCATATTTCTATCTAGTGTATATATATATCAAGCAACTGCGGTTCCAAACACATCAGACGGCCTCGAACCCAAACCATTCATGTCAAACGACCTTTGGCCCATTCGTCTTTCATTCATGTCAGACTGGCCTTTGGCCCAACCATTCTTTCAATCATGTCAAACTGGCCTTTGGCCCATTCATTCTATCATTCAGATCATACTTGCCTCTAGCCCATTCATTTATCATTTTGATCATGCTGGCCTCTGGCCCATTCATTTATCATTCAGATCATACTAGCCTCTGTCATTTATCATTCAGATCATTCTGGCCTCTGGCCCATTCATTTATCATTCAGATCATACTGGCCTCTGGCCCATTCATTTATCATTCAGATCATACTTTCATTCAAATTAACGAACTTATGAGACTTACATAGAAGTAAGTAATAGGACAAATAACATACTCCAGATATCTTTATTAAGATATTACTCACAATGATCAGCTGGGTGATTTACCTTGGAGCTTGACCCTACATATTACATGAACACAACGGGTCACAAACAATTTAATCTGTCCCTTGATTCACATATTCTTCTTTAGGCTTCTTTTAATTCATTCACAATGCTCTATGCATGCCTAAGAGTACTTAGAAGTGAAAGAGAACGAAAAACGAAACACATAATGCATTTCCAAAATTTCAGAAACAAAGGTCCCCGCTCGAGCGTGGAGTTCCCCGCTTGAGCGGACCCATGAGGTCTGCAAAAGTACTAGTTACATCATTTTCACGCTCGAGCGCGAACTCGGACGCTCGAGCTGAAGGTCTATCTACATAGCTCCCCGCTCGAGCGGACACCATGTCAACAAAATATTCTGGGAGCTCGGATTTCACACTCGAGCGGCGGTTTCCCCGCTCAAGCGGACATCATGAATTCTGGGTTTTCCAGAATTTGTTCTTGAGCTCAAATCCGACCTTCCAAGGTTCAAAACCCATAAATTTGGTTCCAAAACATGCAAACACATAATATAACATGAGTATATAAGCAAGGTGAGGTCCATTGCTAAAAGT
Organism: Camellia granthamiana; assembly: GCA_036172215.1. Taxonomy (NCBI): domain Eukaryota; kingdom Viridiplantae; phylum Streptophyta; class Magnoliopsida; order Ericales; family Theaceae; genus Camellia; species Camellia granthamiana. Next base: position 23,399,859 of record CM069910.1, on the reverse strand, counting down.
CATGGTCCAATTCTTCCAAATTAATCAACATTTCTTTGTAAACTCAAGGCTCATACATTCAAACTTTACATAAGCTTCATATCTTCCATAATCAAACGTGCATGTCAATTTTTGACCTCATTTCCATTTCAAATAGCACCAATGATGCTCATAAACATGAAAATCAACAAAACCATGCTTGCATGTATACTTCAATGCTCAATTCTTCACAATTCACATATTACATGCTAGTTATGCAATTTCATAGCAATTCTCTACATGCATGCACACATGGACTTCAAACTCATCAAATACAACACAATTTCAGTTCTTGATCACCAACCAACTTGAATTCACAAAATTACAACATTGAGCTCATGAATTAAGGGTTGATTACTTACTTAGGAGCTTTGATCTTTACAAATTCTAGTTGAATCTTGAGTTCAACCTTCCAATTTCACAAACTTGAGCCAAACACACAATTTTCTTTCTTTCTCCCTCTCTAGCCAACCCTCTCTCCTTTCTTATCAACCAAGTTGAATAAAAGAGGAGTATTGAGCATGTAATGGCCCTCATATAGTCCCTCTAATTCACATTATTTTAATAGTAAATAATTGAGCACTTAATTCATTAATTTAATCTATTTAATCCGATCTGAATCAATTTTCAATTAAATTTCACTGTAGGCTCTAAAAATTATGCCAATCACAATGTCGCAGTCAATTTCGGTTTCTGTGGCCGATAGGGCCTTCAATTTAAATTTCAAAGCAGATAATCAAACAGATATTCCTACGGTGAATAGATAGAAATTCAAAACCACATATTTTCACAAAAATGGCACACAAGATCATATTAAACACATAATCACATTCATAATAAGGACCAATTAGCATAATATGGAACAGGGTTATCACAGTCTTCCCCCTTTTAGGAAGTTTGGTCCTCCAAACTTATTTTACCTTCGTCAGGAAACAAATGTGGGTAGCGGAGTTGCATCTCATCCTCTTTTTCCCACGTGGCATCCGTCCCATAGTGTTCTTTCCATTCCACTTTCACCATTGGGATGGACTTACTCCTCAATTGTTTCACTTGCCGGTCAACAATTCGTTCTGGCCATTCAGCGTACTCCATATTTTCATCAAGAGCTACCCGGTGATAATCAATCACATGAAACGGGTCCCAAAGATAACCCCTTAACATCAACACATGAAACACATTATGAATTTGCTCAAATCCCAGTGGCAAAGCAACTCTATAAGCAACTGGACCAAGTCTTTCCAGAATTTGAAACGGCCCAATGTAACGGGGCAACAACTTGCCCTTCTTTCCAAACCTGACTTGGCCTTTCATCGGAGACACGCAGATGAACACATGGTCACCAACCTCATACTCAAGAGGTCTTCTCCGAACATCTGCATAATTCTTTTGTCGGTCCTAAGCTGTTTTGAGCCTCTGTTGAATGGTTTTGATCTTCTCAGAAGTGTCTTGCACAATTTCAAACCCAAGTAAAACTCTATCCCCGACTTCCGTCCAACAAATTGGTGATCTACACCTTCTACCATACAAAGCCTCGTATAGTGCAATACCAATGCTGAAGTGGAAGTTGTTATTGTACGCAAACTCTACAAGTGGCAAATAGTCTTCCCAACTCCCCTGGAAATCCAAGGCACACATTCTCAACATATCTTCTAATGTCTGTATGGTCCGTTCTGATTGCCTATCTGTTTGTGGATGGAATGCAGTACTAAATTTCAATTCTGACCCCATAGCTTCCTGTAAACTCTTCCACAATCTAGATACAAACTTCGGATCTCTATCCGACACAATAGATACCGGAACTCCGTGTAAACGGACAATCTCATCAACATATATTGTAGCTAGTCTATAAGCATTAAATGTAGTTCTAACAGGTAAAAAATGCACAGACTTGGTCAGTCTATCAACTACAACCAAAATAGAATCCATACCTCGAGAAGTCCGAGGTAGACCGACAACAAAATCCATAGTCACATGTTCCCATTTCCATTCAGGAATAGGGAGGGGTTGAAGTAGACCACCTGGTTTCTGATGTTCAACTTTAACTTGCTGACATTGAAAACATTTGGACACATATTCTACAATCTCTTTCTTCATTTTAGGCCACCAATAGCTTTGTTTCAGATCCCGATACATTTTATTGTTACCTGGATGCATAGCAAACACCGATTTATGGGCTTCATCTAAAACCCTTTTCTTTAGTTCCAGAATATCTGGGACACACATTCGGCTTCGAAATCTCAATACCTCATTTTCAATGCCAAACTCTGCTTTTGGACTTGTCTCAAATTCATCGATCACTTTCTTGAGGAATTCATCCTCTTTCTGTTTCTGTTTAATCTGATCAATGATTGCCGGTTCGGCTAAAATGGTGGCTATCAATCTGCCCGGTTCACACATTACCACTTCAATTTCAGACTTTTCAAAGTCTTGCAAGATTTCTTTTTGTTCAGTAAGCAAACAAGCCATACTCCCTGTTGATTTTTTACTCAAGGCATCGGCAATTGTATTAGCCTTCCCGGGGTGATACTGAATCTCAAGATCATAGTCTTTTATCAGTTCAAGCCATCTCCTCTGTCACATATTCAACTCCTTTTGTGTAAAGAAGTATTTCAAACTTTTGTGATCCGTGTAGACTTCACATTTCGCCCCATACAAATAATGCCGCCAGATTTTCAAAGTAAAGACAACTGCGGCCAATTCCAAGTCATGTGTTGGGTAATTCTTCTCATGTGGCCTCAACTGCTGGAAGGCATAAGCAATAACCTTTCCGTTCTGCATCAATACACAACCCAAACCTTTATAAGATGCGTCACTAAAAATCACAAAATTTTTCGTACCTGTGGGCAATGTCAATACTGGTGCAGTGGTCAATCTCGTTTTCAGTTCATGAAAGACAGACTCTCTCTCGTCGTTCCATTCAAATGATTTCCCCTTACGTGTCAACTGGGTGAGAGGCACTGCTATTTTTGAAAAGTCTTTCACAAATCTCCTGTAGTACCTAGCCAAACTGTAGATGCGCCCTTGTGCCTCATGCTACAGTTCGGACTCGATTTGGTGTCGGTTCTTAATCTGATCTCACAATGTGCAATGCAAGACTGATAAATCACCAAAAAGTCCAAATCCGGCAAATCGTTTTGGAAAATAGATTTTTAAAAAGAAGTGCCAAGCATGGACTGCTTTGCCAAATACAGAGTCGCCACCTAAATAGTTTATTTTTGGGGAAATTTAGGAAACCCTGACTCGTTTGCCTAAGGCCACATGTCCATCATCACCAAAGTTGCCTCGGCTCGGGGACTTGGATACGATTGGGGAAGGTCACTTCGTGAGCAGCCCCGCTCGCCCGATCAAAGATCGGCCTCTACTAACCATGATATCTAGTTTTGAAAACATTATGCATTCTTATTCCAGTTATTAGCCTAGATTTACTATATGATGCGCACAGCATACAAGTATAGACTGGGTCGCCTGAATTGGAACAAAACATCTCATGTTTGTTTTTGAAAACGGTTTGCTACTCGCAAGTAGGCTAAAAATGTAGATTTTGCCACCCTCGAGTGGGCTTAGAAAACATGGTTTTGCCACTATCTAGTGGGCTTAAACTCATAGTTGATGCATTATTCCAATTCAGATAATCCAACCTGCACCCATAGGCATTCAGGCAGATATATCACATAAGCACATAGCCTCATGGTAAGCATGGCAACACTCACACACATGCAAGGATGCTAAAGCGTAAATGCTTACCTAGTACTCCAAGCCAAAACAGAAACCAGTTAGCAATCATGCATGACCCTAGTTCATGTTAAGTGGCTAATGCATCGCATACAAAATGTAACTAGAATAGGCTCGGCTAATCCTAGGATGGCATGTGGAATGCAACAAGTAACACGTATTCAAGTTAGATTTGAAATACTATGCAATTAGTATGATGCGCCGAGCCCGGTGCATGCAATACATATGAATGGATGCACGCATGTATAGCATAAGGTATGCTAAATTAAATATGCCCTAATACTAACCATCAAAAGCAGGTAAGTAAAAGGGAGAAAGAAGTGGGGGTTGGAAGACATGCACACACGCACCCACACTTATTACAAATTCGCCGTCACTCGGAGGGGCCAAAAGAATAATACAAATTAATTAACCTACAAGCTAATTAATTAATTTATACAACACTTAACTAATCAATGAATCAATTAAGCTACTAAAAGCAGTAAAAGGCCTCGGGAAGAAGGACGCAAGCATGCTCGGATTGGCTTTGCTCGGAAATCCACCGCCATGCACAAGCTGCCTCTGTTTGCACTGTTTTCCTCCTCTGAAAATTGCACAAGCCCCAAGGGGCACTCTCTGATCACAGTGGAAGGTCACCGGCCAAGGGGGAACACCACCAGCCATGGAGAAGTGGTCATCGACCATTGGTATGGCTCTCGGCCAGAGATTGTTGGTCGATCGGCCTTTAATGTGGTCGGTCGGCCATCTATGCCTGCAGAATCCTGTTTTGACAGCAGCAGAGGGCAAGGATGGCATGGCAATGCATTTCAAGCAAATGTGTGCACCACCAACCTCCTTATCATGTTCATGACTCAAAGGAGGATGGTCCTCGACCCTCGGGCCACCAATCGTGCATTTCAATACGTGATGGCCAAAGAGGCCAAGTTGTGCATTTTAATTTCAAATGTAATGCAAACCAAACAAACAAATGGTCCGACCTCTATCATGGTGATTCAAGAGGCAAGGCATGCATGCCAAATGCAACCTAAGCATACAAGCTAAACATGCAACATGAGCATGAGGGTAAGCATACAAATATGCAATGTGTACTAGGCACACAACCTAAGCAAACAAGCATGTGAAGTATGCAAGCTAATCAAGCATGCAAGATACAATGTAAACATGTAAGTATGCAAGACATGAAACATGTTAAGCAACCTAATCAAGGAAATGCATGCCAAATGCAACGTGATTCAAGCATGCAACACATGCGATAGGCCAAGTATGCAACAACATGCGAACTTTGGACTTACACCAAGATGGACAACTCTCTACTAGGCCCAAAACAGTGGCCAAATGCCAAGGAAATGAGGGCCAAAACACATACAAACATGCATGCACACATGGTCTGACACTTAGGCATATAGAAGTAACTTTTAAGCACACTTAAAAGGGACAAACACGGGCACATGGCAAGCATACCAAGCTCTGAAAATCCTGTTAAGGATGGTGCCAAACCAACTAAACAAGACAAACAAGGCATGCAAACAAAGTCCAAGGCTCAAGGCTCACCAAAGAGGTATTGAACTACACTTAGCAAAACCAAACATGGCATGATTTGAACAACCAAAATCAGAGTTTTAACATATTAAAACAAAGCCAAAAACACATTGACATGGCATCCTAGAGGCCTAAACATGATGGCATACGCAATGGCATGTTCATGGAGCATGAAACACAAACTCTTTAAGGCCTTAAAGGGACATCAAATGCAAGCATGTGAGCATGCCACAAGGACTGAATTGATATGGTAAGTGGTTCCAAACCACTGAAACAAAGCAAGTAAAGCATGCTAGAGGGGTCAACACTCAAGGCTCAGAAGGGGGATTACATGGTAGCTATACAAAGCAAAGCGTGGATGACCCGAGCAACCAAAAAAAGACCTTAGGCATACTAAAACATGCATAAAAGCTTCACAAGGCTAGGCCAAAATAAGTAAACATAGTGGTCTAAATGCTAGGCACATGTTAAGGCAATTAATGGCATTACAAGACAAGTATGCAAAGCAAGCATGGTGTGTCTAAACCAATTAAAAACAGTGCTAAATCATGGCAAAATACGCACAAATAACACTTAAGACATGGCCAACATGCACTTAAACAAGATGCTCACACATGAGGCTAAAATGGCCAATATTGAAGGCAACAAGGAGAGGGGATGGCCCTCTCCTTCTTAGGACCTTAAAGCACCCTCTCCACCACTGAAATCCCTCTGGATTTTAGTGGTGAGGAGGCCAAGACAAGGTGGTCCTGGAGCTCACCAAAAATGGCACAAAATGGGGGCCAAACAAGGCCTAAGAGGGGTCAAACAACCCCAAACACCAAAGCAACCTAAAACAACTATTTTAAGCACTTAAAATTAAAAATTTTATATGTTATACACAAAGCTTAAAAACAGATGCAAGGATGGCTAAAAGCCTAAGCAAAAATGGGGAATAAAGGGGTAAAGTTCTTACCCTTGAAAACCTTCTTCACAAGGACCACTCCAGCCCCTTCCTTAGGTCTAAATCAGCTCAAGAACTCTGAAAGTAACTCCTTAGCACCTCAATAGCCAAAGGAAAGTGTAACTCTAGGTGTTTATGCACAAAAGTATGGACAAAACACCTTACACACACACAAATACAAAAGGAGAGGGAGATATAGAGATAGAGAGATACAAATCCTAAACCCTAATCTCAGACCCTCTCTGGAACTTTTTGTAACCCTTGAGGAGGGAGGAGAAGGCCTCCCTTTATAGAGATTCACTCTTGCAAAGCTTACAAAACAAGCTAAGCAAGAGTGAAATCCCTCCATATACGTGTATGGAGGGGGTGCAAAGTGGGTGCCATCTAGCACAGCTGGCACAAAATATCTGCCAAAAGGAGATGCATAGTGATCGGCCAGCCAAAAATGACAAATTGGCAAAATAAATGGTCGACCGACCACAAAGAGTGCCGACCGGCCATCACCAATGGCCGGTAGCAACAAAACAGGGCCGGTGGCCTCAAGCCATGGCCGGTGAGGTGTGGGGATGGCCAACAAGCCATTCCCTGCCCCCTCAAAAGCAAAACACAAGTGTTTGGTGCAAAACCAAACACAAAACAGTCAAGTCGAGATATCCTAAGGCAAGGCGCGTAGCCGAGACCTCCGGGAACTCAGGACGAACACAAACATGGATGATCACCGAGTGTTCAAACGGTGACGTCCAAGTCTTGAGGACGGTCAAAAATGGGGTGTCTACACAAACCCATGAAACTGCGGACTTCTGTTACATTTGTCGGTGTAGGCCAATTCACAATCGCCTCTATTTTCTGGGGGTCCACTGAAATTCCTTCCTTGTTGATCACATGCCCTAAAAAGATAACTTCATCTAACCAAAACTCACATTTCTTTAGTTTAGCAAATAATTTCTTTTCTCTAAGTATTTGCAGGACAGTTCTCAAATGATGTTCATGTTCAAGTCTGTTCTTGGAGTATATCAAAATGTCATCAATAAAAACCACAACAAATTCATCAAGGTAGGTTTTAAAAATTCGGTTCATTAAGTCCATAAACGATGCTGGAGCGTTAGTCACCCCAAATGGCATAACAAGAAATTCAAAGTGACCATACCTCGTTCTGAATGCAGTTTCTCAACATCTTCTGCCTTCACCTTCAACTGATGGTACCCGGATCTCAAATCAATTTTGGAGAACACATGTGATCCCTGCAACTGGTCAAATAGGTCATCAATACGTGGTAAGGGATATTTATTCTTTATTGTTACCTTGTTCAGTTCTCTATAGTCAATACACAGGCGTAAGGTTCCATCTTTCTTTTTCACAAACAATACCGGTGCACCCCACGGCGAAGTGCTAGGTCGGATAAACCCCTTGTCAAGTAGGTCTTGCAACTGTTCTTTCAGTTCTTTCATTTTAGCAGTAGCCATTCTGTAGGGAGTTTTTAAAATAGGCTGGGTGTCCGGCATAATCTCAATTGTAAACTCTATCTCCCTGTCTACCAATTCCCTTTGTAATTCATTTGGAAACATATCTGGAAATTCTCTAACGATAGGGATATTATTCAATTCAACATTCACAGATCATTCAGACAACACATAACACAAATAACCCTGGCACCCTTTCCTGATCAATTTACATGCCTTCATTGCAGATATTAAATAAGGTGGAGGTACTACCCCGTTACCCACAAACACAATTTCTTCCCGTTCTGGTGGTCTAGACACGACCCGTTTTGTCACACAATCAATAGTGGCACAATATTTAGTTAACCAATCCATGCCCAGAATTATATCAAAGTGCCTAAAGTTCAAGGGTAACAAATCCACATATAGAATGGCATTCCCAACACACATGTCACAAAAATGATATACAGATTCACACAACACAGATTCCCCGGATAGAGCAGATACACATAGCAGATATGGCAATAATTCTAGAGGTCTATTCAGTCTAGATGCAAATGCACATGTCACAAAAGAGTGTGTCGATCCGGAGTCAATTAACACAAAAGCATCCTGATTACATATAGAAATAGTACCTGAGACAACTGCGTTGGTATTCCGTGTATCGCCCGGAACAAGCGCAAAAACTCTCCATTGCCTCACAGTATCTCCGGCGGTAGTAGATCTCATAGTATTTCCCGATTTTGGGATTGATGCAGTGGAACTAGCAGCTATCTTTCCACTGTTCTGATTACAATCTCGGGCCATATGCCCTTGTTTTCCACATTTAAAACAGGCTCCCGACACACGGTAACAAACCCCACGGTGCCTTTTACTACAAATGTTGCACATAGGAGATGTATCTCAGGAAGAATTCGAAGTATTTGAGGAGCCCGTGTTTTGCTTTTTCAAAAATTTCTTCTTTGAAAAGAAGCCTTGCCTTTTGTTGCCTTTCCAGTCAGTTGTTGGCTTAGTCTGTCTGGCTATGTTAGCCTCTGATATTATGGCCCTATCTAGTACCCCAATGTAGGTTTCTAGCTTCAAGACATTCACCCTTCTAAAATGTCGCTTCGAAGCCCACCTTCAAAATGCCTTGCTTTCTTGTAATCTGTATCAATCACATGTGGTGCAAACCTGGCCAATTCAGTGAATTTGGCCTCATACTCAGCTACAGTCATACTGTCTTACCTAAGTTCCATGAACTCTGACACTTTCCTGTCCCGGACACATTCCGGGAAGTACTTACCATAAAAAGTTTCCAAGAATTTTGCCCAGTCAACATCTTTATGATTTTCATGCATTAACATCCACCATCTTCTTGCTTCGTCTTCTAGCATAAAGGTAGCTAGAAGCACCTTCTGTGTCTCCGAACAAGGGAACACTTCAAACAGCTTTTTAATGCCGAGAACCCATGCTTCGGCTTTCAACGGATCTAGTCCCCCATGGAACTGTGGTGGTTTCATTTTCTTGAACTCTTTGGTGAGAGCTATGATTCGATCATCATTCTGATTATCTGGCACGGATAGGGCCGGAGGTGGAGGTGGAGGTGGAGGATGTGGCTACTGCCACTGTTGTTGCCACTCTTGTTGTTGCCACTCTTGTTGTTGCCTTAATGTCTCTGCCATTTCCTAAATTAGTCTTTCCATTCCATCCATTCTGGCAGTAGAGGACTCCTCTATCTCATCACCTCTTGTTCTCACCATCTGATTGAACTTGCATTATACTTTATACAAAAGATACACAAGTATGCATATACCAAAGAGCATACATATTCAATTAATTTGCAATGCAAGCAAATCACAAACTTATAACATATAATCGTTCACATTAAACATTTAAGCGTATTCTTGATACTTTCAGATTCATACTTATCACATGAATGCATCCTAGATCTTTTCTAGACGCTTATTGCTCTTTTGGACAAGTGTCTGAGTTTTTAACTCGTGCTCTGATACCACTCTGTCATGACCTGAACCCGCCCCCATGGGTCAAGGACATAACCGACCAGTAATCCTGAGATTACCTACGGCCTCAAACCGAACCAGATATAACTCATCAGAGTAAAGGGGCCAAACGGAAGCAGAATTTGAAACTTTGTCCATAGAGCTGTGCTTACATGGCACATCATAACAAACCGTACATATGCACATTAATAACTCACAATAGAAATACAGTAATATAAAATTCTGTACAGGCATGATCATTCACATCTAGGTCAGCCAATCAAAACTATATACAAACGTAATCCAAACTCCTCGCCAACATGACAAAATATAAAAGAATAGAAAAAGGGCGAAAACAAGTCTCGTACGTGAGACATAAGGGCTGACTCTTCAAAACCTTGGTTGTTCCACACAAACTTCACTAAGGCTGGGTTTGGACCTCTCTTGGCTCACCTACAAATACATGAATGAGCGTGAGCGAAAGCCCAGTGAATAATATCAAATAAAGAAGATGTATTAGAACAACGTACATCAGACAGCCTTGGGCCCAATTCATATTTCTATCTAGTATATATATATATCAAGCAACTGCGGTTCCAAACACATCAGACAGCCTCGGGCCCAAACCATTCATGTCAAATGACCTTTGGCCCATTCGTCTTTCATTCATGTCAGATTGGCCTTTGGCGCAACCATTCTTTCAATCATGGCAAACTGGCCTTTGGCCCATTCATTCTATCATTCAGATCATACTGGCCTCTAGCCCATTCATTTATCATTTTGATCATACTGGCCTCTGGCCCATTCATTTATCATTCAGATCATATTGGCCTCTGGCCCATTCATTTATCATTCAGATCATACTTTCATTCGAATTAAGGAACGTATAAGACTTACATAGAAGTAAGTAATAGGACAAATAACATACTCCAGATATCTTTATTAAGATATTACTCACAGTGATCGGATGGGTGATTTGCCCTAGAGCTTGACCCTACACATTACATGAACACAACGGGTCACAAACAATTTAATTTGTCCCTTGATTCACATATTCCTCTTTAGGCTTCTTTTAATTCATTCACAATGCTCAATGCATGCCTAAGAGTACTTAGAAGTGAAAGAGAACGGAAAACGAAACACATAATGCATTTCCAAAATTTCAGAAATAGGGGTCCCCGCTCGAGCGTGGACTTCCCCGCTCGAGCGGACCCCTGAGGTCTGCAAAAGTACTGGTTACATCATTTTCACGCTCGAGCTTGAACTCGGACGCTCGAGTTGAAGGTCTGTCTACATAGCTCCCCGCTCGAGCATGAACTTCCCCGTTCGAACGGACACCATGTCTGCAAAATATTTTGGGTGCTCGTATTTCACGCTCGAGCGGCGGTTTCCCTGCTTCAGCAGACATCATGAATTCTGGGTTTTCCAAAATTTGTTCTTGAGCTCAAATCCGACCTTCCAAGGTTCAAAACCCATAAATCTGGTTCCAAAACATGCAAACACATAATATAACATGAGTATATAAGCAAGGTGAGGTCAATTGCTCAAAGTCATGGTCCAATTCTTCCAAATTAATCAACATTTCTTTGTAAACTCAAGGCTCATACATTCAAACTTTACATAAGCTTCATATCTTCCATAATCAAACATGCATGTCAATTTTTGACCTCATTTCCATTTCAAATAGCACCAATGATGCTCATAAACATGAAAATCAACAAAACCATGCTTGCATGTATACTTCAATGCTCAATTCTTCACAATTCACATATTACATGCTAGTTATGCAATTTCATAGCAATTCTCTACATGCATGCACACATGGACTTCAAACTCATCAAATACAACACAATTTCAGTTCTTGATCACCAACCAACTTGAATTCACAAAATTACAACATTGAGCTCATGAATTAAGGGTTGATTACTTACTTAGGAGCTTTGATCTTTACAAATTCTAGTTGAATCTTGAGTCCAACCTTCCAATTTCACAAACTTGAGCTAAACACACAATTTTCTTTCTTTCTCCCTCTCTAGCCGATCCTCTCTCCTTTCTTATCAGCCAAGTTGAATAAAAGAGGAGTATTGAGCATGTAATGGCCCTCATATAGTCCCTCTAATTCACATTATTTTAATATTAAATAATTGAGCACTTAATTCATTAATTTAATCTATTTAATCCGATCCGAATCAATTTTCAATTAAATTTCTCCATAGGCTCTAAAAATTACGCCAATCACAATGGCACAGTCAATTTCGGTTTCTGTGGCCGATAGGGCCTTCAATTTAAATTTCAAAGCAAATAATCAAACAGATATTCCTACGGTGAACAGATAGAAATTCAAAACCACATATTTTCACATAAATGGCACACAAGATCGTATTAAACACATAATCACATTCATAATAAGGACCAATTAGCATAATATGGAACAGGGTTATCACAACTTGTCCCTTGATGGAAGTTCTAGGCCGAAACTGGATATCATACTAGTCGAGTTCCAAACCCATTTCGAAACGCGCCCTAATGCTTCAGCGCTACGGAGCGCAGACTGGAGGGGATAGTCCGTTAGTACAACTATGGTATGCCCCTGAAAGTAATGCATCAGTTTTCTTGCAACCATGACAAGAGCAAGAATGAGTTTTTCCAATGGTAGATAACGTGTTTCGGCATCAACCATTGCTTTGCTTACATAGTAAACTGGTCGCTGCTTCCCAAGTTCTTCCCTTAAAGTAGCGCGCTGACAGCCCGGTTGGATACCGCCAGGTACAAAATGAGCAGATCGCCTGCCGAGGGGGTTGCCAAGAGTGATATTGATTGGAGATAAGTTTTCAAGCCGTCTGTAGCGATCCTAATTTTTCATAGATCATTATTTATTTATTATTACTTTATTTTATGTTTGGCTTTATTAATTGTGTGGATCTATAAGAATTTAATGTGGTATTTAATTAATTTAATGTGATAGTCAATTATATATAAGTAATTTGAATATTTATATTTTATATATATATATAAAGTGTTTTATATATTGATAAAATATATAATATTTATTTATGTTTTAATTATGTTATATTTATATTATATAGTATAATAACTATTAGGTTGTATAATAAGTGTTTAGGTTATAAACTAAAGAAAGGGAAAAGGGAAACAGAGTAGCCAAGAGAGGGGCCGAGAGAGAGAGAGAGAGACTTAGTGCATGAGAGAGGGATTGTGTGAGTGCATCAGAGAAAGAGAGTGAAAAGAGTGGTGAGGTAGAGAGAAAAAATATATATATATATTAGGGTTTTATTTTGGTGGCTCTATTAATTCTCCAAGTTATTTTTTGATCTTCAAAAAAATATTGTAAGTACAAAACTTACTTCCCTTGATTTATGTTTAATTCGTTATTTTTATTTATTTGATGTTAGTTTGATTTTGTATTTACATGAAGATGATAAATTGATTTTAATTATTTTGGTTAGTTGTGTATGCAAGGTTGAGGAGTTTTTTTATGTATTTATTTTATGGTTGTAATCACACTCATGATTATATGAAATTAAAATAAACTTAGAATCCATAGATATTGGTTAAATGATGATTGATTCGTTGTTTTTATTTATTTGATATTGGTTTGATTTTGTATTTGCATGTAGATGATGGATTGATTTCATTATTTGGTTAGATGTGTATGTAAGGTTTAGGGTTGTCATATGTATTTATTTTATGATTGTAATCACACTTATGAATATATGAAATTAAAATAAATTAAGTACCCATAGATAAATTCCTTATACTCCACCATGACTCCATGAATTGTTGTTTTATTTGAGTGTTGGTGAGAAAGAATGTATAAAAAAAAAAAAAAAAAGTGAGGATTATGAGATTTATTTGAATGCCTTAGGCTTGGCATTGTTATGTTTGTTCTCATGAGTGAGATGTTTTGTATATATATTGTTGCCTCATTCTCATGAGTAGACGAGTGCTTTGATTTATGCACGTATGTATATGCTAACCATCCGAGGAGTGTAGGTCAAACTCAAGACGATATCCCCGTGCAAGTTTGGCTTCGGAGCGGTGTTAGGTATACGGGAGGCACATGGGATATATGTGTAGGCCGGAAGTGAAGGGCCGAAGTGGTGGAGTTAAGGTATAAAGAATTTAATTATGAGTTTATTGTTATAGTGTGAATTGTATTGATTTGTACATCTTGAAAAATAGTAAATGACCTCGATAAATTAAGAAATTTGAGCAGAGGCATGTATACGTGATTCTAGACAATTTTTATTTTTTAACTTCTTATTAAAAAGATCGATTAGAACTTATAATCGGATGATCTTAGTTATTGTAGTTTTGATTCATTTTAGTAATGCAAATTTTAGAGGCTGTTTTAACCCACGGAACGAGCTTATTTTTATTGGTTTTACGTAAACTAAAGTAAAACATTATTCTGAACACTTTTTGTGTTTTAAACTTTTCCAAAAAAAAATCATCTTAGGGTAGTTTCTTTTTGTTTTCAGCTTCAGATTTTTCGGTTGAATTCCATCTAGGTTCTTTTATCAAGTTTTTCTCTCAACCTGTTCAGTTTCTATTAAATTCGTTTTGTCGTCTTTTAGGAAATTTAATTTTGTACAACTTTTCTTCTTTGAGTTTTGGTCAATTCGAATTATTTAAGCATGAAACGGTGCATTTTTATACTTCTTCAGCAAGTTACTTATGATTAAATTATACTAACTTTATTTTTTTGCAGGATGGTGGGTCTTACTAACTTTTTATGCAGGGCTAACCCACCATATTTTTATTTTTATTTTGTTTATTTCATACTCAATTTATATTTCATTGTGTACGGGCAAGAAACTAAATGTCACCGTATCTCGAGAAACTACATATTCGTCTCGGTGCGGATGGAACTACTGTCTTGTCCCGTAACAAGAATTAAATGTATTTTTGTCTGTGTCTAGTGGACACATGGGTGTTAAATCTTGTACTCATACCAGTATTCCTGTATACTGACCCGTTTTGTCTCTTGGCAACTTGGGTGCGTTCTGTTTAAGCGCAGCCGAGCTTCTTTTGCATGATTAGTTGGGACTATGGTGGTGATAAGAAACAACTATGATCGTAGGACATGTCTTTTGGACTTCTTTTGTTTTCTTGAGCTTAGAGTGGATATTAGTTTATGTATTTTTTTTTTTTTTATGACCTTGGTATTTTGATAATTTTGTATAGTTTGTAATTTTACATTATTTAAGTTATTTTAACTATTTATTATTACTTTAATGTTGGAGGTATTAGTTAGTTATGAAATTATGGTGGATGGTTTGGTTGGCGTTTTGTTAGTTTTTTTTTTTTTATCCCTTGTAATCTTTTGAGGAT
The DNA here is from genome assembly GCA_036172215.1 of Camellia granthamiana. NCBI lineage: Eukaryota > Viridiplantae > Streptophyta > Magnoliopsida > Ericales > Theaceae > Camellia > Camellia granthamiana. The sequence goes on along the minus strand of CM069910.1, from coordinate 23,384,854 downwards.
GGAAATTTATTTAAACCTTGTAGAGACGAGAACGTTTAGATTTTGTTTCACCCCTAGGATTTGAATGATGGAATATTGATTGGGGTTTAGTCCTAATTTAATATTTAATTGTTCAAATTTTGGGGTGTGACACCGTCCAAAGCGGCCTGGCACTCGGGGGTCCGTTCGAAAGCTTTGCCTTGCCAAAGTGTGTGAAAGAATTGTCGGCAGCGATCTGTGGAACGGCTAATAAACCTGTTGAGCACGGCGGCCATTCCCATCAGCTTCTGAACCTCTTTGACCGACCGAGGAAAGCCAAGTTCTAGGATTGCAGTGATCTGCCTCGGGTTGGCCTCTATTCCGCGGTGGTTAACAATGTAACTGAGGAATTTGCCGGATCCGATACCGAATGTACACTTTGAGGTGTTCAATTTCATTTTGTACTTTCGAAGAATGTCGAATGTCTCTACCAAATCGGCTAAATGGGCGTGCATTTCCTTGGATTTGACCACGATGTCATCGATGTATACTTCCACGGTGCGACCGAGTTGTTCCTTGAACATGGCAGTAACCAATCTCTGGTACGTTCCCCCTGCATTCTTCAGTCTGAAAGGCATGACTTTGTAACAATAGGTTTAGGGGTGTACACGATCCAGATTGGTTCGGTTCGGAGAAAATCCAAGAACCGAACCTATCCTAACGGTTCTGTGATTTTGAGAACCAGACCAGACCGTTACACTTGTAAAACCGGACCAGAACCAAACTGAAAAAACGGTTCGGTTTCGGTTTGGTTTACGGTTCTAAAAATTTCTATTTACAAAAATAAATTGTTAATATTAGCAAAATAATTACTCAAACTAATTACATTTAATTCATGATAAAAACTAATAATATTAAGGTATTACTTAATATTACATATCTATACCATCCTAATATCATTAAAATTATAAAAAATCAATAATAAAAATAAAACTTGATATTATATATATATTTTTTAAAATTCGGTTCGGTTCGGTTCGGTTCGAACCGCGGTTTTTTCATAAAATCCATTAACCGAACCGTTTTTACGGTTCTCATATTTCTTAATCCGAAATCGAACCAATTCTTAATAGAACCGAACCAAACCGTACGATTCGGTCTGGTTCGGTCCGGATTACCGGTTTGAACGGATTTTTGAACAGCCTTAAATAGGTTCCTCTTAGGGTGAGGAATGCGGTCTTTTCTTGATCCTCTAGATGCATAGCAATTTGATAATAGCCTCTGTAGGCGTCCAAGAAGCTCATGCGTTGATGATGTGTCGTCACATCTACGAGTTGGTCTATTCTGGAGAGGGGAAAACAATCCTTGGGACAAGCTTTGTTTAAATCCGTGAAATCCACACAAACACACCAAGATACATCCTTCTTCTTTACAACCACAGTATTGGACAACCATGTAAGATAGGTTACTTCGCGAATTGCCCTGACCTCAAGCAATCTGTCAACTTCTTCAACAACGACCGAAGCATGCTCCACGGCTGACCACCGACTTTTTTGAATGATCAGCTTACATTTTGGATCAACGTTTAAGCGGTGCTGGGCCACAGATGGGTCCACCCCTAGCATCTCGTATGGTGTCCATGCAAACACGTCTAGGTTGCCGAGTAGGAAGGATACATACTCGTGACTGTCAACTTCATTCAAGGAAGTGCCGATCATAAAGAACTTGTTAAGACTCCCATTAATTTTGATCCGATCCAGGTCTTCAGTTGCCTTTTCGCTGGGGATCTTTCCAATGTCCTCGAGGCTCTCCCGATCCGGTACTTCAATCGAATTCACTTCCAATTCTTTTGGTTTCTTTGCAGCAGCAAGAAGGTAGCATGCCTGTGCCGATTTCTGAGAACCCCGAATCTGTTCAATGCCATATTCAGTCGAAAAACGAAGTAACTGATGGTAGGTGCTTGGCATAGCTTCCATGGTATGCAATCAAGTTCTTCCCATGATGAGATTATATGGCGAAGGAAGTTTGACAACCAGAAATTCTACACCTACTGATCTGGCGCCCGCCCGAACTGGTAGTGTGATCTTGCCCAAAGGATACTCAGGGTTAGCGTTGAAGCAGAATAATGGATAATCAGCCGGCGACAAATCCGATTCAGTGAAGCCGAGTTTAACAAACGTTTTTTAATACATTATTTCCGAAGTGCTTCCCTGATCAATGAGAACACGTTTAACGGTGAATTTGTTCACACATAGCTCGATGACGAGGGGATCGGTGTGGGGGAGAGCTACTTCAATCAAGTCGGTGTCATCAAAACTAATCCTCCTAATGTCATGGGGCCATTTTGCTGGTGTTATCGGCTTATGCGAGCTAGGTTGCAACTGAATTGTCTGTACCTCGGCTGACGACAGCAGGCTGTATATCATGTGAATTACACCAAGTGAAGGTGAATCTGGTCGTAAGGCTACTGTGTTTGATGGATTATTCTTTCGGACGTGTTGCGCCAGCCGTCCGTCTTGTACCAGTTCCTCCAGGTGGTCCTTCAGTGCATAACAACTGTCGGTGTCATGACCATGGTCCTTGTGGTACTCACACCACTTGTCCCATCTCCTTATATCGGAAGGTCCCATCATTTTGGGCGACCATTTGAAAAACGAAAGGTGTTGAAGTTTCAACAAAATCTTACTGATCGGCTCTGCTAACTCCGTGTATTTTTTGTGCGAGCGTCTTGTGCGCCTACTATCCACTTGATATTGTTCATTTGATAGGTATAACCACTGATCATTTGATTGGCGCGAGTCATGCCTTTTGTCTCGTTTAGCCCGATTCCGTAGTTTGGAGATCCTTGACGGCACAACGCTTATCGGCTGAACGATTCCAGGCGAAGCCATCTTAACGGCTTTATGTCCGGCTTTAACCCACAAGGCATCGTCTTCCACCTTACAATACTCTTCAACTTTCTTCATTAACGCCCAAACTGTTTTAGAGAGCCATCTAGTCAACGAACTGCAAAGGGGACTATCAGGATGTAATCCCATTTTGAAGGCGATGATGTCCATGGAGTCATTGCAGGCATCGTCTGCCAGGTTAAAGCATTCCCAATAGCGTGCCAAATATTCACGAAGGGTTTTTTCCGGTCTAATTTGCATTGCCTAGAGGGAATCGACTTGTTTTGGCTGGATTTCATTAGTGATGAATCTTGCCCTGAAGGACTTTTGGAGTTGATGGAAGCTTTTAATCGATGTCGGCTCCAGTTTATATTACTATCTGACGGCCAGAGATCCCAGACTTCTTGGAAACATTTGACACATGAGGGCTTCATCGTCAGCATGCAGTGTCATTGCTTTTTTATAATGACAAATATGGTCAGTGGGGTCTGATTTTCCGTCATACAGGATGAACAATGGTGCTTTGAACTTCTTGGGTAACACTACCCTTGCAATTCGTCACACAAAAGGGTCGTGCTTGTCTTCTTCATCCGAATCATCACTTCTTCTCCCTCGTTTGTGCCGTACATATGGACTTCCTTCGGATGAGCTGGATACATCGACTCGTCCCTTCTTTCTAGGTTTCGAGGATGGTGAGTCAGAATCACTGTCATTATCGTGTTTCCGAAGTCGACGTCGTTGATCATCCTTCTTTCCTAAAAGTCGACCCCAATCGTAGCATGCGGCCTGCTGGGATTTGGCTAGCTCCAGGGCCAACTCCTGGCACAGGCACTCATTCTCATCCATCATGTTTTCCAGACGCTGTTCATTTTGCTTTGCTTGATCCATGATTATCTGCATTGTCTCTTGCACTGATGTTGAGGGTAAGGTCTGGGCTACTGAGTCGAAGTTCAAGGCCCGTCGTGCGGTGATATTCTCCGGTCCAAGCATGTTTCTTGGAGTGATGTCATCCCTTGGCGTAATGTCGTCAACGACTACCGAAGAATCATTTGCTACACTCGCCATGGATGTGCTTGAGTATTCCCACAGACGGCGCCAATTGTGGAGAAGTGGATTTGGAAATACTCCAGGATCCAATCAGACGTCTTTGATCCTCTAATTGTTACTTGAAAAATGGATGAACACTCCAGTCGGGGGTGCTGGAATTAGCACTCCGACGGACAAGTTAATATGCTCTCTAGTTTACTTCTATCTCAAGTTATTTTATCTATTCTCACATACCTTTCTTTGGTTGATATTCCTCTATTATATTAACTTCTAGGCCCAAGGGGCGGGCTCACTCTTAATCCAGCGCATGATTGCTTATTCGACCTTCCGGTTGTGTGCCGGTACCTACTCGGCTCTTTGCGCGGCCGACTTGTATATTTGACTTCAAGAGCACCTCGAACAGAGCCGAATTGTCTTTGGCCTGATCAAATTAATTTGGCTTACCTTAATATATAATTATTTTGCCCCCATAAGTTTGAATTTGTGTAAAACTCTATATAATATATATATATGTTGATATGGCTCTTTTATAGAAAAAAAATATTACTTTTAATAATATATATATATATGATGATGTGATAGGATGATATGATCAGTATATATATTTATATATTATTATCTATATATTAAATATTTTAAATAAATTTGAATATTGTTGGAATTCAAACAATTCAAGCAAGAGGACACGTGGCTTGGATTCCGTAGGTGTCTCGTCCACTTTAATAGCAAAATTAATAGTCTACGATTGATAGTAAGAGTAAGAGTATTTTCATTAAAGAGAATTGTTTTAGAGATTTAATTCTTGAGCTTTAGGGGAGTTTTAAATAAATGGGTCTCATTTATGATGTGATGGATATGTTTTTATTTTATTTTTTTGGGCTGCAACATCATTAAAACTTTAATTAGAACTCTATAATTAAAACTCTCAATCATTATTGTTTCATTAAATTGTCTATAATAACAAACAAGTTGAGAATTATGGATTGTTTTAGAAAGTATGTTAAAAATTAATTTTTTAATTTTTTTGATTTGTTTAAAACTATGTATAAAAATAAAGAGATAATGTGACTTAGAATAAGTTAAAAGTTAAAAAATAACTTTTTACGCACTTATCAAAATAAGCTTATATTGGCACAATTAAAATATTAAAAACTAATTAAACTAAAAGAAATCATATATTTCAGGGACTATTTTTTATTCATATAATTATTACTCCCTCCATCTCAAAATATTAGTCCCTTATTCCATTTTTTATTGTCTCAAAATATTAGTCCCTCTTCAAAAATCAAATATAAAAATAATATAAATTTCCTATTTTATCCTTCTTTTAAATTAATAAACAATATAAAAAGTACAATTATTACATTAATATTCCCAAAAAAAAAATAAAACAAAAAAACAAAAAAAACAAAGGTAACAACTTCATTCGAAGTAGTAGTTAAAGCAAACACTTCCAAGGACAGACTCGATTAAAAAATCAGAGAAGAGTCTCAAACACTGTACGACTCTACAAAGCAATCACATTTAGATTAGCACGAGTGGAGCAATCTCTAAATGTGACATTAAAGGAACTTTAAATTTAAATTAAAATACATGACAAAATTAGATCATTTTAACATTGCTTATACTTATAGTTCTCTAAAAATAAAAGGCAAATTTCAAAAACAACTCAATGGGCTGTGGTTAAGATTGAAAATTGTATAAAAGATGTATGAAAATGTATTTAAAATAAGAACGGTAGTGATTGGTAGCTCGAGAGTTGAGGCTCGAGAGTTGGCTCGAGGGTCAAAACGACGTCGTTTTGACCCCTTTTTTTTTCTTTTCTTTTTCTCGTTGACCCTCCTTCACTATATATTTTTTTTTTTGACAGAAGAAGAAGACGCAGGGGGAGGGGAGGGGAGGGGAGGGGAGGGGAGGGGGAGGGGGCCCTAATACAAGGGAGGGGAGGGGGAGGGGGAGGGGCCCTAATACAGGGGAGGAGGAAGCGGAGGCGGAGGCGGAGGCGAAGGCCGACGATCTGACGATCTGGAGCTGGGCGACGACGGCGGGCGGCGAGGCCACGACGGCGGTCGGCGAGACGATCGGCGGCTGAGCGACGATCGGAGCTGGGCATCGGCGTCTTCTCTCTCTCTTTCCATCTGCTTCTCTCTCTCTGCCTCTCCCTCTCCCTCTCTTCCTCTTTTCTCCTCTCTCGAGCCAAATTCGAGCCCGTTTTTTCGAGCTACCGCTCTTTATTCAAATAAGAAATATATAATAAAATATGTTATATGTGCATTGAAATTATAAATTTTGTAGTTATTATTTTGAAAATTAATGCAGTGAATACCGTCACCCAAATATAAATTATATATATTTTTTAAACAAATCATCAATATAAATATTATAATCTATTATAGAAACTAATTATATTTAAACAAGAAATTTCATTTGAAATATTTTATTTGTATATATTATTTTTATTTATAAAACAAAATAAATATACAAATTAAAATTAATTGTACTGGGCATAAGTCGCGTGGGTGGCATGCCGCTTTCTCACTAATATATATATATATATATATATATGTGTGTATATATTAGTTTAAGAGCATGTTTGGCAAGGGCTTTTTTGAGGCTTTTTGGCTAAATTAGCCATATAAGACAAAATAGGCTTTTTTAGCCACAAAAAACAAAACATCACATCCAACCCATAATCATTACACTCCTCTCTCACAAAAAAAGTCAAAAAAGCCAAAAAGCCAAAAAGCCCTTCCCAAACCAAACTTTTAAGCCCAGGCTAAAAAAGCCAAAAAAGCCAAAAAGCCAAAAAGCCAACCCACTTCCCAAACGGAGGCTAAGAGGGCTCATGTAAAGTACGGTCGATTATTACAATATGTTTAAAATTTATATTTTGATAATTTTTAAAAAATTGAAATATTATTTTATAAAATTGAATAGAATAAATTATTAGATATATAATATAATTATATGGTATAATATGTATCATTTTTTAATTAGTTATACGCCTAATGAGGTATTCCTTCTGAATTTATAATAAAAAAAATTATGATGTGTAGTTTTTCTCAACAGATAAATATAAAACAAATACTAAGATAATTATCTCATTTAAAAAAAATACTAAGATAATTTACTGAACTAATAAAGAAGTAAAAGATAATGCATAACAAATGATCAATTTTATTAATAAGTAAATCATTAAGTAAATTAATAATTTTTAATGATATAAAAAATATTTTTTAGTTAATCATTTTGTTAATAAATAAATTATTAAGTCAATTAATAATATTTTAGTGATATGAGAAATATTTTTCAATAAATAATTTTGATAATTTATTATTACATATAAGAAATCTTATCCAATGAATTCTACACATTAAACGGTTTAGATTATTGAAACGGGACACGTGGTGATCCCCACGGGCCCAACAATACTTTCCAGTCCGTTCGGATTGGAGGAAAGCCCAACCCTAAATTTTTATAATTTTTATTTTACTTTTTAAATTAGTTTATATTTAATATATTTTATAAAAAAAACACTAAAAATATAAAAATATGAAAAACTGAAAACTTATATATAAAAACTCAAAACCAAACATTTTGTAGTCGGTCTTATAAATGCTACTAATCCTACTAGTCGGTACACAACCACGCCTAATATGTATCATGGAGGAAGTAATGCTGTGAACCCTTCGAGAAGTACTAGTTTCTGTAAGGGCTTGGCTTCTGTCCAGTCCTCATCTGGACTGGACCGTGCTGTTGGGCCCGTGGGGGCCTACCACGGGTCCCGTTTTGATAATCTAAACCATTCAATGTGTAGAACTTGTCGAGTACTATAAGCCTGTAAAAAATCACGTTAATTGGATATCGGTAGCTATATGATCAAATCAGTTTTGTATAAAAAAAAATGGACGGTGAATAAATTAACGGTTGACAAAAATCTGATTTAATCACATAGCTACCGATATCCGATTAACGTGATTTTTTACAGGCTTATAGTACTCGACGAGTTCTACATATTAAACGGTTTAGATTATCAAAACGGGACCCGTGGTGGGCCCTCATGGGCCCAACAGCACGGTCCAGTCCAGATGAGGCTGGACAGAAGCCAAAGCCTTTCTGTAATAATAGAGAAATCTCTTTCTAAAACAAGCAATTATCCACTATTAATTTGCCTTGCTTAGTTTGGATTTTCTAAAATCACTTTTCAAAAAATTCTACTTTCTTATTTTTTCTTATTTTTTTATTTTTACTGAATTTTCTTAATATTTTAAGTAATTTTTTTAATTTTTAGACACACCAAATATAAATTCACTTAAAAAGTATAATTTTCATGAAAAAAATCTTTAAAAAAATCACTAAATACCAAAAATACAAAAAAATAAAAATAAAAATTCAGTATATTTTTCATATTTTTGTGTATTTATTAATTTTTTGAAATATGTTTTCACAAATATTTTACTTTTTAGATACATCTAAGTAAGGTACATCTGAAAAATTTAAAAAATTGTTTAAAATTTTAAAAATATTTACTAAAAACAAAAAAACACGAAAAATTAAAAACTCAGTCTTTAAAAAACAAATTCAAAAAACTAAAACCAAACACACTGATAGTGTTATTGATGTGTATGTCACAAATAAATTTATACTTCGTTTTTGAGGTCTTATATAAAATTTACACTTGTGAAAGGTTGAGATTGATTCGTCGGAATAATTTTTCTTGAAAAACTTTGTCAATTTGTCAACTTCTGGTCATGAATACAGAAACAGCAATAATAGAAACCACTAAAAAATCCCATCACTAATAGCTCTAATGAGTTGGAAGATGTAAAAAATAAAAGAAAAAAGAAAAACACAAGAGACAACTATCACATCAAAGGGAGAGCCACTTCATTAGTGCTCCCTAATGCTCCATTTTTAATGCTCCCAAGCATTAATCATCCAGAAAACGACCAGAATTGAAAAAAGTAATCTAAAATTGACATGAATATTTTTTTTTTCCTTGATCAAAAGCAAAATTTATTGATTTAAAAAAGCAGAGTACATGACTCACACTACTTCAATAAGAATCAAATTGAAGTGCAACAGAAATTAATCCACATTTCAGCAAAGAAAATAAACAACTGCCAACACACAATATTACCTCATCACAACAAACAAACAAATGAAAATGAGTCAGGATCCTCGGCCCCGAAGCCTGCGGCCCTCCCTGCTGCACCCCCAAAACAACGTCGTTTTGGGGGAAATTTCAATTTTAAAAAGAAAAAAAAAAAAAAAAAAAAACTGAAACCAGAGGGGGGAAACCAAGATCTCTCTCTTCCAGGGGTAGAAACCAAGATGAGAAATTCTGGGTCTCTCAAATGAAGAAAATCTGAAGATTTAACACACCCCCCCCCCCCCCCCCAAATTACAGGTAATTTCATTCAAATCTCCCAACATTTTGAACCTCAAAATCTCTCACTCTCTTTCTTTTCTTTTTTGTTTTTGTTTTTATGGGTTTGTCACTCACTTTTTCAAAGTAGAATATCAATTTGGGTCATGAAAGTCAAATAAATTTCAACTTTAACTGAGTTTCAGAGATGAAGATCTGTTATTTGCTTTTATTTGTTTGAATTTGTGTCTGGAATTACTGTTGGTGCTATGGCTGTTTGGAGATGGGTTTTGATTTTCTTGAAATTTTTGATTGAAATTTTGGGTAGGTAAGGGCAATGAACACAGGAGGAAATTTTGGGTTTGAACACAGGATGAAATTTTGGGTTTGAAATTTTTGATTGAAATTTTTTGGGTAGAAAATGGGTTTGATTCTGTTCGAAGCTTTCTTTCTCTCCCTCTCCTTCGTTTTTTTCTTTCTTTTTTTTCTGGTCTTCATCTCTCTGTTTCCTCTTGATTCTGTGTTTATGGGTGTAGCATTAGCATCCACAAGTCCAAATCAAAAGAAAAAGCACAGTTCTCATGTTCATCATCAAAAGAAAAGGCACCATCATCATCATAGCACAGTTCAAAAACCATAGATCACCATCTTCATCTTCACCAACAAACCCATGTGCTCCGCAACTCAAAGGACTTCTACATTCACAGAACCCATGCGCTATGTTCAGCTTCTTCTTTTTTCTTCTTTTTTTCTTTTTTTTTTTTAAATCGAAATTTCCCCCAAAACGACGTCGTTTTGGGAGTGCCGCAGGGAGTTCGGACTCATTAAGAATAGTTGACTTGACATCGAAATACATAAAGATAACAACGAACAAAATTGAAAGACTTAATAGAACTTGAAATTTAAACCAATGTCAGAAAAATTTTCTTCCATGAGTTTGTTCATGCGTTCAGCCATGGAAGGAGTAAGATAATTAGCCCAATCTCCCACCTCACCTTTCCTTAAATAGGCACTATTTGGATGCCCAACATCATTTTTGCGAGTCTTGTTCACCTCCAAATCTTTTAAGTTGTCAAAACTGCACAGCTTCAATATTTCCTCAATCACCCCTTGTCTATCTTCTTCCATAGAGAAAGGAAACCCCATGAACTTAGCCAACACTTTAAAATGAGAAATGGGGTCTTCTTTTATATCTTTGTATTTCAAAAACAACACCTTGTCAGGTCTCTCTGGACTCGCTTTCCAGTACCCCAACACATGATCTCAGAACGGTCCATATGGACACACACCTTGACACATCAAATCGAAACTTTCCTCTATCAAACTTGGATTGAGAGGATTCTTTGAAAGCTTAGCAACATAGTGGCCAAAGGAGATGAACTGGTCTAAAGGGTTTCGACAAACATAGACGGCACGACAAGTAGAGTCTCTAATGGAGCGAGGAAGTGCAGGGTATGGCACATGGGTTGCTAAAATTCTAGGACTAGGAAAGTCATTAAGCTTGAAGAATGAGTTTTTTTCCATAGACAGCGTTGTCAAGGAAAGGGACGAGACTGTGAGGGTTGGTGGTGAGCAATGGGTTTTCGCTGGTTGAGCAATTGTTGCGGTTGGCTATAGCAAATGTAAGAACTTTTAACCATGTTGTGCCTATTTTTGGGAGACTAACTAGTATTAAATCATAGTTTTATGCCTTTTGAAATGTTGTTGAAAAGAGAGAATGCCATGGATAAACATATATGGATATCAATGCCCTTCATACAAAAAAAATGTCTGTCTCATTTGGAAGTTTCACTTTGGGAAAAGTTTTGAGCAGTTCTTCCCACCCATCATCATCCCCCATCCTCTCTTGGGTGACTTCACTAATTTGGTTTGGATTGTCCATAGGTGAGTTTGAGATAGGCAAGGCAAACTATGTTTTCATTTTAAAAAGTTTTTTTGTTTTATTTATTATTTTTTTAAGATGTGCGGAAGACGAGGCGCATAAAATTACACATCACGTGTATGGTCTGTTTGTTTTGTAGTGTTTTGGGAAGTTCGTAAAAAGTTAATTTTTTGACTTTTTGATTTTTTTTGTGACTTTTTTAGCAAAAAAACTGGCTTCTTTGGCTAAAAAAGTTAAAAGCCAAAAAATTAACTTTTTTAGCTTCTTCCCAAAGTGTTTTGTTTTATTTTTTTTAATCATAAAACTTTACTTGAAAGGAAAGGCCATGGTACTAATTGGTTTCTTAATTGAGGCTTACTTTTTAAAAAATTAAAATTTTTTATTGTTCATATTTTTTATTTTTATTTATTTTTTAAATATTTTAAATAATTTTTTATTTTTAAATACACTAAACATAAATGCACTTAAAAAGTATAATATTTGTAAAAAAATCTTTAAAAAATTCAATAAATACCAAAAATATAAAAAAAATTTGAAAATTTAATATATTTTTCGTATTTTTGTATATTTATTGATTTTTTAAAATATTTTTTTATAAATATTTTACTTTTTAGATACATGTAAGTAAAGTGTATTTAAAAAAAATTGTTTAAATTTTATAAATATTCGTTAAAAATTTAAAAAATATATATATGAAAAATAAAAAATTCAAATTTTAAAAAATTAAATTCAAAAAATTAAAACCAAACACAATAATTTACACTTAAAATAATAGGTCATCGAGAGGGTGTGTCGTGTGCGCGTGGTGATGAAAATTGGGTGACTTTAGCAAATTTGAATGGTAACAGGCTAGGGAAGGGTAAATAATGATGATAAGATTCTACTTAGGTCTCGTTTGGGAATAGGGTATTTTAGTAGTTTTTTAGTTTTTTAGCTAAAATATAAAGTAAAAAAAATTAATATGTTTAGAGTGACTTTTTGACTTTTTATTAAAAGATATACAAAAAGTAAAGAGAAAATTAAATTTTTGACTTTTTGATATAGATTATAAATTTTTTAACTTTTTAATAATTTTTAAATTTTTTGACTAAAATATTAACTTACCAAACAAGACCTTAATCCCCATAAAATGGGGATCACAATCGCGTGCTCCCATCCCATTATGTTTTCATTTTATAAAGGTTTTTTATTACTTTTTTAAGATGCACGAAAGAGGAGGCCCATAAAGCTACGCGTCACGTGGAATGGTCTGTTTGTTTTGTTTATTTTTTCGCGGTCCGTTTTCTTTTTCATATTTTTTTTAATCACAAACTTTAAAAAATTGAAAGATAGATCCCCACTAACATTTATAAAACCAGTCCCGTTAAATAGCTCAAAAAACTAATGATTCGAATAATTCGAGATGTCAAAATGATGTCGTTTTGACATTTTTTTTTTCTTTTCTTCTTCCTTCGCGACTTTTCTATCTGTTTTCTATCTAAAACAGAGCGAGAAAAGAATGAGGAAGAGAAAGAAGGAAGAAAGAAGAGAGAGAGGGAATAGAGAAGAGAAGGAAACAAAGAGACAGAGAAGAGGGGGGAAGCAAACACTCCACCCACTGGTGCCGCCATCACCGTCGCCCATCACCATCGCCATCACTCTATATGTATACACAGATCTATGTATACACACATAGATCTGTGTGTATCTCTTTATCTCTGTTCCCCCTCTCTTCTTTTCTCTTCTCTCTGTTCCACCTTTCTTTCTTCTTCTGGCCTCTCTGTTTCAGAAAGAAACAAAAGGAGGATAAAAAAAATTGGCCAAAACGACGTCGCTTTGGCCATTCAGGCCATTCGAGCCTCTAATTTTTTGAGTTACGAAGCAATTTTCTTATAAAATACATTATTCGATATTTGTACCTAAAATCAATCAGCTTGTTTAGTTTTATTTTTTAGAATTTATTTTTAAAAAAATTAAAATTTTTTATTTTTTATATTTTTTTGTTTTCACTAATTTTTTTAATATTTTAAATAATTTTTTAATACACCTAATATAAATAAATTTAAAAAATATAATATTTATGAAAGAAATCTTTAAAAAAATCATTAAATAAAAGAAATATAAAAACATTTAAAAAATTCAATACATTTTCATATTCATATGTATTTATTGATTTTTTAAAATATTTTTTTAAATACATCTAAATCAAGTGTATCTAAAAAAGTAAAAAATATATATATATTTAAAAATTTAAAAATATTTACTAAAAATAAAAAATAAAAAATTCAATTTAAAAAAAATTAAATCCAAGAAATTGAAAATAAACATAGTGAATAATGCTTGGTACCATACCCAATGAAAACGTGTTTTTTTTAGGGAATTTTTTTTTAAGGTCCCTGATATTAAGATTTTATAGCATAAACGACATTCAATATTTTCATAATGTCTAAGGTCCCTCAACATTGAAAATTCCAAATTTCTCTGGATAACAATGAAGACTAGTACTCTGCTTCAAAGAAAATTGGGTTCATCCAGAGAAATTATCTGGTTTGGACTGAATTTTCTCTGGTTGAACTCAATTTTCTCTGGGTTGGTCCAAAAAAATTCTCTGGTTTGGACTGGACTAGTGCTCTACTTCAGAGAAAATTAGGTTGGTGCAGAAAAATTCTCTGGTTTGGATTGAATTTTCTCTGGGTTGAACTCAATTTTCTCTGGGTTGGTCTAGATAAATTCTTTGGTTTTGACTGAATTTTCTCTGGTTTGGTCCAGAGAAATTCTCTGGTTTGAAATTTCTCTGGATTGATTTGAGGGACCTTAGACATTCTCTTCTTGGCATTTCATCAAACAGCATCTTTGCTAAATCCATGTCCCTAGCTCTGTGCATATTTTCAAAACAAGCTTGTGCAAAATCAAAATCAAGTATTTTCTTTGATGAAATATGATCATTTGTTCAAATTTGGAAAATAATATAACAAAATTATTTTGAGGGACCAAAAGGACTGAGAGATTTGGAATTATTCATAAAGTGGTAAGAAAGCCCAAACCCTAGCTGGTTCTTGCTCCTCTTCACGCTCTTCTTCTCTCACTACCGCTGTTGTCTCCTCTCCTCATCCTCATCTTCTTCTGACAGCGCCAGGAAAGAAGGTGAGAACAATTTCAGATACTATTGCAAAGTTTGGTTCTTTCATCTATGTGGTCTCTATTCTGAATTTGTTTGTATATTTTGCTGAAGATCAGAAAGAGAGAGAGAGAGAGAGAGTCAAATTTCTCTGATCTGATATATGGGTGCGTGTTTAGGGACCTTAAACATTAAAAAATAATATTGTGGACCTCTTCCATTACTAAAAATGGGATAAGGACCTTAGACTAATTTTTCCTTTTTTTAAAGAAAAATATTTTATCCACACAAAAACTTTCCCCCCGACTCTCCCGAATTATGTGTCACCCACTGAACTGAAAAATGACCCACGCATTTCTTTTCTTTTTTTTTTTTTGTCTCAAACGATCATCTCTCTCTCTCTAAACAGCAGTGATCTTCTTTCTCTTGTCTCTCTCTCTCTCTCTCTCTAAAACTGCCACCGTAGCTGCCAAACTAGTAGCTTCGTCTCCAACGTTGTTGGGTTCTTTCATGGCAGCGGTAGAAGGAGTAATGGTGGCGCTGCCAGGGCTGCAACTATCGGCTTCTTCAGAGTTCTGGAGATTTGCAAACGTGTTGTTTGGATTTTGATGATCATTTTTCCCCTACAAAATTGCCTTTTATCTTCTCTCTCTATATCTATACATAGCTATATATGTGTATGAATGATGAATGCAAGAGATGAAAAGAAGAAAAGGGATTTCTGGTGAAGGGAAAGGGTTTGTGAGAGACAAACAAGGGAACCAACCTATCACAGGAACACAAGGGTTTGGTCTTGTCAATGGAGATTGGAGTGTTTTGGGTGCGTGATTGGGGAATTGATAGGTAATGGAACGAAAGGGGTCGTGAGAGGATAGTAATAGTCTTTTGGAATCGGAGGATTTGGAATTAGAGGATCGATGGAGGTGGGTTTTGATGAATTGGGGGTTAGAGATCATGGTTCGCCATGATTTGCAGACGCAAATGTACTGGATTAGGGACTGAACAGGAAGTCTGGAGAGGATGTCGAAGAGGACATCGTATGGGAGCTTCTGCGGCGATTGAGCAATCGATTGATCGTCTTGCTCGTTCTCTGTTACTACTAGTGATGATTTTGCTTCAGCTTCCATTGGTTTGACACTGCAGCTCTCTCTCTCTCTCTCTCTCTCTCTCTCTCTCTCTTGTTTTTATTTACTCTCGTTTGAGTGAGGGATTTGAAAATTAAAAAGGAAAAAATGTATGAAATTAGATAAAATATAAGTATATTTTATTAATAATTTACCTATTTTTACTCTTTTTCTTTTTAAATCCTCCGACCAAGCATAACGTTTGGGATTGTTTGGATGATTTAAATATATTTTTGAATTTTTATAAAAAAAAATGTGCAATATGATAGAAAGGTGATGTGATATAAATGAAATAAAAAAAATGAGTTAATTATCTAAAAGTTCTATTTACAAATATTATGGTAGCTCAGATCTTATTTAACAATTTTTGAACCAATAAGTCCTATTTAGTAAAATTAAGAATATTATCAGTTTTTCCCAATTTCCAAAACTAAGAACATTATCAATTTTGCATAGTAATGTTTCAGATAATTGTTTCACCAACTGATGAAAAAAAATAAAGTATGAGATTAAACGTTTTTATCCTTCTACTTATTGGTTTTATTCAACTATCCTATAAAACCGATAACATTAATATTTTTTTCAGTTTTAAATTTGTGAGTATTATCAATTTTTTCATGCTTAAGGTTTTTTTTTTCCCCTCAGTTTTGCACATCAATGTTCCATCATCAAATTCTTTTATAAATACAAAATTTTTAGTTTTACACAAAAAAATAATTCAGTTTATTCACTTTTTTTAAAAAAACATTTTTTTTTTGGCACATAATTTTTTTTTTCAATTTGAAAATTAATGTTTTAAAGTTTTGAAAATCAAAATAAATATCAAATCATCATGTGTCCTTTATAGATAATCATAAATAATGAACAATCATTGTTTGAAAAGCAATTTCGACTATTAAAAATTTAATGGGACTTGAAAGTTCAAAAAATCTTAGTTAGAACTTAATGGAGTATAAATTCATAAATTAGGACTTATGTATAAATGTCCGTAAAAATAAATACTAAAGTAGATCACCTCAAACAACCCTTTAATTTTGGGAGAAATTTTAAATCAGTTAAAAAGTTATAAACATAGGTCTCGTTTGGGAAGTTAACTATTTTAATTAGATTTTATTTTTATTCTTTTGTTATTTTAGTCTGATTAAAAAAATTGTGTTGAAAAAAATAATTATTATTTTTATTTATTTATTGTTTTGATGGTTGTAGTGAAAAAATGAAGGTAGCATTTGGTTTAGTTTTAGGCTCCGTTTGTTTTCAAAGGTAGAATGGAGAGGATTTATAGTGAGCGGATTAATAGTGAGTGGATTGTTAGTGAGCGGATTGATAGTGAGGGGATTAAGTAAAATTATATTTGTTTTGATGATAGTTGTTAGTGTAGGAATTGTTAAATTATTTTTATATAAAATAATAAAACAAATGAAAAATATAAAAATTAAACATTAATGTTTTTAAAAAAATTCCCAATATGTTAAAAATTAAAAAAATTTCTAATCCCCTCACTATTTTTCTAATACCACCTCCAACTCCTCCATCATAATCCCCTTTCCAACCTCCATCTTAATCCCCTACTCCATCCTAATTCATTTCCCAACTCTACAAACAAACACAACACTAAATAACCCCACCTCCATCCTAATCCCCTCCCATCTATAGCACCCCAAAACAAACGGGGCCTTAGAGTGATGTTAGGGACTCCAAATAATCTATCAAACATCTCACATAGGTGTGGGATCCATACGCATATGGGTTTGTGTGGGTCCCACACCCATGTGACAGGTTTGGTAAAAAATTTCGTAAATTATTTGAGGTCCATAACATTTTCCTTAGTTTTAGAATCATGATTTAAGAATAGAGTTATATTTTAAGTTTGTGAGTTATTGAATTATGATTTAGAAAAAGAAAATTTGCTTGGTTATGAATTTCGAATTTTTGAAATGAAAAAAGTTGTTTGGTTACAAGTTTTGAAAACAATTATCAAAATTTAATTAAAAAAGTTATAACTCATAACCAAACACACAATTCAAAACTCTATTGAAAATTCTATTCAAAACTCATAACCAAATTCTTTTTAAAATTTAATTCAAAAAAATAATTTTTAAAAACAATAATTTTTTTATTTCAAAAATGAAAAAAAAAAATTGAAAATATTTTTTAGTTAAAACATTAAAAATATATATATTATTTTTTGTTAAAAAAAAATTAAGCTAATGTTTTAAAATTACTTTTGATTGTATATTTGGTTGAATTTTTTTGTAATTGTTTTGTTTAAAAACGGTCTAAAAAAATAATTTTTATATTTAAAAAAGAGCTGATTACCTAAAAGTATTTACAAAAGTTATGGTAGTTCAGGCCCTATTTAAACCAATGAATCCTATTTAGTAAAATTGATAATATCATCAGTTTTTCTAAATATTTAAAACTAAGAATATTATCAATTTTGCATAGTAATGTTACAGATAATTTTTTCACTAACTAATAAAAAAATAATGCATGAGATTAAACATTTTTGCCCTTCTACTTATTAGTTTGATTCAACTATCTAATAAAATCAAGAATGAGAGGGTAATTTATACCTAAATTGGGCCGAGCTGGGTAAATGGGCCGAACTGGGTAAATGGGCCGTTCTGTGGGCCACAGTAAGAAGGCCTGGATGAAAGGGGCTTGTAGCTAGCCCGGTCCTGGTAAGCCCTATTGTTATCCCAGTTCAGAGAGGCTTGTTGTTATCCCGGTCTGGGAGAGTTTGTGGATAGCTCGGTCACCGCACTTGGAGTTAGCCCGGTCATGGCGTATTGTGGATTAGCCTGGTCAAAACCTAGCTATTTGTTAGCTCGATCAGGACCTTGATGTATGTTATCTCAGTCTGAACATACCATGGTTAGTACTGGAGAAACCGGGGTAAGAGCAGTGAATGGAAAAGCCGAGCTAAAGTTAGCTCGGTCTAGTCTACGGCTTAGCATAGCCATGCTTACCTCGGTCATATTAGAATCCGACCATGATAAAACCATCTCACTTGGTTTAAGCAGTGAGGGGGGTGTTGAAGATAAGCATTCTTTCAGGAATGTGATTCCTAGGAGGACTCTACATGGAGGAGTAAGAGTCCTACTTGGATTATGCCACGCGGAACCTATAAAAGCTCATAACATCACCTATAGAGAGGTAACACAACTTTGATTCCCGAACACACAGAGCTTTTTGTCTATTTGTCTATTTTGCTGACTTAGGCATCGGAGAGATATCCGGCACACACCCGGCAGCTAGCTCACGTTTGTGTTTTCAGGGAGTAAAGCAACGACGTACGGAGGAGCGCAGACTTGATCAACAGGATTATACGGGAAGAATATTTCGTGCCCGTACAATTGGTGCCGTCTGTGGAAAAAAACAGAAAGAACAAACCTCTTAATCAAGTTATCCTTGCTAATAAAAAGTAATGGCGCACAACGAAGATTTGCCGCAGTCCACCATTGATGAACAAACCCCGGAAGGAGGTGGGAGGCGCGAAGGTTTGCCTCTTGTCCCTCCCATGGCGGACTTGGAGCCCCAACGACATAACCCCAGGAGAGATGCTAGGGGGAGGCGGAATAACAGCCCCCGTCACTCTCGTTCACGAAGTCCTAACAGACAAAGGCGGAGGATTGATCCTCAAGTTCTGGAGGACCACGTGAAGGAGCAGGACGAATTGATACGACGGATGGTGGCGGACATGGAGATTATGAAACGCCAGATGAAGGGAAAAGGAGTGGCGATAGGAGAGGGCGCAAAAGCAAGACGCCCCCTTGCCACTCAGAAGAGTGCAGTAGGCATACCGCACCATCACAAGCAGAGAGTAGGAGCCTTAAAACAAGCAACACTCAATCCAGGACTTCCAGGACTCGTCACTCCAGGTCTGAGAGGACGAGATCTGAGAGGTCATACACAGAGGGAAGCACTTATCAGCCCTCACGCACACACCAGACATCATCCAGGCAGACGGAGTTGCCAAGATCATCCGACTTACAGACCGTGCTAGAAGAAAGAGCGCGATCGAAGGAGGATACTAGGGCACGCGACCCTCGCAGGGTATCTGCCCTTCAGCGGTTGGCTCCTCGGACACATGGAAGCGTCGAGGTTGGAATGACATTACCGCGCCCTGTCTACGAACCAACAGACAAAGCATTAGCGAGGCTGCAGACCTCACCGTTCGTTCCAACAATCGAAAATGCGCCCCTACCTTCAGGCTTCCTCCAGCCTAAATTCACCACGTACAAGGGAAAGACAGATCCTTATATGCACCCGAGCCACTTTCGCCAAGTTATGGCAGTATATCGGCGTAACGAGGCTTTGATGTGCATCCGCTTCCTATCAAGCCTTGGCGACCTAGGCTTGACCTGGTTCGAAAAACTTCCAGAAGGCAGCATAGCCTCCTGGGCGCAATTGGCAAAGGCGTTCGTAACTAGGTTCAGGACAAACACCAAAACCCACGTGGAGATTGATCAACTGCTCTCCATCGACATGGGCAAAGAAGAGAGCATTAAGGGCCCTCTTGACTGAAATGAATCGAGCCGAGGTACCACCGCCCAACCAGACTTAGGAAACCGTGGTGGCCCTTCCATCTCAACAACCCTCCTCATCTCGTCCAAATAAGCGTGCACGGACTACCTCAACCGTGCAACGCCTTATTGATGAAGACGAAACCATTCTTCCACCAAGCCCTCCACCAAGCCCGCAACCGGAGCGTTCCGACCGAGCTAGCTCCTCCAAGTGGGCACCCAAAATCACTTTCCAGAACCGAGCTATTCAGGACACTGATTCAGTGGTCGCTGAAAAAGATCACTTAATGGCATTCAACCTTGCCAAGAGTGTTTGCCTTCCAGCAGACATGGAGCACCACAAGCATTTGACCGAGCTAAAGCCATCCGCTCGACCACAAAATCCATGGCGCTTGTAAGTAGCTTCATTTGCTGATTTTTTTTAATTTGCACAACTTTCTGCTCGGTTTTACTACAAGTCTCTTTCCATTCTTTTTCAGGCCGTGCAAAAGAACCATATTGCTCATAAGTGTGTGTTAGAGCTTCGTAAAACAGCAAGGCAGGCTATGGCCAAAGTAACTGAGAAAACAGCCGAGCTAGAAGAGGCCAAGAAGCAGATAGCCGAGCTAAAAATCGAGAACGGTCGTCTGACCGGTCTTGTTAGCTCGGCTGAAGCAGACAAACAAAAGGTTACTGCCGTGATAAAAGACAAATACCTGCGTGAACTGGCTAAACTTGAAGAGAAGAAGAATGCCGAGATAACAAAGCTTGGGAAGCAGCTGGAGGATGCGGAGACCCGCGGCTTTAGGGAAGGCGAAGCCCTCTATATCAAGCAGTGTGAAGCTGGGAAGGATCTCTTCTTTAAGTGCGGTTGGAGGGGGGCCGTGGTGCAGCTCGGTCATGGACCTGAAACCGAGGTCTTCAATCCTCCTCCATACTTCATTCCGAGCTCACTATTAGAGTATGCTGTGACCCTTCAACAACAATTTCTTGAAGATTCGGATGATGAAGAAGAAACCGTGCCCAACGATACCCCGGTCGTCAATGAACCCGCCAATCAGTCAGCTCGGGTGGAGCCAACGGTGGAAGACCTGACTGTCGAACTACCAACTGAAACCGTGCCTCCAACAGAGACCACACTCCCGACCGAAACCGAGCTTCAAACTGAAACCGGGCTTCAAGTTGAACTTGATGCTGATCTTGATGATCTATTTGCCTGACTTTTCATTTCTCTTCTTTTTGCCTGATTTCTGTATTTTCTTTCCTTTGCTTTTGGACATAGATTGTAACCGGGCTGAGGTCCTACCCTTTGTACTTGCTTTGAATTTTCAATGAAGTCTGCTATTTTGTTCCAACTCTTATTTCGGTTGATCTCTATACTTGTACTTTACTTTCTAACTGAAGTCTTGGATGAGGTACAGCATTCTCTTACCGAGATAATTTATCCCGGTCTTAACATTGCAACAATAAGTATACCTGCCAACCACTCTTTAGCCGAGATCTTTACCTTGGCTGAAGATTACCAAGAGTTGGTTTAATCCAGCCAACCACTCTTTAGCCGAGATCCTTACCTCGGCTGAAGATTACCAAGAGTTAGTTTAATCCAGCCAACCACTCTTTAGCCGAGATCCTTACCTCGGCTGAAGATTACCCAGAGTTGGTTTAATCCAGCCAACCTCTAAATTGGTTATTCCTGCCATCTTAGAATAAAGTGTTTGGTTATTCCGACCAAACGTCCTGCAGCCTGAATCCTTATCCTGGGCTTAGGAGTGTTGGTTTTTCCAGCCAACCTCTAAGTTGGTTTTTCCAATCAACCTAGAGTAAAGTGTTTGGTTATTCCAACCAAACGTCCTGCAACCTGGATCCTTATCCTGGGCTTAGGAAAGGTGTTGGTTTTTCCAGCCAACCTCTAAGTTGGTTTTTCCAACCAACCTAGAGTAAAGTATTTGGTTATTCCGACCAAACGTCCTGCAGCCTGGATCCTTATCCTGGGCTTAGGAAGGGTGTTGGTTATTCCTGCCAACTTCTAAGTTGGTTTTTCCGGCCAACTATGCTTTCAATGCCCCTAGCTTACTAAAACAACTTTGACAGAATAAAACACTTATGCTGAAAAGAAAACTACTTGTTTTATTGGGGAAAAGAAAAATTTACAAGTATGTTAAAGAAAAGTTAAAAATAAAACAGTTTGAGATTGGCAGTGTTCCATGGTCTGGAAATTGCTTTGCTGTCTTCGTCTTCCAAGTGGTAAGCACCCTTTCCGGCTAATCCGACCACTTTGTAGGGTCCTTCCCAATTAGGCCCTAACTTGCTATCTCCCGGTACCAAGGTGTTTCCCATCACTTTGCACAATACCCAATCTCTGATCTTGAATTGTCTTGGATGCACCGTATTGTTATACTTTCTAGACAACTCTTGTTGGTACGAGGCAATGTGAACCAGTGCTTTTTCTCTTGTTGGTGCTCCATGTCTGCTGGAAGGCAAACACTCTTGGCAAGGTTGAATGCCATTAAGTGATCTTTTTTAGCGACCACTGAATCAGTGTCCTAAATAGCTCGGTTCTGGAAAGTGATTTTGGGTGCCCACTTGGAGGAGCTAGCTCGGTCGGAACGCTCCTGTTGCGGGCTTGGTGGAGGGCTTGGTGGAAGAATGGTTTCGTCTTCATCAACAAGGCGTTGCACGGTTGAGGTAGTCCGTGCACGCTTGTTTGGACGAGATGAGGAGGGTTGTTGAGATGGAAGGGCCACCATGGTTTCCTGAGTCTGGTTGGGCGGTGGTACCTCGGCTCGATTCGTTTCGGTCAGGAGGGCCCTTAATGCTCTCTTCTTTGCCATTTCTTGTTCAGCAGTTAGGGGGATGAGGTTGATTTGAGGCAAGTTTGGGTCCGGTTCAGGAGAGGCTTCTAGCAAAAAGTCAGTTACCTTCGCTTTTCGTCGGCTGCTATATCTGTATGTCGGTTCAAAGTTCAGTAGCTTGGCCCAACTTCTTTCGGGATATCGCAGTGCGGCGCGAAGTGTGTTCAGATTAGGGTAACTGTATAGCGACTTGAGGTGGGCTGAATCTGCATAAAGAAGACAACTGTTAGCTCGGTTCAAGTATTGACAATCGAAGTAAAGAAAGACATGCTATAGAGCCGAGATAAACCTACCAACTACACCCTTGTTCCAGTTTATTCTGTTACCAGGGATCTGGGCTTGTTGGTCCTCAAAATTCCCAGATACTCACAAAAAATCATCATTATTGACATCTTTATCCGGAGTATCCTTTATTATTTTTTCACGCCGGCGCCTTATTCATAGGTAGTAAACCCAGCCATCTTCCGCTGAGCCTATGGAATATTGGTGGAAGAACTCGGCTAAGCCGAGGTTTAGACCAGCCCGATGATTTAGCTCGGCAATACCATTTATTATACGGTAAGAATTGGTGGAAAGTTGGGTTGGGCAAAGGTTGGTCTGCTTGAAAAATTCGCAGAGGAGAGGCTGAACAGGAAATCTTAGTCCGGTTTCTACTATGGACAAAAGGGTAAAGGGAACAAAGCCGGGGTTTCCCCATGGTGTGATATCTAGGTCGGCTAAGGTGAGGTGAACGTCGTCAGGGATGTTATAATCCTTTCGGAATTCAGCCATACCACCAGGTGTGTTTACTAAAAACCTATACTTTCCCATTTATGGTTTAAGTTATGAATAAATCAAATCTGAGTTTTAGCTCGGTCAGAGAATAATGTTGAGTAGCTCGGTTGAGCGCTCAAAGGAGTGCCTGGGCAACCTAAGTCTGCAAAGCGAAAAAAGAAAAGTGTTAAGCACTAATCATTGGACCGTGCTACAAGAAACAAAGGCAAAATAAATAAAGTCCTAGCTCGGCTATGTGAGATGCTACGGATCTTAGCTCGGTTTCAGCAAAGGGTTTGTTAGCTCGGTTTGAGCAAAGCATTTGTTAGCCCGGTTGAGCCTCTAGGGGTAGCATTCTCGGTTCGGTCTAAACTAAGAAGGCTGGTGTAACCCCAAGTTATAGCTCGGTCATGGTTGGGGCTTTCGAGCCTACTGTTGCGCAGACCTAGTACGGTTCGATAGCACGACAAGTTAACTAAAAAGGTGGTTCTACTTGTTGAAACTACTGGCATAGGGTGTTAGTTCGGTTGGTTAGTCTGGCTAGTTTGACAGCAACTACAAACAACTTTTTAGTTCGGTTATATGGTGATTTTGGATCAAATACAATGCTCTACAGATTGCTTATTGAAATACGAGTGGTTCTTATAAGGTTTTTTCCAAAAAACGCAAGAAAAAGCAAATGTATGTTTTGCAAAAGCACATTAACGATATGCTATGGATTAAAGCAAAGGTGAAAACAAGAAAAGCAGAACAAATTTGAGTAGCTTACCAGGTCAAGAGAAAGAGGATAGAAGATGGGAGCAACGGCAACAGCGGCAGCAACTAAGAACAAGAGCTTTTTTAGAAGCAAAGTTGAGGAAAAATGGAAATGAGAAAGAGAGAATGAGATGAGTAGTATGAGTTTGATTCAGAAAAGAACGAAAGGGCTTTTGTGAAAAGCCCCAAAAATTTGGGCGGGACTGTTCAAAAAATACGAGGTACAAAGACGGCGTCACAGCTGCCTTCAGCCAATGAGAGCATGCCACGTGTCCTTGGAATGAAAAGCGATTCAGTTACTGTGATTGAAGAGATGTTTTGACCGGACAGGTGGAGCCCGGTGTGAGTTTAGCTCGGCTGGAAAGGCTGAAAAGTTTTTAGCTCAGCTAGGGAAGCTTGAGAGTTTAGTTCAGTCGTAAGGCTAAAACTTTTTAGCTC
Organism: Camellia granthamiana; assembly: GCA_036172215.1. Classification (NCBI taxonomy): domain Eukaryota; kingdom Viridiplantae; phylum Streptophyta; class Magnoliopsida; order Ericales; family Theaceae; genus Camellia; species Camellia granthamiana. The sequence goes on along the minus strand of CM069910.1, from coordinate 23,360,186 downwards.
GGCTGATAATAGGTAATTCCTATCATGTTGCACAGATGGAATTAAGGGGCAATTGAGAGGGTAATCTATACCTAAATTGGGCCGAGCTGGGTAAATGGGCCGAACTGGGTAAATGGGTCGTTCTTTGGGCCACAGTAAGAAGGGCTGGATGAAGGGGGCTTGTAGTTAGCCCGGTCCTGGTAAGCCCTATTGTTATCCCGGTTCAGAGAGGCTTGTTGTTATCCCGGTCTGGGAGAGATTTGTGGATAGCTCGGTCACCGCACTTGGAGTTAGCCCGGTCATGGCGTATTGTGGATTAGCCCGGTCAAAACCTGGCTATTTGTTAGCTCGATCAGGACCTTGATGTATGTTATCTCGGTCTGAACATACCATGGTTAGTACTGGAGAAACCGGGGTAAGAGCAGTGAATGGAAGAGCCAAGCTAAAGTTAGCTCGGTCTAGTCTACGACTTAGCATAGCCATGCTTACCTCGGTCATATTAGAATCCGACCATGATAAAACCATCTCACTTGGTTTAAGCAGTGAGGGGGGTGTTGAAAATAAGCATTCTTTCAGGAATGTGATTCCTAGGAAGACTCTACATGGAGGAGTAAGAGTCCTACTTGGATTGTGCCACGCGGAACCTATAAAAGCTCACAACATCACCTATGGAGAGGTAACACAACTTTGATTCCCGCACACACAGAGTTTTTTGTTTATTTGTCTATTTTGCTAACTTAGGCATCGAAGAGGTATCCGGCACACACCCGCCGGCTAGCTCACGTTTGTGTTTTCAGGGAGTAAAGCGACGACGTACGGAGGAGCGCAGACTTGATCAACAGGATTATACGGGAAGAATATTTCGTGCCCGTACAAAGAACATTAACAGTTTTTTTCTGATTTTAAAACAGAGAACATTATCAATTTTCTCATTTTTAAAGTTTTGCACATCAATGTTCCATCATTATACTCCTTTATAGACACAAAATTTTCAATTTTGCACCCAAAAAAAATCTATTTTTTCAATTTTTTTAAAAAAAATATTTGTTTGGTTCTGGTTTTCAAAAAACAGTTTTCAGAAAATTCTACTTTTTTATTTTTCGTATTTTAATGTTTTCAATATTTTTAAAAATTTTTAGACACGCCTAACATAAATATACTTAAATAGTGTAATATTTGTGAAAAAAAATATTTAAAAAATACACTAAATACCAAAAAATACAAAATATATATATATATATATATAAATTCAGTACATTTATCGTATTTTAGTGTATTTATTAATTTTTTTAAATATTTTTTACAAATATTTTACTATTTAAATACATCTAAGTAAGGTGCATCTAAAAAAGTAAAAATATTGCTTAAAATTTTAAAAAAATATTCACTAAAAATAAAAAATACGAAAAAAAAAACTCAGTTTTCATAAAACTAAATTCAGAAAACTGAAACCAAACGCACTGATTAGTTTTTTTTTTTGTTTTGCACATATATTTTTTTTAGCTTTTTCAATTTGAAAGTTGGTGTTTTAAAGTTTTGAAAATCAAAAAAAATGTTAAATCATTATGTTCCTTTATAAATAATCATAAATGATGAACAATCATTGTTTGAAGAGTAATTCCGACTATTAAAAATTTAATAAGACTTGAAGGTCTAAAAAATCTTAGTTAGGACTTAATGAAGTATAAGTTCATAAATTATGACTTGTGTGTAAATGCCCCTTTAAAAAATATCAATAACAAATATTTTTTTTGGTTTTCAAATAACAGTTTACAAAAAAAAAAAAAAAAAAAAAAAACTCTGTTTTGGTCAACTAGTCGGACGTCCGGGGGGGATGTCTGGGCAGACGACCAGGTAGACCCAATCCGCAAATTCAAAATTCAAAAACTTTACTTAGCCAAACATGCATTGGAATGTGTATTCAAATGTAGCATTGGAATCAATTTTTGAAAACTTAAATCAAACATAGCATTCAAATATAAGAGTGGAATTATGATTTGAAACTTAAACCAAACAGAGCCGAAATGATTATGAATTAGATGTGAAATTTTATTTTATTAACTATTTTAATCTATTTTATTTTTATTAGATATTATAGACCAAATAATCCTTCCCAAACAATGCCTATGATCTCTTTTTTGAAAATATTATGCTACACACAAGTTATATCATTTGCGATTTTAATCATAATTTTAAAATATGAAATTACAATAAAAAAAAGTACATATACCAAATTCAAAAATATATTAATTTTTTATTATTTTTATTTTATTTTTAAATACGTTTAGATTGAATATATTTATAAAAAAAAAATCACTAAAAATATAAAAATATGAAAAACTGAAAACTTATATATAAAAACTCAAAACCAAATAGATTTTGTAGTCGGTCTTATAAATCCTACTAATCAGATTGACTTGGTACACAACACGCCTAATATGTATCATGGAGGAAGTAATGCTATGAATCCTTCGGCCACGTTTGTTTGGCTAAGTTGAATGAGATTGTTAGTTAAATAATGATTAGTGTAAAAATTGTTAATGTGAAAATTATTAGTGAAAGAATTAAGTAAAAATGAGTTTATTTTGATGATAGTGTGAGAGATAATTAGTAATGGAATTATTAAATTATTTTTATATAAAATAAATAAATAAATTATTTCTATATTTAAAAAAAAAAAAACTAAAAACTAAAACAAATAGGTGCACTTGGAAAAAAAAAAGTTTAAAAAGTAAAATTTTATATAAAATAAATTCAATCCACTCACTATTTTTCTACTTCCATCTAAAATTCATCCAAACTAATCCCCTACTCAGAGGGATTACTAAACCCTACACACTAGCAATCCTCCATCTCAAATCAATACCAAACAAGTTATGAGTAAGACCCATAGTCGTATCAATCCAATCCGGCCACCTATGTCGGTAAACAAACATGGCCTTCAAGAAGTACTAGTTTCTGAAATAATAGAGAAATATCTTTTAAAAACAAGCAATTATCCAGTATTAATGGTGTTATTGGCGTGTATGTCACAAATAAATTACTACTCTTTGTATTTGGGGTCTTATATAAAATTTACACTTGTGAAAGGTTGAGATTGAGTCATCAGAATAATTTTTCTTGAAAAACTCTGTCAATTTGTCAACTTCGAGTCATGAATACAGAAAACGAGTAGAATTGAAAAAAGTAATCTAAAATTGACAAGAATATATATATATATATTTTCCTTGATCAAAATCAAAATTTATTGATTTAAAAAGCAGAGTACATGACTCATACTACTTCAATAAGAACCAAATTGAAGTGCAACAGAAATCAAAGCAACATTTCAGCAAAGAAGATAAACAACTCCCAGCAAACAATATTACCCCATCACAACAAACAAACAAACAAATGAAAATAGTTGACTTGACATCGAAGCACAAAAAGATAACAACGAACAAAAATTGAAAGACTCAATAGAACTTGAAATTTAAACCAGTGTCAGAAAATTTTTCTTCCATGAGCTTGTTCATGCGTTCAGCCATGGAAGGAGTAAGATAATTAGCCCAATCTCCCACATCACCTTTCCTAAAATAGGCACTATTTGGATGCCCAACATCATTTTTGTGAATCTTGTTCACCTCCAAATCTTTCAAGTTGTCAAGACTACACAGCTTCAATATTTCCTCAACCACCCCTTGTCTATCTTCTTCCACAGAGAAAGGAAACCCCATGAACTTAGCCAACACTTTGAAATGAGAAATGGGGTCTTCTTTCATATCTTCGTATTTCAAAAACAACACCTTGTCAGGTCTTTCTTGATTCGCTTTCCAGTAGCCCAACACATGATCCCAGAACGGTCCATACGGACTTACGCCTCGACACATCAAATTGAAATTTTCCTCTATCAAACTTGGATTGAGAGGATTCTTTAAAAGCTTAGCAACATAGTGGCAAAAGGAGATGAACTGGTCTAAAGGGTTTCGACAAACGTAGATGACACGACAAGTAGAGTCTCCAATGGAGCTAGGAAGTGCAGAGTATGGAACATGGGTTGCTAAAATTCTAGGACTAGGAAAATCATCAAGCTTGAAGAATGGGTTTTTTCCATAGACAGCATTGTCAAGGAAAGGAACGAGACTGTGAGGGTTGGTGGTGAGCAATGGGTTTTCGCTGGGAGAGTAGTTGTTGCGGTTGGCTATAGCAAATGTAAGAGCTTTTAACCATGTTGTGCCTGCTTTTGGAAGACTGGTTAGTATTAAATCAGAATTTTGTGCTTTGAAATGTTGTTGAAAGGAAAAAATGCCATGGATATATGGATACCAATACTCTTTATACAAAAACATGTCTCTCCCATTTGGAAGTTTCACTTTCGGTAGAGTTTTAAGCAGTTCTTCCCACTCATCATCATCCCCCATCCTCTCTTGTGTGGCTTCACTAATTTGGTTTGGCTTGTCCATAGGTGAGTGTGAGATAGACAAGGCGAACCATGTTTTCATTTTATAAAGTTTTTTATTATTTTTTAATTTTATTTATTATTTTTTTTAAACCCTGAGAAAAACGAGGCCCATAAACTAAGCAGGCAAACCATGTTTTCATTTTATAAAGTTTTTTATTATTTTTTTATTTTATTTATTATTTTTTTAAACCCCGAGAAAAACGAGGCCCATAAACTAAGCATTACCAAGCGGCAGGGTTTGTCTCTTTGTTTTGTTTTGCTTTGTTTTTTTTTTTTTTTTGGGGTCTGTTTTCTTCTTCTTTGTTAATTATAAACTTTAAATAATTGAAGGGAAAGACTATTGTGCTGTTTGTAATCTAAAATGACAAGCTAATGATTATTTTTTGATGGGTCCTGTTATGGTAGGGTTGCACACCATATGCAAAAGGTATAAACAGGAGGTATAAACATAAAACAGGAGGTGTAAGTGTGCAACTTACACAAAAGGTGTAAGTTGCACACTTAAGAAAAGTCCTTTTTTGATCCGTTTTCTTCTTCTTTTTTAGGGTTTGGTTATGGTGTGCAACTTACACCTTACACCTTACACCTTACACTTACACCTTTTGTGAAAAATTAAACCTTACACTTACACCTTTTTTGAGGTTGCACACCATATGCAACCCACTTACACCTTACACCTTACACTTACACTTACACCTTACACTTACACCTTATACTTATACTTACACCTTACACTTACACTTTTTGTGTAAGTGGCACATGGTGTGCAATTGCACACTTAAGAAAACTCCTCTTTTTTAATTATAAACTTTAAATAATTGAAGAGAAAGACTATTGTATTGTTTGTGGGTTCTGTTATGGTGTGCAACTTACGCCTTACACTTACGCCTTTCCTGTTTGCAGTCCTGCTTTGTTTTGGTGTGCCACTTACACTTTTTGTGTAAGTGGCACATGAGAATTCTCCATTGTTTGTAATCGTGACAAGCTAATGAGTAGGTGCCATGTGTGCGTGTGGTGATGAAGGTTGGATGACTTTAGCAAGTTTGAATGGTGGCAGACTTGGAAAGAGTAGATAATGATCAGAACATTCTACTTATCGCTTTTTACTCTCTTAATGGATATCGTTTACTAAATTTTTTTTTTAAATACGTGATGGTATTTATGTTATAAAATAATAATTTTAATTTTAATTTTAAATTAATATTAATATTAAAATATAATTTTAAATATTTATTTTGATAATATTGATATTATTATTTTATAAAATTGTTACTTGAATATTTTTTTATACATATATATATATATATGTTAATTTTAGTTAAATTATTTACATATTTTTATAATTTTAGTTCCATCGTATTATAAAAATATAATTATCATATAATAATTTTGTATGATATATATTAAATTATAAAATAATAAAATAAATACTCTTTCTGATATTAAAAATAATAATTAAATTAAAAGAACAATTAGTAATATAAAATTAAAAGTAATTCTAATTATTTAATTTTTTTGTATTCATTTGAAAAATAAAAATATGTACAAATAGAAATTATATAAAATTTATTAAAAAAAACAACCACTTGATAAAATAAAATAAAAAAACATAAATTACAAACGTGTTTGATTTGAATAAAAGTTTGAAAAATTTTAAAAACACAATTTGTTCAGGCCTAAAATATTTATATATTTTTTTTATTATTTGTGACAATAGGATCATACACATTATAATTGAAAAAAAAATAATTAAAAAATTAATTGAAAAAAATATTTGAAAAATAAAATTAATTGAAAAAAAAAATTTGTTAGTCAAATTTTTAAATTTCTGTTTAAAAACCGACGTAAACTCATTTTTTGAGTTTACGTTTTTTCCTCAAATTTATAAACTAAGACAACCATTTATAAACCAAAAAAATTATCAAACAAATTTTTATGACAGTTTTTTAAATTTTTGTAAATATAAACTAAAAACGAAATGGTTACCTAATAAGCCCTTATTATTTCTGAGCTTTTTTATTTCCACTCAAAAATCACATTCACTCAAAACTCAAATACTAGAACTTTCAAATAGGGTTACAAACGAATCGAGTCGAGCCGAGCTTTGCTAAGCTCGAGCCACATGTTATTTTTATTTTTCCAAAATATTTAATGGTACAATATGTGTTATAATAGAATAATTTTAATTTTAATTTAAAATTAAAATTAAAGTATGATTTTAATTTTTTATTTGGGTAATATTGGCGCCATCGTTCTATAAAATTGTTATTTGAATACTTATATATTAATTTTAGTTAAATTACTTGTGTATTTTGATAATTTTAGTTCTATCGTATTATAAAAGTGTAATTATCATATAATAATTTGATATATATTAAATTATAAAATAATAAAATAAATACTCATTTTGATATTAAAAATAATAGTTAAATTAGAGGAAAAATTAGTAACAGAAATTTAAAAGTAATTCTAACTATTAAATTTTCTTTATTCATTTGAAAAATTAAAATATGTAGAAATAGAAATTATATAAAATTAAATATAAATATGTTGTAGTTGGGTTATCATATAATGATTTTATGTGATATATATATATACATATATTATATTATAAGATTGTAAAATAAAAACTCTTAATTAAATTAAAATATCAATTATATAAAAGAAATTCAATAACGACTAACTAACAAAGAATCACATAACAATATCTAAACTTAAAAAGAAAAATAATGAAAACATCCAAACTACATGTACATCTCAGTGTATGAAATGATTAATCATTTATAATATGATGTCAAAATATAAAAAAAAAAAACTTAATGTTCAACAATTGAAAAAGTAACTCAAGCAATAAATCCAAACTTTAGAAGTTCCTCAAGAGTATTAACGTTATGCAGGCTTTTCCTCATGTGAGTTGTGATTATATAAAATAATATATAATTTCATATATAAAATCACTACAAACTTTAAACGATAAATCCATAATATAGTTTAATATAAAATTGGTATTGGGTATAGAATAATGCATAGGAAAATAAGAAGGAAAAAAAAAAACAAAAAAACAAAATTTAGCTTTAAAAAAATTCTAATACCCTTGAAAGAATTAAGATGAAAAACATGAAACTCAAAATTGGTATTAAGTTTGGGAATTATCTCAATTTAGGATGAAAAATAGGAAAAATTGGTCTAAGGTCCCTTCCCAACTTTTGATAGGAATAGAGGTCCACAATAATATGTTTTAATGGCTAAGGTTCCTCATCCTTATTTTATGTTATAAAATACCTAATTTACCCTTCTTTATAACATAAGTTTGTTTGAATTTTGACAAACTGAATATTCTATTGCTGACTTCACGGTGGAAATTTAGGAAACTGACTTTGCAAGTATTGATTTCGTCGAAGATTTCGTAGGGATTTCGCAAGGTTTGCAGTGGACTTGACGATAGAGATTTCTAAGATCGTGTAGGTGTTACAGTGTGTTGATCACGTAGGTTTTTCAGTGAAGTTGAATCAAGTATGTTTTCGATGGAGATTTCACATGGATTTTGATTTTTGTTTTGAATTTTATGTAAGGATTCCGATTTCATATTAATTTTTCTAGTGTATTTTTGCATTAGATTTTTGTTTTCAATTTTGATCAATTTAAAAGAGAGGCTAGCTCAGTGAATTTGTTTATGATTTTTGGAGTTGATTTTTCATTCTCTGTTATTGATCAATTTTAGACAGAGGCCAGCTTGATAGAGTTGATTTTTATTTTTGAAATTAATTTTTCATTTTTTGTTTTTGATCAATTTCAAAGAGTGTTGACAGTGTAGTTGATTTTGATGTTTAGAGTTCATTTTTCGTGCTCTGTTTTTCATCAACATGCTGATCAATGATAAATTTTATTCTCTATTTTTTCAAACCAGAGAGATTTTTTTAAACCAGATAAATTTCATTCTCTGCACTTTTGTTGGTATAGTCCAGAGAAAATTGTAAATTTGTTATTATAATCCAACGAAAATCACAGAGAAAATTATAAGCTCATATGGATATATTATTAGAAGTTTCTAATGCAGATAAAATCTGATAAAGTGAATGTAAGTTCTTAAATTTTTCTGGACTTTTATTTGTAGTTGAGAGAAAATTATAAGTTTGTTATTCACTTTCAGTTTGTAATTTAGAGAAAATTATAAGTTTGTAGAAAGTGAATATAAGTTTTTTGTTTCTCTGAGTAAAAGTTATTTTTTATGTTTTTTTCTTTCAGTTTAAATGGACAGTGCAGTGTTTTTTTTGTTATCTTGAAGGTGTATATGAGTTTGTAAATTTCTCTGGATTTTGATATGAGTGCAATATTGCAGAATAACGTAGAGAAAATTGTAAGCTTGTAGTTCAGTGAAAATCACAAAGAAGCTTATAATTTCATAACAAATCTTCTGTGTGATTTTTGTCTATGATTGTGTTTAATAATTAGCAGTAAATTTTTCTATGATTCTCCCTGGATTCATTAATTTTTCTGTAATTTTGTTTTAATTATCTTGAAGGTAAATATAAATTTGTAAATATCTCTAGACTTTTATTTAAATCCAGAGAAAATTATAAACTTGTTATTATAATCCAGAGAAAATTATAATTATTAGAAATTTCTCTGGACTTTTATGTTATTCTTGTATAGTGTTTTTATGTTGAACAAATTATTTTTCTTGTTTTTTCTTTCAGTTTCGATGGACAGTGCAGTGTTGTTGCTGTGCAAATATGGGAATGATACTATTGTCATTAATGTTTCATGCAAATTGAATTTTTAGGAAATGGTTGGCATTTTGTGTAAAACATGGGAGAATTTGAAACCTGAGACGATGTGTTTTTCATATTCTATTGTGGGTCATCCAAATTGTATGGTTCGAAATAATATTGATTTTCTGAATATGTTGAGGGTTGTTTGTGCACGTTGTGTTGATATAGCTGATGTTTCAGTTACTAGGTGTAGTACTTTTGATCAAGAGGATGATGTGAGGTCTAACTGGGTAGATTTTGTGCATGGTAAATGTGATAGACTGGTGGATATTGAAAGGAATTCACTCTCTAAGTTTTGTTCTCACCAAGAAAATGTGTTATTATCAGCTGATTGGCAAAATAATATTATGAGTGTTGGACAAAAGTTTAAGGGTGGTGTGGTTAAGTTCCATACTGTTTTATGCAAGTATGCTATTGAGGTTGGTTTTCAGTTTATGTATGTTAAAAATGACAAGCTGAGGGTTACGGCAGAATGTGCATATAAGAAATCAAGGTGATGTATGTGGCATGTACATGCTTCAGTTGAAAAAACAAATGGGTTCTTTTACATAAGAACTTTGAACAATGAACATACGTGTGGTGTAGCGGTTCGTACTAGTAAACATGTTAGGATGACTTCCAGCTTAGTTTTTGGGCTGATACTTGAAGAGGTAAGTGCAAAACCTTTAACTCGTCCAGTGGATGTTGTCAAAGAAATGAAAGACAAGTATGGGGTCTCAATCAGTTATAACTGTGGTTGGTTGGGGGTTGAAAAAGCAAAATGTAGTACATATGGGGATTCTTGTTTGTCATTCGATCAATTACGGTGTTATTTTGATGAGGCATTAAAGAACAATCCAGGTAGTCATTTTGAGTTAGATTTTGAAGATAACAAGCGTTTCAAAAGAGTGTTTGTGGCTTTTCATGCATACATTGCTAGTTTCAAATATTGTCGGTTATTGCTATTTCTTGATGGAACATTTTTGAAAGGATGATACAAAGGAGTTATGCTTGTTGCGACGGGGAAAGATAGGAATGAAAGTAATTGTAAATATATCTAATTTTATCTAAGTATGTAAATTTTCTATACGTGTAGAAATCGAGTGAATGTGATTTTTATCTGACACTTTGAATTTTCTCTGGTTTTGGCCACTGTGTGAATTTTCTCTTGTTGTGGCCAGTATGAATTTTCCCTAGATTTTGGTCAGTATGTGAATTTTCTCTGGATGTTGTCATTGTGTGAATTTTATCTGTAGTTGGTCACTAAGTGAATTTTCTCTGGATATTGTCATTAAGTGAATTTTCTCTGGATGTTACCAATGTGTGAATTTTATTTGTAGTTGGTCAATATTGAATTTTCTCTAGAGTTGGTTACTAAGTGAATTTTCTCTAGAGGTTACTATTGTTTGAATTTTCTTTGGATGTTGGCAATGTCAAATTTCTCTGGTTGTTTATTGTTCTAATTTTCTCTGTATGTGTATATCTAATATGCTTGTTCCTATTTGTTTTGTAGGTTTTTTTTCCTATAGCTTTTGCTGTTGTCGATACTGAGAATAAAGACAATTGGTGTTGGTTCCTTGAACATTTATGTGAAGTATTGGGATCGGAGAGGGTGATAAGTTTCATATCAGATTGACATTGTGGTATTGTGGAAGGAATTGCTAGGTTTTTCCCTAATTGCTTTCATGGATTTTGTCTTGAACATCTAAAGAGAAATTTGAGGGATCAGTTGTCATATGGAAACACAAATTTGGTTAGAGAGACGATTGTGTCCAAGTTTTCAGAATGTGCATATGCGCCAACAAAGGCATCATTTCATTTCAAGTTAAATGAATTAAAAAGTGAGGGATGAGACATTGTGAGTGTTTTCTTGAGAAGTTTACCATATGAAAATTGGAGTGATGCATATTTTGAGGGGAAACATTATGGTGAGATGAATTCAAATGTTACTAAGTCATTCAATTCATGGATACGAGATGCTCGGCACTTGCCAATAACAAATTTGGTGGACATGATACGGTTGCAAATCATGATTATGAGGTCTGATAGGAGGCTGCTCTCTAATAAATTGAATAAAGTTCTCTGTCCTCGTATAGATAATGTATTGGAGAAGGCTTTCTTGGATGGGAGGACATGGAATGTGAGTTTATCATCTGATAATGTCTTTGAAGTGCATTGTTTTCTTTCGATTATGGTTAATCTTGGGTTGAGAACTTATTTATGTTGAAAATGGGAAATAAATGGGTATCCATGTTAACATGCTGTTGCTGCAATTTTTAGGAGTAGAAAGAATCTGAATTCATTTGTTGAACCATTTTTTCATGCTGATATGTATCGTCAAGCATACTCATTTTCAATTGGCCCAATTCCAACTGTTGAAAAACCTGTGTGTAGCATTGATGATGCTATGATTTTACCTCCATTGAGTAAGAGACTAACTAGGAGGCCAAAGAAGAACAAAATTACTTCTACTTGAGAGTTTAAAAGGTGATTAAGTGTAGTTGTTGTGAGAGTGTTGGTCACCATAATAAGAGGACATGCAAGAAACCTTTGTTAAATAGTTGAGGATAATACATTTTATTGATTAAATAATACATTTGATGATTACTTTGTGTATTTTGTTTTGTGAAATGTATTTTTTTGGACAGTATATATAATAATACCTATCAAATTTATCCAGAGAAATTTTCCAATAGCAGTGAAAGTTTGCATTGTGTTTGTTGATACATACTATAGACAGTGTGTTTATAATACCAGTCAAATTCATCTAGAGAAATTTGCCTATAGCAAAGAAAATTACTGTGTTCATTGTATTTTTTGAATTTGATGATTGTTTTGTAACAATACAGTACATTACAGATTGCATGATCATATAAGCACCCTCTTTGGGACGATACGAGTTAAATTTCTCTGTGAATTTCTGGTAACTTCATACCAGTCAAATTCATCTATAGAAATTTGCCAATAGAAGAGAAATTTACTATGGGCATTGTGTTTGTTGAAATGTGTATTATGTTTTGTGAGGTCCAATTCATCTAAGGAAATTTGCTAATAGCATTGAAAATTACAATGTGCATTGTGTTTGTTGAAACATACTATGGGCAATGTGTTTATAATACCAGTTAATTTCATCCAGAGAAATTTGCCACTAGCAGAGAAAATTATCTATGCATTGTGTTTTGAAACTTCAAATTCATCTAGTGAAATTTGCCAATAGCAAAGAAAATTATTGTGCGCTTTGTATGTTCTGAATTTGATGATTGTTTTGTACCAACACATAGCATCATAGATTACATGATCATATAGGCATCCCCTTGGCAAAATACGAGTTAAATTTCTCTGTGAATTTCTGATAATATCATACCAGAGGAATTTTTGCACACAATTTTCTCTGTGTGAATTGTGTTGATTATCATAATAAAAAAATATATATTTAACCATTGATAACTATGAAATTTACATTAGTCAAAAAAAGATATATATACATATATGTCAAACATCATCATTTCTTCAATGTATGAAAAAACAAATTGAATGGTTAATCCTAATTACATTGTGTACATTGTCTTCCTTTCACTAGTGTTCTTTCATTATTATACTTTTGGTTCTTCTTCTGGTGGTACTTGAATTGGTTTTGTCCATGACCGGCTAACTTCGGTCACAAATCTCTCTATGATTTCTGTCATCATCAACCTTATGTCTTGTGTGGACAATTTCGAGCTGATAAGTTCATGGTTGCTATATTGTCTCATTATGTAGCATACAAAGACGCCATAATCCAGACTGCATACAAATTATAGGTATAGTTAATTTTAAGAAACATTCAAATTAGATTATCTTAGTTATTGATGTTGTATGAAACTTACAAATTACTGTCTTGTTGTGGAGCATTGTTAACATATTCAAAGTCGTAATTTGTGTTTTGTGAGTCCATCAATTAGAAAGAGGGTTATGATTGTGCCTCTCTTTCAAGGCAAATTTTCAAAAAATTCTCTACATAATCTTGCTGCAAAAAAATAATTTTTAAATAACAGAGAAATTTACAGACAAATCAATGGGATTCTATGAAAATTATCATGACATAAACATTATCATGGATTAGAGAAATTTACACTCGTTACCAATTGTTTTGCATCTTTGATATATTTGTCTTGTGCATCATCCCTCCTTGGCCTTAGTGAGTTGTACAACCTCCATAAATTGTCTTATTTGTCCAAGACTAGCAAGGTCCAGTGATTTCCATCTGTTGACTTCTCATTACCCCCAGTATTTATTGGGAAATAAAGGACCTCCATGCTGTTTCAAGATGCTTGTCAAATAATGAGACTCGGAAAGTTTGATTTTCCCTCATCTTGATGAAGTTCTGCGATCAGAGAAAATCAAAAAATGGTTATGTTATGAGAAAGTTGAAATGACAGGAATTTAAGAAATATACACAGAGAGAAATTTTAAATGCACACAACTAGCCAGAGAAAATTAGACTAGTGACACAACTGGCTTCAAAAAGTATCTTAACAAGAGAAAGTAGTAAGTAAGTTCTAGTGAAAATCAAATAAAAGAGTAGTAACATACTAAACTCATACAAGTGAAAAAAAATGAAATTGGTTGTTGTCGTTTTCTTCTTTGGTCAGCAAATAGGATCTCTCCATAGCCATCAATGACTTGAAAAATATCATTTATAATTGTAACATTGGTTTATAAAGGTTGATGTAATATTGCAGAGAAATTTTAATGAAACACTTACATTGTTGGCAATTTCTTTTTGTTTTATTCGGTTTCCAATATCTTTCAAGGTAATGAGATTCAACTCACTTGTCTAGATCAAAGCCCTACAAGATAACAAAGAAGAGATTTAATAGTTGTTAATGCAATATAAGTTAGTAAATTATTGTTTGTTATCTTCTATTTTATTTGTTGTACTTACTCGAGTCCAAACACATTTGATATGTGCTACAAGATGTCTTTTACATGTTCTTTTATCAATCTTGAAACCGGTAGAGTTTGTGAAAAAACCCAAGATTTTCTGATGTTTGTTAGTTGAGGCAAGACGTACGCATCAGCATCAAGTACTTCTTTGTCTTTGATGGTTTGCTTTGTTTGCTTTGCAGCTTGCTTTGAAGCTCTAGTCACCTTCACAACTTTGGGATATTGAAATTCTGGATCTTGCTACTTTTCTTTCCTTTCTTTTTCCTTTAAATTCTTTATCATTGATGTAGGATCTTGTTTCACTATAAACAGTGAAAATATTAGTAAAAGTGAAATTTCTCTGAAGTAAGAGATAATATTTCAATATGTAAATTTATTTGATTCAATATTTTCCAGTTACCATAGACTTTTGTCTTTTGTTTTGGTTGTCCTTTGTGTGCCACTTGTTCTTGCTGGGTTTTTGGTTGTTGTTCCACTTTTATTCCAATTATACACAGTGAAAATCAAACAAGCCCCAAAAATCAAATAAGCAAATAGACAGAGAAAATCAAATAAGCAGTAGAAATTAATAGAAATAAACAGCAGAAACTAATGTGGTCAGAGAAATTTAACTTCCAGAGAAAATTATAATAAATAGAAATTTCTCTGAGTTATGTTGACACAAGGACATAACTTTTTGTGGCTCAAGATTTTCATTGACCTTGTGGTTGAACTTGTGTTGGTGTTCGGTAAGGTTGTGTTGCTAGTTAGACGAATAGTTCTTGAATTTGTTCATGCAATCTAACATTTTCAATTTCAAGCTCTGAAATTGAATACCTCAACTGTTGAATTCTTTTTGTATCATCTTCTTTTTGAACCTCCAACATCCTTTAGTTCCATTTGATTTATACTGTCTCTTTCTTAAAGTTCTGAGTTATGTGATGTCAAGGTTCTTATTACAACCTCCTTTTCTGCAAGTAATTCATTCCAATTTCTCTCTTCTTCTATTTTAGATTTAGAAAGTGCCTTTAGTTTTTGATGTGGATCAGCAATTTGAGCATCCTTTGATTCCTCAAATTCTTGAGGTCGATGCATTGTTAAGCCACAAATGCTATCATGATGTTGGTCCATTGGCTCATTATGTTCTTCTTCATCACTTTCTTCATTGTTTTCTTCTTGCTCTTTAGATTGAGTGCCTTCATCTTCTTCTTCA
Source organism: Camellia granthamiana (assembly GCA_036172215.1). Lineage (NCBI taxonomy): Eukaryota > Viridiplantae > Streptophyta > Magnoliopsida > Ericales > Theaceae > Camellia > Camellia granthamiana. The sequence continues at coordinate 23,344,897 of CM069910.1, read as the reverse complement.
CTGTCTTGTTCTTTCTGTTCATTTTCTTCTTTGTCTTTTACTTCTATTTCTTCACTTTCTTCTCTGGCTTCCACTTCTCCACTGCTTGCTTGATCTTCTTGTCCATTGCTAGTTTCTTGTTCTTCTATGTTGCCTTCTTCTTTTTCATTCCCTGCTTCTTCAGATGAATCTTCTAATGTCTCCTTGAATTTGACAATTGCCTTTTTTGATTCTTTCTTCTTCTGTTTACCAAGACAAAACTCCTCTGATGGGTTTTTAACTAGCTCCTTGTTATCTATCTGTAACAGAAGGCTCTTTTATTAGAGAAATGTTACAAAATTCACTGAGAGAAAAAATTTAAATCGGGAAAATAAAATTCATCTAAATGATACTAATGGGAAACAAACTTCAAAGAAAACTGTATGAGCCAGAGAAAATTACATACAAGGAGTTAATTTTATGAGGCAGAGAAAATTATGAAACAAGCAACATAATTTAGATATCAGAGAAAATCAATCAAGGCATATAAGTTAATGTTACTATAATTGTGTCAGAGAAATTTAGATTCCAGAGAAAATTTATTACAAGGGTAGAAATAAACAGCGTTAATCAAAGAAGCAAGGCACATAAGTTATGGGCCAGAGAAAATTACACACAAAGAGAAACAATTTTATGGGCCAGAGAAAATTATGAAACAACCAACATAATTCAGATATCAGAGAAAATTAATCAGGGCATATAAGTTAATGTGTTACAATTGTGGTCAGAGAAATTTGAATTGCAGAGAAAACTGATTACAATGGCATAAATAAACCAGTGGTAATCAAAGAAGAAACATAAATTGATAGTTCAGAAAAAATTGATCTCAATCAATCAAGGCACAAGGAGGGAAACAAACCAGTGGTCAGAGAAATTTTAGAATTTCACTGAGATTTCAGTAGTGATAGAAATCTAACCTGTCGAGGTGTAAGAGAGTGGACTGGTGTCTTCTACAGTTGTTTGGTCAAGCTTTGCAGGTTCCACTTGGCACATCTTGGGAAGTCAATTGTGTTACTGTCTTCCGAGTCAATGATATTTGCATGTTCAAATAGCTAATACTGTGATGGAAATTAAAGTAATTAAATTTTGCTAAACACATAAATTTGTAAGTATGATAACTACAAATTTGAAGGGAAATTATACTTACCAGCAATGCAATGACACACCACGTAACTTTTTCTGGAGTTTTGTGCAATGCTATGATAGTATCAATCAATGTTAATGTGATTGCTTCAAGACAATCATATTGTTTTATTGATTCAAGAAATTCCACATACTTTATAAAAACCCACCCTATTGAATTCCCACTTGTTGCAAAAAATAGGGTGAGACACAAGTACAATGTAACAATGATTGCTACATCTTTGTAGTCAGTTGGTTGCTTGCCTTTCATCGTTTTGACCAATGCATTTTTAAGAACAGGACTAGTGAGCCTTGTGTCTTTTGGAAATCTTCTCCTTACGAATGCAGATTTTGGCTTTCTAGAGTATCTTAATGACTTGGCTCCTTTACCTCCTTGCAAACCAAAAATCAAGGTCATGTCATTGGTTGTAAAGGTCAAGTTCTTTTTACCAACTGTGAATGTTTTTGTTTTTTTATTGTAACGTTGGATTATTGCAACTGCATCATCATCAGATTTCCTAGATTTCCTTGCATCCATTCTTCTAGTGGTTAGAGCTGGGATCAAATATCAGAATGGGGTCTTTTGAAGCCCTACAAGTTGGTTTGAATTGAATTTAAGTGTTTGAAAAAAGAAGACAACAGATGAGAGGTTGGATCAGTATTGAATGCTATAATGAGCTTTCTTTCTTTGGAGTTTAACAGGTTTTTTCCCCCTTGAACTTGAGTCTTTTGAAGTTGGGGTATTCATCTTGATGCTAGTTGCTTCATCACCTTGGACTTGTGTGTTTGGCAAGGAGTTTGTGGTGTTTTGCTGGTTTTTGATCTTAGATCATAAGAAGACTGGGAAAATTTCTGTTTCTTGCTCGGTGTTTCTGGTGTTTTGCTGCTTTTACGTTTTGCCATTTCTAGACAATGATGAAAACATAAAGATGTCAATAATAAATCCCAGAGAAAATTGAACATGCTAGAGAAAATTGGACATGTCAGAGAAAATTACACATAAGGGAGAAAACTAAGGTGGCTAGGGAAAATTATAAATTTTAGACAAAATTAGACACTAAAAATTAAATGTCAGAGTACTAATTGTTTTCCTGTGGAATACATCTATAAACAAAAAATTTCCATTCCCAAAGAAAATCAACAAAGCAACACAAACATGGCAGAGAAATTTTCAATAATTGTTAAAATTACATATAGAAGTAAAATATAGCCAGAGAAAATTCAAAAAAGAAATATATATCTAACAAGCACAGAAAATGAGTGACAGAGAAAAATAAACATGCCAAGCTAAAGAAAATTTCCATTCCACAATTAGCAAGATAAAATAAATAAAGCAATGTAAACATGCCACTAAAAATCACACAACATTGAAACCAAGAATTGAACAAAATAAACATACCGGAGAAAATTACACATTCTTGAGAAAATGTCCGTTTCAGAGAAAATTTCAAGTCCATAATATTAAAATGCCAGAGAAATTTACATACACAACCAGAGAAAATTAAACATGATAGAGACACACAAGGGAAAAAAGTGATGTGGCCAGAGAAAATTATAAATGCCAAAGAAACTTACACACAGACAAGAAAGTAATAGTCATTCCAGAAAAAAATACATATTCCAGAGAAATTTATAAAGCAGAGAAATTTATAGATAAAATCACAGAAACATGTTCAAGAATAAGATCAAAACACAAAGAAATAACTTTGTTCAAAATAAGCATGCCTGAGAAAATTCAAAAAAGAAACATACATTCCAGTCCATAATATTAAAATGCTAGAGAAATTTACATACACATCCAAAGAAAATTAAACATGATAGAGACACACAATGGAGAAAAGTGATGTGGCCAGAGAAAATTATAAATGCCAGAGAAACTTAGACAGAGACAAGAGAGTAATAGACATTCTAGAGAAAGATAGACATTCCAATGAAAAATACATATTACAGAAAAATTTACAGAACAAAGAAATTTATAGACAAAATCATAGAAACATGATCAAGAATAAGATCAAAACACAAAGAAATAAGTTTTTTCAAAATAAATATGCCAGAAAAAATTCAAAAAAGAAACATATATCAAGCAAAAACCAAAGAAATTCAAATGCCGGAGAAATTTACAGATAAAATCACACAAACATGCTCAAGAATAAGTTCAAAACACAAAGAAATAACTTTTTTCAAATTCATGTAGCTTTTTATTACGAAATTAAAACCCTAATTTATGGAAGGTTAATATAAAATGCAATTAACTGTGTTTCCAGAGAAAATCTAGCTGGATTGTAGAAAAACTTACCAGAGTTAGGATGAAACTTTAATTACAAACTGATATGCCATGAGATGAAGATACGATGTGACAAAGATGAACTGAGATGACAATGAACAGTGAAAACCGGGTTAGAGAAATTTGTGAGGAAAGAATGGGAATGATTTTTGCAGAAGATAATGAAGCTCTAATGTCGACGGTGAAGATGATATTGAAACCCTAATTCTACTATTCTCTTGCTCGTGAAGATGGTTGGATGCTAAGAATAGAACTCAGTCGTCACAATCAGTTTCGTTTCTGTGTTGATTTGTGAAGGGTATTTTGGTCTACGAAATAATTAAAAATGTGTGCCATATTGCTCAGGGACCTGATGCATCACTCTTTTTTTTGGTGTCCTTTATTCTCTAAATTACTATTATTAGGGACCTTAAAAAAAATTCCCCTAAAAAATATATGGAAAAGATATATTTGTCAAATAGAATCCATATAAAATAGGTAAAGTTAGTATAATTTAAATTATGTTTGGATTTGTGTAGAACTCTATATGTAATTAAGAAAATACATACTGACGTGGCTCTCTTAGAAAAAAGTAAGCCCTTATGATGTGCCACCTAAACATGAAAGAAACATTACTTTTAATTTTATATATATATATATATATGATTTAAATATAAATATTTTATAGTTAGATTATCATATAATGATTTTGTATGATATATATATGAGATTATAAAATTATAAAATAAACACTCTTCAAAAAGAAAAAGGAATGAAAACATCCAAAAATGATAGATATATTTCAGTGTGTGAAATGATTAATCATCTGTAATATGATGTCAAAATATGAAAGAACTTATTATTTAACAATTGAAAAAGTAACTCAAGTAGTAAATCCAAACTTTAGATATTTCTCAAGAATATCATTGTTATGTAGGTTTTTCCTCTTGTGAGTTATGATTATATAAAATAATGTAAGAAATGAAATATAATTTCATATATAAAATCACTATAAAATTTAAACGACAAATTCATAATATAGAATAATATATAATTGGTATTGAGTGTAGAATAATGTACGAAAAAATAAGAAGAAAAAAAAGGCAACTTAACATTAAAAAATTCTAATACCTTTGAAAGAATTAAGAAAATAAATATGAAATACAAAATTGGTATTGAGTTTGTGGATTATCTCAATTTATTATGAAAAATATGTAGAAAAGAAATATTTGTCAAATAGAATTCATATAAAATAAGTAAAGTCAGTATAATTTAAATTAGGTTTGGGTTTGGGATCGTGTAGAACTTTATATGTAATTAAAAAAATACATACTGACATGACTCTTTTTGAAGGAAAAAAAAAAGTTCCTAACTCACACCTCATTAGCTCAGAGACAATGGATGCTCTCTTGGATGAAGAGAGTAGATGGGATGTGGGTGTTATATCTGTTAAGTTGCCTAGGGAAGTTTGGGATCTTGTTTTGAAGATTTAGCTTCCCATGTTTGTAACTTAGCCAGATATGCCACATTAGAAAGGCTCGAGAAGCGGTGCTTTCATTACTACTTCAGCCCATGAGTTAGTGATTGATCAGGGAGTTGATTTTGGAAATTGGCTCTGGTTATGGAAATTGAAAATCCCCTCAAAACTCAAAGGCTTTGTTTGGTTGGCGCTGCATCATAAGTTGCTAACCAACAACCTAAGAGTTACAAGAAGAATGTCAAATTATGTTGTGTGTAATAATTGTGGTGAACAAGTTGAAGACTTAAACCATATCTTCAGAAACTGTTCTAGAGCTAGAACTATCTAGATTGGCCTGAATTGTGATATTTGGTTGTTTAACTGCAGGAACTTATTCTTTAAAATTTGGGTGGAGTCCACTTTAAAGTCTAAATCTCATCTTTTCATTGAACCTACTCTTTTTGTTACTTCATTATGGCAGATTTGGAAAAATAGAAACCTTAAGATTTTTTAAAATGTTGAATTGCCTTGGCAGAATAGTAACTACATTATACATAGATATGTAACTGATATTAAATAAGCTTTTAATATGTCTATTGTGAACAATTTGGCTAATAAGTGAATTAGTTGGTCTCTTCCTCCTCCAGGTATATTGAAAATGAACACGGATGGAAGCTCGAAGGGAGATCCAGGTGATAGTGGAATTGGGGGGCTAATCCGTGACGAGAAAGGCATCTGGCTTTGTGAGTATTTCGGAAAGCTCACAAATTGTACCTACATTGAGGCGGAGATCTGGGCTCTTTACAGGGGTTTGAGGATAGCTTTCGAAAAAGGCTACAAGGATCTTACCATCAAAACAGACTCCCAATATGTTATTGATATGCTAAAGGGAAACATTGAGTTTACTTCCCCACTGAGAAGTCTAGTGGAGGATTCCAAGTTTCTCATCCAAAGATGTGGCTTTTCGATTCAACATGTCAAGAGAGAGGGCAACAAGAGTGTTGACGGATTTGCAAAAATGGGGGGCAAATCAAAATGAGGTGTTGGTTGTTATGGATGATCTTTCAAAAGAAATCCAAGGTCAACTAATGGCGGATATGGTTGGTCAGAATTGTAAAAATCTAAATTTTTAGACAATTAATTAATTTGTTAATAACAATATTAAGTCAATTAATAGTGCTTATTAAATTATAATGTTAATAATATCATGATTAATACCAATATCAAATTCCTTTAAATAGAAATATTTATCTTTCTATGATTAAATTTCTGTATCTAAATACAGTTGTGGAAACTAAATGAGTTAAATAAATAGTAACTAAATTAATCAGAGGATAGTAGGGAGTAAAATATCTAATGACTAGGTTTTATATATTCATTGATTTTTATTTTTGTACCAAAAAAAAAAATGGAGTCAAATTTTGGGTAAGGAAATTCAGTCCCCACCTTCCTTGGAGGCATACATACCTTTACATTCTAGGCCTACCTTGTAGGTAATATTTCCCAAGCCAGGAGGAATAATAAAAAAACAAAAATAAAAAGGTAAATTACACTGACCTCCCCTGAGGTTTACCTTAATTACAGGGACCTCCCTTGCATTTCAAAAATCACACATACCTCTTGTGCTTTTGAAACTAATATACAGATTCTCCATTTCCGTTAAAAGAGCATGGACGACGTTAAGTGCACAGCCGAAATGACCATAATACCCTTAATAGAAAAAACCCCTAATTCATTCCATTGCCTAGGGTTCACGATCAGAAATTCGAAGAGAGGAGAAGAGTGAGCAACGAAGGAATGGAAGAGAAGATGATGGGTTAGAGATTTTTTTGAAGATCTAGTCCGATTATCTTTCATAGTGCAAAGTGTGAAAGAGTAAGAGTTTAATCGGTTTGTTTTGTGATTTACGGCTTCCAAGTAAGTTCATTAACAAATATGTTGAAGATCAAAATTTCTGGAAAAAAAAATATGCAATACAAGGGTTTAGGGTTTATGAATGAAGGATTTTTTAGAGTTTTGGGAGTTTTGTTAGTGTAATTTTGAACAAATTTTTATGGTTTCAAAGTTCTATTTTTTGGTATTTAGGATTTTTCTAGTTCATAATCAAATATTGTAATTTTTTTGGATTATTCAACATTATTACTTACTACATTTGGAGTATAATGTTGTATTATCTGTTTAATGTTGTGAAAAATATATAACAAAATTGTAATTTTTTTGGATTAGTAAACATTATTACTTCATATTGTGCATTATTCATGATTATCAATTTGTTTATTTGGTTCAATCATGGTAGCTTTTGAATTACTTGAATCTGTTTTGCTTAAAATTAATTCAATTGGTTCAATTTGTTTATCTGTTTAAATTAAATGTTGCTCTGTTCAAATTTGTTTATTTGTTGAAATTAAATGTTTATGGGTTTTGTTATCTGTTACCGTTTCAGCTGTGGCTGCATTTCATTCATTTGATTTAGTCATCCATTACAAGAGTAAAGTAGGCAAGGTATACAATGTAGATCCTGATATGTATTGTCATGTTGATCTGTTGAAGGATGTACATGTTTCAGTTCTTAGTAACATAGGTTTGATTAAGGCTCTTGCAACTCATTTGTACTGTGATATACCTGGTACTGATAAGGAAAGAATGTTAGAAAATGATCTTGATGTACTAGATATGTTTTACATGCAAAGTGTGAGTAGAACAATTAACTTGTATGTAAATGTTGTTCATTCGATTGTGTGTGAAAGTGGAGAAGTTAATGCTAGGGATGAGGATATTGTAGAAATAGATCAATCAGTACATAATGGTGATGGTGATGTAGATGGGGATGATGAGTACCACATGGATGATTTTGTTGGGTTTAGTGATGAAGACTTAGATTGGAATGAAAATGTAGACCCTGAAAATGAATCTGATAACACAAGTAGTGAATATGTGTTAAGTCAAGATGATGGCTTAGGTGAAGATGATGGTACACTTAGTGATTATCAATCAGGAGATGATGTAATGGTGTATGATGTTAGTATTGATGATGAATTGGATGATGAACCTATTTGTAGACCTAAGAGGAGGGATTTCAAGGCAAAACAGTTTCACACTCCCTATGATGATAAAGAGCCATATTTGAATCCAAAAGGGGAAGTGGTGTTGGAAAAGGGGATGATTTTTACAAATGTAAACATCTTTAGAGCTTCATTGAAAGATTGTATAGTCGAAACTGGCTTCAAGATTGTGAGGGACAAAAATGAGAAGTCTAGGGTAACTGCCCACTGTGCTGCTGAGAGATGTCCTTGGAGGATTCATGCATCTTCTCTGCCAGATGGGATAACTTACAAGATAAAAACCCTAGTCCCTCAACACACATGCAGTTGGTTGAACCAAAATACTGAGGCAACTTTAGATTGGATCGCAAAAAAATTGGCTGGCAGTTTTAAAGAAAATCCAGACATGGGGTTAGATACAATGCAAGGCAAGTTGAACAAGATGTATAGGATTGATGCTTTAAAGATGCAGTTATATAGAGCTAAAAAAAGATGTAGAGATGAAATGGAGGGTAACCATGGCAGCCAATATGTGCTACTACCAACATATGCTGCAGAGATTAAGAAGAAAAATCCTGGTAGTTTTGTGAAGATCAATTATGATAACCCACCCAAGCCAATCTCAGAGGATGAACCCACACCAAATAAAGAGAGTACAATCAGTTCTAACCCAGTGTTTAAAAGAATTTTCATCTCATTTGAGCCAATGAAAACAGGGTTTGTTAATGGATGTAGACCCTTCATAGAAGTAGATGGTTGTCACTTGAAGGGTCCTTATGGTGGAGTGTTAATTCCAGCAGTTGGTTTAGATAGGAATAATGGGTTGTTTCCACTGGCCGTAGGAGTAGCAGAGTGTGAATGTAAGGAGAGTTGGACATTTTTCCTACAACACTTGAGAACAATACTGAGTGATGCATTGCCCACTAGGCCTTGGACCATTCTGTCTGATGGACAAAAGGGTCTTGACACAATTGTGACTGATACCAGAGGCTAGCCACAGAAGATGTTGTATGCATTTGTTTAACAACTTCAGAGGTAAATTTCCTGGAATGATCTTGAGAAAGAACTTTTGAAAGGCAGCAAGGGCTTGAAATCAAAGGGCATATGATGAGGCTATACAAGCCATTCAAGGTATTTCAAAGGAAGCATATGCATGGCTGCAAAAAGTTCTTGTTGAAGCAAGGTCTAGGCATACATTTGATGGTAGGATAAGAAACGATCATATCACAAATAACATGACAGAATCATTCAATAATTGGTTGGGGATTTGCAGAAGTAAACCAATTTTGACAATGTTAGAGACCATAAGATGTAACTTAATGGGCAAGTTTCAAATAAGGTATCAAAAAGCATTGCAATGGCAGTCCAATGTAACTTTGAACATTAAGAAGAAGCTTGATAAGACCTTGTATGAGTCCAGAAAGTGCAAAGTAGAGTATACAGGAGAGCAAGAGTATGATATTAGGGACAATGAGGGAGTGAGACACATTGTGCATGTAGGTAAAATGAGCTGTTCTTGTAGAGAGTGAGAGATTTCTAGGATTCCATGCACACATGCTATGGCTGCTATCTCACGTAGTAGAATGAATATGGAAAACTTTGTGCATCCCTATTACTCAAAGCAAAAATATTTGATGGCCAATGGTGGGATTATACATCTAATATCAGACCACACTATGTAGACACTGATAGATGAGGAGCCTTTGCAGCCACCACCTCTGAAAAGATTGGTAGAAAGACCAAAGAATTCCAAGAAAAAGGCTGCTCATGAGCCTTCTGCAGGCACAAGTCAGGCCAAGAGGTCTTTTACTTTGAAATGCAATTGGTGCAAGGAATTTGGGCACAATAGGAGGACATGTCAGAGAGGTCCAGTCAGGGGTGGCAGAGGAGGCAGCATTTCATCTGGCAGAGGCATAGGTTCTTCATCTGACAAAGGAGGCAGATCTATGGGCAGAGGAGGTAGTATTTCATCTAGCAGATGCATGGGTTCTTCATCTGACAAAGGATGCAGATCTGTGAATAGAGGAGGCACTTCAACTAGGAGAAGCTGAGGCAGAGGAAACAGTTCATTTGTAAGCATCTTTTCTTTTGCTTGCCTTTGTATTTTTTTTTTTTTTTGTTTCTTTTTACTATTATTATTATGGTAGTAACTAATTTTAGTTTGCAACTAATTTTGGCTTGCAACTCAGGATATTCCAAGTGGGAGAGGTAGAGGAGGCACTTCATCTAGGAGACGCAGAGGCAGAAGAAGCACTTCATCTATAACCATCTTTTGTTTTATTTGCCTTTGTATTTTTTTCTTATTGTTATTATGGTACTAATTAATTTTGGTTTGCAACTTTCTTTTTTTTTTTCTTTTTTTTTTTTTGTAACTTGGGATATTCCAAGTGGGAGAGGCAAAGGCAGAGGCTCATCTGGAAAAGGTATTTCAGCTGAGAATGTCTGGTTAGTGCTCTAAATTGGTTGGTTTGCAAATTATGAATTCAATACATTTTTTGGTTTGCAACTTATGTGCTCTAAATTGTTTTTTTTTTTTTTTTTTGGTTGATTGTTTGTTTGTTGCAAATAAATGGTGCACTTAGTGATGGTTTTTGGGTACACATGTGTGACAATGAACAGGTACAGAATATATAGATAATGCATAGTGATTATAGGAAGATACACCCACTTTGTTTTTTTGTTATGGGCATCTTCATCATACTTTTGTAACTACAATGTACTGATAGATGAGGTGCATAGTGGTAAGACATGTGTGTGACAATGAACAGGTTCAGAATATATGGATAGTGCATAGTGCTTATAAGATGATGCACGCACTTTTGTTTTTTTGTTGTGGGCATCTTGATCATACTTTTGTAACCATGATGTAAATTTCAACTAACTATGAATCATCAAATGTAACTATGAAGCATGGATATTTGAACTTGTTTATATATGTCTGAAGCACTCATAATTGGAACACAATTTGGGAATTGCCATGCTTTCATTCCAAGGGAAAAGTAGTACAAGCTTGTTGTCTTACACTTACACTTACATATTTCATTACACAAAAACTAGCACAATACTAGGATATCCTTGCATTACATATCCATAGAATAAGCTTTACATATGATAAATAGATTACTTCATAATGGCAACAAACAGGGCAAACAGACTTATCACTAAACTTATGACTATCAGTAGCTTCATATATCCTTGGTTGTCTTCAACTACTTGCAGTCATGTATGCACATCCTTGAAATTGCCTTGAGGTAGTGGCCTTTGAACAACATCAATAGTTTCATCAGTTGAGTTAATAGATTTGCACCAATCCTAGAATTTGTATTTTTTTTCTGCACAAGCATAGTACATTTTTTCTTTGTTTTGTTTCTTTTAGATTGTGTCACCTTGATAGCTGTTTTTTCACCACACAAACTTGTTTTGCTTCTATATTCCAGTATGTTGCTTCCATTGTTTGATGATGCCATATCACTGCACCTGTGCATGCATAAATAAAAATAAATAAATAAAAAATTACATAGTTCACCTATAAATAACATACACAGAACTAAGAGAGAGAAAGAAAGAGAGAGCTCACATGAAATCTTCATCCATGTCAAGCAATGTTGTAGAAAGAGAGAGAGACTTTGGAGGGAAACTTAACAAATGCTCTGGGAATTTAAGGGAAATAGTAAGCAAAGGAGTGTATTGTTTTATATAGGATGCCAAGGGTATTTTGGCCATTTGTAGATTTATGGAGGCTAATGTCACTGATTTTGTTACTTTATTAACATCAAGTTAACAGCAGGGGGAATCTGTATATTAGTTTCAAAAGTAGGGGAGGTATAAGTAATTTTTGAAATTGCAGCGGAGGTCCCTGTAATTAAGGTAAACCTCAGGGAGGTCAGTGTAATTTACCTAAAATAAAATAAAAATTGCCTCCAAACTCCTACATATAGAACACTGTTCATCCCTTTTCATTTCCACGGCTAAGCAAAGAGAAACAAAGAGAGGAAGAGTAGAAAAGAAAAAAAAAAGTAGAAAAAAAAAAAAAAAAAAAAAATAAGAGAGGAAGGGAAGAGGGTGCTTGGTGGTCACCATTTCAAAATTAAACTTAAAGAATAGTTTGTAAAAGCTCTTCAAGTAGGAATACTCAACCTCTATCCTCCCTTAGATATTTTTTTTTTACTAAATCTATATATTAAAAATATGCAAGAGTGTGTATTGTTAATACACACATAGCAAGAATAGCTCAATGCATGTTTACATTTTGATAGAATAGTAATTTCATGATTATATGATTTCTATTCCTTCTTTCAAGCATAGATTAGATGGTTTAGCTACTGATTTTATCTTCTTATGTGTTCAAATATTCTCCGTTGTTTGAAATAATTTTCCATGGGAGTAAAATGAGATAAGGTTGGTTTATTTTTACTCGAAACTTATGTTTTCTTCACTGTCTCAAATTTTATCGGAGGTAAAATACTTTAATAAATTAAAAATAACTTGTGTCAGAAATCTATTGTTACTGGGAGTATATATAGGTGTTCTATACACGTGTAAATTTTTACAAAATCATTGGACACCATTTTCTTACCGAAATAAATATTTGTCCTAAGTGTTGTTCACAACACATCAGAAATAGTGACTTCAAACAGGTCTCATTTCCTCTTCAAATGGTATTTTTTTGCACAACCACTTGGGATAGTTAGATATAAGAGTTATCTTTCATCTATTGCTGATTTCACAAAAAATGGATAAGCCTAAAGGGAGAAATTATAGTTTTACTAAAATGCGACAAAATCTGTCCTATTTTCTTAAAAAAATTATTTGACCATCTTCCATTGGTTTTCAGTCTTCAAACACTTCTGGAAATATGTTTTAAACTCAAATATCTAGCAAGCTGTTCTGACCATACCTCTTTTTGACACCGTTTGATGCCCATTTTTATTTTTCAAACACAAATCACCTGTACTGGAAGTTACTATAACTCACTGTCTTAGAAACCAGTTTTCTTCTAAATTTTGTTTCTCCGTTTTCTTCATAAAATATTTTTATAACTCAATGAACTAGCATCACTTAAAATATTGTAATAATTGAACTTTGTTTAATATGGGTTTCATTATTTTTAGTCTGACCATACAGTGCTGAAAAGAAGAAGTGTGAGAAATAGGCGACATAAGGTTGGTGGTGCGAGTGTCACAACATAGACCGTTCTCTTGAGGCAGACCGTGATGTCACGACTCGGGTACGTAACCCTAGTGTGTGGGCATCATTGATAATTACCGCAAGTAACATTTGAATATTTGACCAAGGAGGAGTCATAATTGCCCGTGGCCATTGCTTAGCGGTTGAGTGGAAATAATACTCCGCGGGGAGTTACTTAAAATTACCTGATATAATAAATATATGTGAATTTAAAAGAAAAGCTGGCACTTTTCCCTATGATGAAATATTACTTCAGACTTGTTCTTATTATCTATTGTTATTATTTTAACTGATAGCATCCCTGTTATGTTTATTAAATGTTGCTTGTTATTCTACACAGTATTCATTAATTGTGAGTATTATTATCGGGGTGGGTATTTTCGGGTTGTAGCATTTTATTGAGCTCGTCGCTCATTGACATTCCAATTGCCCTGGCATTTTATTCCAGATACCGAAGAAACTAAAAGAAACACCGAGGCCTTGCAAGGACACATTCAGCATTGGTCAGCTTGAAGAGTGTCTAAGTTCCATAAACCATTTTTCTAAGTTTTCTACTTTTTCTCTAGTTTTTTTTTTTTTTTTTTTTTAAAGAGCCTTGAGTTTGATTGAAGTTGTAGATTGAGAATTTATAATTTCTATGTTATTAATTAATGAATGATAGTAAACTTGGTGGTAGCAATGATTATAAGTTCTTAATTAAAAAAATTGATTTTATGTTTTAAACCTTAATATGATGTCCTCAAATTTTGGGGCGTCACAAGAATTATCTCAAACAACGTTTTGGGGATACTTAGGTAGCTTTTGGTAGAGTTTTCTAAATATGATTTGAGAATAGGAGTTGTATTTTGAGTTTGTGAGTTTCAGAATTATGATTTGAGTGTAAAAAATTTGTTTGGTGAATGAGTTTTGAATTGAGTGGAAAATTTTTGATGTGACATATGATATTTGATACAAAAACTTACAACTCATAACCAAACACATAATTCAAAATTCTATTCAAAACTCATAAAAAAAATTTAAAATTTTTTGAATTTTTTATTATATAAAATATAAAAAATATGTGGCAATTGTAAAAAATAAAAAATAAAATAAAATAAAATAAATGCACTGTTCCAGTCAACCGGCCAGACATCTAGGAGGACGATCGGTTAGCTCAAATTTTCCCGCCTTGAACAGAGTTTTCAAAAGTGAGTGTGGAATTAATTTTTGAAAACTCTAAACAAAATCACGTGCAAACCAAAGGGTGGAACTAAAGTTCCAAAGCTCTACCAAACAGAGCCTTAGGCTCCGTTTCTCAAATTATAGTTCCACCCATTGATTTGAGTGTAGTTTTTGTTTTGAACATTCAAATCATAATTCTACACCTATTTCTCAAAACTCAATTCAAAACAAAATCATTACTTTTCAAAACTTATAACCAAACACATAATTTAAAACTCTTTTCAAAACTCAATTTAAATCAATATTTTAATTTTTTAAATATTTAAATATTTTAAAAATATTTTAATTTTGTTAAGATTTTAAATATTTAAATATGTTACAATTGTTTAAATTTTTTGAATATTTTTAAATATTTTCATTTTTAAATATTACGATTTTAATTTTTTAAATTTTAAAATATTTTATAAAAATAAATTCAAACTCTATTTTATAAAAAAAAATTAAATATTTTAATTTTTTTGTTATGTATTTGGTTACGATTTGAGTGTACAGTTGTGAAAGTAGTATGGAATTTCGAGTTATGTGTTTGGTTATGAGTTTTAAAAATAATTTCTTAATTGAGTTTTGTTTTATATGTTTGGTTACAATTTGAGTGTAGAGTTGTTTTTAAATTTAAAATATTAAAATTTTAAATTATTTAAATTTTTTGAATATTTAAATTAATTAAATTTTTATGATTTAAATTTTTTGAATATTTATTTTAATTTTGTACTTATTAAATTTTTTATATTATTTAAATTATTTAAATATTTATGATTTAAATTTTTTGAATATTTATTTTGAAAAAAAATTATTTCCTTTGTAGTATTTTCAATTAAAAAATTGATTAATGTTAATCTTTGTTAATAATAAATTTTTTTAATTGAATTTTAAAAAGAGTTTGGTTATGAGTGTTGATCAGGATTTTTAATAATGTGAAAGTAGTGTGTTTTGTTATGAGTTATACGGTAATGCTACGTCGCTCGAAAAAATTCCCCCCGAATCCCCCTAATCCCAGAAACGTCGTCGTTTCTGCATTTTTTTTTTTTTCCTAGTTCAATCCGAGACGAGAGAGAAGAAAAAGGAAGAAAGAGAAGAGAAGAGAAGAAAGAAGGAGAAGGAGGAGGAGGAAGGAGGAGGAGGAAGGAGGAGGACTGGAGGGGGCCATAACCACGGGGAGGAGGAGGCGGAGGCGGGGCCGGAGGCGAGGCAGAGGCGGGGGCTGCCGGAGATGACGATCGGGCAGAGGCGGGGGCTGCCGGAGACGACGATCGGGCAGAGGCAGGGGCTACCGGACATGACGATCAGGTACAGGACGACGATCGAGCTCCTCCTCTTCCCTCTCTTCTCTTCTCTCTCTCTCTCTCTCTCTCTCTCTTCTGAACTCCTCCTCTTCCCTCTCTTCTCCTCTGTCTCTCTCTCTCTCTCTTCTGAAATTGGGAGGATTCGGGGGGAGGAAATTAGGGGGACAAATCATTATTCTGAGTTATAATAATTTGAATTAAGTTTTGAAAACTCTTTCCAAAACTCATAACCAAACAAATTTTCTTATTTCATATGTCAAATCAAACTTTCAAAACTCAATTTCACACTCAATTTAAAACTCAATTCAGCACTCTATTAAAAAATCATAACCAAATAAATTTTCTATACTCAAATCATAATTTCAAAACACACAAACTCAAAATACAATTCATATTCTCAAATCATAGTTAGAAAATCTTACCAAACGGAGCCTTAGTTTTTCCTTCTTAGTTTGTAGTTTGTTTTGTATTTCCTTTTCTGATGTACCAAAAATAAAATAAAATAAACTCTTAAAATGTGCCACTTAAATATAAAAAAAAATATTACTTTTAATAATATATATATATAATGATATGATATGATATGATTATATAATTCCTGTATATATTTCTATATTCATATCATATCTATATATTAAATATTTAATTAGATTTGAATATTATAGGAATTCAAGCAGTTCAAGCAAGAAGACACGTGGCTTGGATGCAATAGGTGTCTCATCCACTTTAATAGCAAAATTAACGGCCTACAATTGATAGTAAGAGAGTAAGCGAGAGGAATTATTTAGTAGTTTCGGAGTATTAATATGTGATATTTTATAAGGGTTTGTAAGATGAGTTAATTTCAGTCCGTTAAATTAATTAGGCCCAATAGCCCAAGATTAATGGGCCCGAATTTATCGCAAGTCCAAGATTGATAGGCTCGGATTTATCCCCATCAAACGGGCTGAATCGCTCTAAGCCTCAAAAGAGTTCGGATCCACGAACTTAAAGACTTACTCGGACCCGGACTCGAAAGGGTATTGAGCTCTCCTAGAGATCCGAGGCACTCGAACTCGAAAGGATTCGGATCCACGAATCTAGAGATCCAAAGCACTTGGCTTCAAATGGATTCAAACGCAATCTAGAAGCCACTCCGTTAATGAGTCTCAGAACACTTGCGTGCTCGGAGCTTTCCGGGATCTATGCATCAGAACCATGGGCGTAATGGAGTCCGAACAAAGGACCCGATCCCGAGGACGGTGAGTGGAGATAAATTCACTCTTCGATTAAATTAGCCTATACCCGGGTCAAGGTGGCATGACCCCAGGGGGTCCATGAGACTCGGCAATATTTAGCGGCAGGGGTCCTCTTGGACTACCTCGACCCTTTGGGATGATTAGGAATCATTGGTTCGGTGTGGCTAAGAAGAAGGGTTCGCTGAGAGGTTGATCTCCTCTTCGGGGTTTTCCTCATTCTCGGAGAGATCACCTCCTCGGACAAGGTGGTTAGAGAAAATATTCCCCATGTGCTTTGCACATGGGCTCCATCCTACATCATGAGGTGTCTATAAATAGCACCCACCCATAACTTTGCAATTGATGGATTTTGGAGATTTTTAACTCTTGGGAAAGAACTAATTTCCCTTCTCCATTATCAACCTTGAGAGTGAAAGTGGGAGATCCATGGGAGAGCCTTGCCATTATTCTCTCTCTAGCCACTTTGCCTTCTTCTTCACCCAATCTCTTATCTCCATCATCTCCTTTACTCTTGTGTTCTTAAGTTGAGATTATTGAAGAATCTAAGCCTCTCATCATCTTCTAGAGAATTTGAAGTTGTTCTTCAAGAATCTTCGAAGATCTTCGAATTTTCCAACGACGTTTTTGAACCCTCTTTTACAGGGTTTGATTGGTAAAGAAAAATAAGAATTCACGATTTATATTAGGGATGGGAGAATAATATAGGGGTTAAGTAATTAATGATTGACCTAGAGTATGACCCTTTGATATTCCCGAGTAGGAGTAAGAGTATCATTAAATTGACTATAATAATAAACAAGTTGAGAATTATGAATTGTTTTGAAAAATAGGTTAAAAGTTGATTTTATAATTTTTTTAATTTTTTTAAAAAATATGTAAAATAATAGAAATGTGATGTAATTTAAAATAAGTTAAAAGTCAAAAAATGACTTTTTACCACTTGCCAAAACAAGCCTATATTGGCACAATTAAAATACTAAAAACTAATTAAACTAAAGAAATCATATATTTCAGGTACTATTTTTTATTCACATAATTATTATTATTTTGTATGACAAGTTAATTTATTTTTTATGAAAAAGTAAGAGTTCGTTTGGGTTAGTTTTAGAATAATGATTTGAGTGTGGAGTTATATTTTGAGTTTTGAGTTTTGAGTTTTTAAATCATGATTTGAAAAAAAAAATTTATTTGGTTATGAGTTTTAAAAATAGTTTTGGGATGGTTTATATTTTTTATTTTATTTTATTGATTGATGCATAGAATGTGAGAGAGTGTGAGAGGAAAGATGAAAGTGAAAAAGTGATTGATTGATTGATTAATAACAATAAATATAAAAAAAAGAAGATAGGAGTTTTGAAAGTAATTTTGAGTTATATTTTAAAAATACGTTTTGTTAACATATTCCATCCAAATCATAATTTTAAAACAAAATCATAATATAAAAAGTAAACCAAACGTTACCTAAACTTTTGTAGTAATTATTTAAAAATATTTTTTTTTTTTCAAAGTATCACGTTTTACACAATTTTTAATGTTTTAAAATAGGGGTAAGATATTTTTTTGAGACCTGTTAAAATAGATTATATTAATAAAATAAAAAATACATAATTCCACGACAAAAAAGTTAATATCAAAAGGAAAGTGAGTAGACTCAGCATCATCAAATTTAGAGAGGGAAAAAAACAAAGGCAACAACTTCATTCGAAGTAGTAACTAGAGCAAACATTTCCAAGGACAAACTCGAATAAAAAATCAGAAAAGAGTCTCAAACACTGCACCACCCTACAAAGCAATCACATTTAGATCAGCACAAGTGAAGCAATCTCTAAATGTGATGTTAAAGGAACTTTAAATTTAACTTAAAATACATGACAAAATTAGATAATTTTAACATTGCATATACTTATAGTTCTCTAAAAATATAGAGGTAAATTTCAAAGACTCAATGGACAATGGTTAAGATTGAAAATTATATAAAAGATGTATGAAAATGTATTTAAAATAAGAAATATATAATGAAAATATGTTAAATGTGCATTGAAATTATAAATTTTGTAATTATTATTTGAAAATTAATGCAGTGAATACCGTCACCCAAATATAAATTATATATATACATATATATATTTTAAACAAATCATCAATATAAATATTATAATCTATTATAGAAACTAATTATATTCAAACAAGAAATTCCATTTGAAATATTTTATTTGTATATATTATTTTTATTTATAAAACAAAACAAATATAAAAATTAAAATTTATTGTATTGGGCATGGTGGCACGCCGCTTTCTCACTAATATATATATCTATATACTAGTTTAAAAAAACTTGGGCAAGACACTAGTTATTATTACAATATGTTTAAATTTTATATTTTGATAATTTTTTAAAAATTGGAATATTCTTTTTTAAAATTGAATAGAATAAATTATTAGATATATAATAGAATTATGTGATATGATATGTCTTATTTTTTGATTAGTTATACACCTACTTATGTATTGGTTCTGAATTTATAAAATGTGTAATTTTTTTTAATAGATAAATATAAAACAAATACTAAGATAAGTATCCCATCTAAAAAAATACTAAGATAATTTACTGAACTAATGAAGAAGTGGAAGAAAGTAAATAACAAATGATCAATTTTATTAATAAGTAAATTAATAATTTTTAGTGATATAAAAATTATTTTTTAGTTAACCATTTTGTTAATAAATAAATCATTAAGTCAATTAACAATTTTTAATGATATGAGAAATATTTTTTAATAAACAATTTTGATAATTTATTATTGCATAGGAGAATGTTTTTTTTCCCCTGAGTATTGTGTTAAATTAAATTTGATAACAATTGATAGTTGCAATTTCTAATATTATAGGACCGATTCATATTTAAACAAACCTTATTGGTGTATTTGTAATTTGTTAAAAAATAAAAGATTTATATTTCATAATTAACCAATAATATTTGCGTAATTACGAAAAAACCTATTTCATGATTGACCAAGTATGTTCGAGTATTTATGAAAAAAACTATTGCAAAATTGATCAAGAATATTTACGTAATTATGAAAAAAAAATTCACTCAACATATAGATCACCATTAGTAAATTATGCAAAATAAAAGGACAAAATCAAAAAAAAAAAGAAAAAAAAGAAAAAAAAAAAGAGAGAAATCCCAAACAATTAAGTAGTTCTTATACATATAAATATAGATATATAGAATGCCCCTATAAATAACACGCAATAAGATCAAAACTACCTAGTTTTAATTGCCAATCAACGTATGCATTATATCAAAGAAAATAATATATATATATATTAAATTTATTAGATAATCATAATATTTTTATTTTATTATATTTATTTATTTTTAAATAAATTTTTTTAAACAAACATCATAAAATGAAATAAAAATAAGATTATCAAATCCAAAGTATATATAAATAGACAAAGAGGTGAGGTAAGGATTGATTTGAAAAATAGATTAAAAATTAATTTTTAATCCTTTTTTTTCACGTTTTTTTTAAAAAATGTACTATAAAAAAATGATACCACTCAAAGTCTCTGTTTGAGAAGTAGGTTGACTTTTTAGCTTTTTAATTTTTTTAATTATTTTTACTTGGGACTAAAAAGCTTAGTTTGTTAAGAGC
>CM069910.1:23051072-23324203 GCA_036172215.1 Camellia granthamiana | reverse complement strand
AATGCTCGAGGTTTCTCGTTGCCTGTCAGTTCACCTCCCTCGCTTCACGCCCTCTGCAATTTCTTTCCGTTCTTCATTGTCCTCCTTATTTTTTGTAAGTTTCTCTTTCTTCTATTTCGACTCCATTTTCCTTGTTTGTTTTGCTGTGTAGAGTGTCCGTTTTTCCTGCTGTGATGGCGAAACATTTGAGAGCCCTTCTTTCCGCGGAGCGAGTCTCTGGTTTCTGTCGCCATTTTTCTATCCCTAACGGCGTTCATCTGTCACTTTTGGCAGAGAACGTGATTGACACGGAGAGGACTGATGAGAGTACAATCGTCTTTCCTCTCCTGTCAATCATGGAGGATGGAGTCGGTTTCCCCCTTTATCCACTTTTGAGGGATGTCCTTCGCCATTGGGGTTTAATCCCTTCTCAGCCGAACGTAAATTTTTACCGAATAATAATGGGAATTGTAGAACTAAACCGGCGCCTTAGGCTTAACCTTGGAGTCCCTACCATTCGGCATTGTTATGCCTTGGCCAAGTCCTCTGGCCGACAGGGGCGCTACTTTCTCAGGGCCAAGGACACCGACCACCATTTGGTCACTATGCTTGCCAGCTCTGGCAAGCGTGTTGACGATGTCATGGTCGTTGTCCGTGGCAACTGGGAATTCAGCGAGGGCGAAGATCGTCAAGATCCAGTGCCCAGGCGAAGGGGCGAACCAAGTGGCCGTTTAACCCCCCATGAATTTTTATTAAATATTTCTGGTTCGAATTCCATGTGTTTACCTTTTTATTTGTGCAGGAAACAATTTGAAGAAAGTTCTAGTTTTGGTCGACGACGCCATACTTGTGCAGATCAGAACGGTACTCCAGTTCTTTGGTCATCTGAATCTCTAGAAACAAGGGAGGGCAGCCCATATTCTTCTGAGATACGAGCCGACCTACACTACTTTCTCGGCTGTAGAAAATATTCCGATTCCGAGGGGCGAATAACACCTTACGGCGCTTGTTTTTCTGAGCTTCAAGAACCTTAGGCAGATCGATTTTGAGGCTTCAGACTCAGAGCCAGCGGATGAACAAGCAGCCAAAGGAGTCGCTGAGCAACCGAATCAACCATCTTTGGACAAATCCAACGGACTAGAGGAGGGGGTTGACGCGGCACTAAATTTGGCTTTTGAAGAAGCCGGCCTCAATCCTTCATCCACCTCCAGGCGAGCGGACGTGTCCTTCGAAGATATTTTTACCCATTTAGGGGACCTACCTGGCTCGTATCCTAACAACATGGCTAGTGAGTCACTCACTCAATTGGCCAAACGGAAAAATGCCGAGAGGATGGCTGCCCGTATGAGAGCCAAAGCCGAACGAAACGAACCTCTACCCCCTCCACCCAAAGCTAGGGAAGAAACTCCACCTGCTCCTGTTGAGGAGGTGGTTCAGACTGAAATGGCCGAAACGGAACCTGTTGTCGAACAACAGGAGGTTCAAGTGACGGAGCACAGGGGGAAAAACGTCCGACTGAGCACGAAGCTGATTATTCGGAAGACCAAGTGGATAAACGGCCACGCATGGAAGAATCGGGCTTGGTTGTGCCGTTTATAATACAACCAAGGATAAAGAACATGTCGGTTGCCTCTGATGCATCAGCTATAAGAGACCCAGCTGTGGCCTTAAGCTTGGCCTCCTCCATTTCTCTGTCGGTTGACAGAGCAACTTTTAGGGCAAAGGCCGATTTGCTGGCTATCGCATTAGCCGCTCAATCGGCGATATTGGTCTGTGATCCTTTATAATTTTGCAAGGCTAATCAAAAGAAAAGTTTCTATATTAGCTTATTGATCCCTTGTTTTGTAGGCGACGGGAAGGATAGCTGAAATTTGCCGTCGCCAACATGACGCTATCGAACATATTGGCTTTCTTATAGCCGAGTTGGAAAGTGAGAAGGGAAGGCAGCAGAGGCCTCTCTCCGAGCCGAGTCTAAGGCCATGAAAGCGGCGGCAGAGAGAGCTAGGGCCGATGCCGAAGCAGATAAGGCCAAGACTGCTAACGAACTAAAAGTGGCCTCTAAAGAAAGGGTGAATGCCAACGAAGAAGCGCTCAGATTGGCCAACAAGACAATTGCCAAGCTGGAGGCCGACTTGGAAGAGTAGAAGAGGGCGATGGCAAACGCCGAGTCCGAGATTTCCAAGTCATTCCAGGCTAGCAAGGATGCGGCCTTGGCGGACTACGTAGAAGAAGTGCCGAAGTTCGAAAACAAGGGGTTCAAACACGGCTGGCTTAAAGCCTTAGTTGCCGCTAACGTGGTATCGGAGCAGCCGATTCCGTACGAACAGGTAGGCATTGAGCCACTGGAGTCTGACCCCGAAGACTGATCTAGAGTCAAGTATTTTTCATTTTGTTTTTGGTATTGTGTGTATGTAGGTTTTGTTAGAGTTATTAGGTTTTTGACTATTCATTTTTGTGAGAAGCTAACGTAGGGTAGTTTTCATTTGTAAAATGACTTCTGTTTGTGCTCAGTTTATAAATAAAAATTACTTTTGCCTTTCTGCCTGATGAATGTGCTTGTTAACGGCTAAGTAAGATATAAAATCATGAAATGAATAGAACAAACTATTGAATTAATCTAGCGCAAAAATAACTGTATAACATTGCAACTTATTACTTTTGCCTTTCTGCCTGATGAATGTGCTTGTTAACGGCTAAGTAAGATGTAAAATTATGAAATGAATGGAACAAACTACTGAATTAATCCAGCGCACAAATAACTGTATAGCACTACAACTTACTGAATTAATCTAGCGCACAAATAACTGTATAGCACTGCAACTTAGCCGAATATATTAGTAAATATGCCCTTGCCCCAGCAAGTTGATGAACAGGACCACCGAAAAACGGCAGTTCAAGGATTTGCTGGGGTATAGGAACGTCTTAACGCATAGCACTGATATCTAGGCCGCATATATTGATAAATCTGCCCTTGCCCCAGCAAGTTGAACAAGACCGCCTAAAAACGGCAATTTAGAAGTTTGCTGGGGCACAATGGCAATTCAGCTAGGAGCTCTGATATTTAGGCCGAATAGATTGATAGATCTGCCCTTGCCCTAGCAAGTTGAACATGAGCGCCTAAAAACGGCAGTTCAGGAGTGTGCTGGGCACAATGGCAATTCGGCTAGGAGCTCCGATATTTAGGCCGAATAGATTGATTGATCTGCCCTTGCCCTAGCAAGTTAAACAAGACCGCCTACAAATGGCAGTTCGAAAATCTGCTGGGGCACCATGACAATTCGGCTAGGAGCTTTGATATTTAGGCCGAATAGATTGATGGAGCTGCCCTTGCCCCAGTAAGTTGAACAAGACTGCCTAAAAACGGCAGTTCAAGAGTTTGTTGGGGCACAATGGCAATTCGGCTAGGAGCTTTGATATTTAGGCCGAATAGATTGATGGATCTGCCCTTGCCCCAGCAAGTTGAACAAGACCACCTAAAAACGACAGTTTAGGAGTTTGCTGGGGCACAATGGATATTCGGCTAGGAGCTCTAATATTTAGGCTGAATAGATTAATGAATCTGTCATTGCCCCAGTAAGTTGATGAACACAGCCGCCGAATTAATAAACTAGACCACTGATCCACGTCAGTTTGTGGCGCAAGGCATTGAAAGGAATGCTTTAGGAACGCTGCACCCGTGATTAATAAGATGGGTGGGGGATGCGTTCGTTTAGGGTCCATATTGGTGTCCAAATTTGGCAGATCACAGGAGGGAGAAGAGTAGTGAGTTTGAACTAGATGTCTAGAAAGCTATTTTTCAACAGTAAAGGAGAAGGGAGAACACTCACGGAGTTGGATGCAGAGATGAATCAAGGTGAAGAGTCTACGCGCACGGGAAGTAGGACGTCGAGGGAACGTGAAAAATGCCAGTCCCTGCGTCGTCGAAGTAGGTCACCCAGAAGGAAAAACAGCAACGGGGCAGCTCCCTTGTACCACGCTCGAGAGGAGAAAGTAGTCCGGGACCGCGCCAGTTTTACGGTTTTTGTAGGGAACAAACCGATGACGGAAGCGGATTCAGTTGTGCATGACCCAAACGTGGCAGTCTAGTTTGCTTGACAAATTTTTCCACCCAGAAGTCCAGCAGTCGATGGTCGGTCGACCCGACTTCCAAGTGTTTCGGGAGGGCATCCATGGAACGGTGAAAGGGTTGTATACCGCCTATGAAATTGGCATGCGTCTTCGTGCCGCGTGGCGAGAGATAGAGCAGAAGGATGAACGCATTCGAAGCTTAGAAGCTCACGCGGAGAAGGCTGAGCGCGAACTAAGAAAGGTCAAAACTGCCGAGACACAATCGGCCAGCCAAGCTAACCCAATTGTGGAGAAAAGGGTGACCCAAACGGCTTATAAGTCATGCGATTGTCGATTAAGAGATGGCAAGCATGTTTACAATAGAGGCCGCAAGGACCAAGGCTTATGAAAAAGGCTTCCATGAGGGCCGAAAAGTTAGGATACAGAAGACTAAGGAAAACCTCGCCGAGGAGGTCTGCCGATGCGAGAATCGTAGATTTAAGCACGGGTGGGTCAAGGCTCTCCAGACCGCAGAGGCTCTCTGGGGCAGCAAGGCGTTGATTCGTGTCGCCGCTATATCAGAGTCATCATTTTCTCTTTTCGGCTTTCAAAATCGAGAAGAGCGATGACAAGGGGGATGCCGAATAAAACTGAACATATTGTATCGCTCTAACGTTGATTGGGAGCGAATTATGTATTATTGATTAATTCAATGAAACATATTATTTTAAATGTTTGCCTGTTGTTTCAATTTATGTTTATAAATTCAGTGATGATCATCTTCTATTTTTTTTGCCAACTACGTTTATGCTTGTCAATCATAATACATGAAAAGCGCGCTAAATTCGGAGGCTTTTATCTTGGCCAATCATAAAATCCACGAAGGGCACTCCGAATACAGAGGATTACTCGGCCCAAAAGTGGCATTCACTGATGGGGCTCCGAATTCGGAGGCTTTTAACGTGGCCAATCGTGAAATCCACGAAGGGCGTTCCAAATCCGGAGGCTTACTCGGCCCAAAAGTGGCATTCACTGAAGGGGCTCTGAATTCGGAGGCTTTTAACTTGGCCAATCGTGAAATCCACGAAGGGCGCTCCGAATTCGAAGGCTTACTCTGTCCAAAAGTGGCATTCACTGATGGGGCTCCGAATTCGGAGGCTTTTAACTTGGCCAATCATGAAATCCACGAAGGGCGCTCCGAATCTGGAGGCTTTTAACTTGGCCAATTGTGAAATCCACGAAAGGCGTTCCGAATCCGAAGGCTTACTCGGCCCAAAAGTGGCATTCACTGATGGGGCTCCGAATTCAGAGGCTTTTAACTTGGCCAATCGTGAAATCCACGAAGGGCGCTTCGAATCCGAAGGCTTTTAACTTGGCCAATCGTGAAATCTACGAAGGGCGCTCCGAATCCGAAGGCTTTTAACTTAGCCAATCGTAAAATCTACGAAGGGCGTTCTGAATCCGGAGGCTTACTCGGCCCAAAAATGGCATTCACTGATGGGGCTCCAAGTTCAGAGGCTTTTAACTTGGCTAATCGTGAAATCCACGAAGGGCGCTCCAAATTCGGAGGCTTTTAACTTGGCCAATCGTGAAATCCACGAATGGCGCTTCGAATCTGGAGGCTTTTAACTTGGTCAATCGTGAAATCCACGAAGGGCATTCCGAATCCGGAGGCTACTCGTCCCAAAAGTGGCATTCACTGATGAGGCTCCAAATTCGGAGGCTTTTACTTGGCCAATCATGAAATCCACGAAGGGCGCTCCGAATCCGAAGGCTTTTAACTTGGCCAATTGTGAAATCCACGAAGGGCACTCCGAATCTGGAGGCTTTTAACTTGGCCACTCTTAAAATCCACGAAGGGCGCTCCGAATCCGGAGGCTTACTCAGCCCAAAAGTGGCATTCACTGATGGGGCTCCGAATTCGGAGGCTTTTAACTTGGCCAATTGTGAAATCCACGAAGGGCGCTTGGAATCCAGAGGCTTTTAACTTTCGAACTAAAATTTCATATAGTGAGATAAGAAGTCTTGCATTATAAAAGTGAAAGTTGTACACGGCAAACACTCAAAACAAGTTATCATGCCCCACATGCCGGGTTAATGATAAAATTTACGCAAATGCGTGGAATTCCAAGGACGTGGTAGACTTCTCCCAGACATGTCTTTGAGCCGATATGCCCCTATTCCGCGATTGAATCGATCTAATAGGGGCCGTCCCAGTTAAGACCCAGTTTTCCGTCAGCCGGATTCTTGGCAGCCGGAAGTACTTTCTTGAGGATCAATTCTCCTGGTGTATAGTGGCATAGCTGAACACGTTGATTATACGACTTATCAAGCTGTTGCTGGTACCGTGCCATGAACGCAAGGGCACGGTCTCATCGTTCTTCAATCAGAGTCAAATCTAAGACCAACATCATGTCATTTTGGCCCATATCAAAAACTTTCGATTTCAAGGTTGGAAGGCCGATCTCCAGATAGATGATTGCTTGGGTTCCGAAGCATAAAGCAAACGACGTTTCCCCAGTGGATCGCCTCGGTGTAGTGCGATGAGCCCACAACACACTTGGCAATTCTTCGACCCATCTGCCTTTAGCTTTCTCCAGCCTTTTCTTGATCCTGTCCAAGATGGCTTTGTTAGAGGCTTCGGCTTGACCATTGCTGTGTGGATAAGCCGACGTGGAGAAATAGGGCCGAATACCAAACGTGTTGCACAGTTCTCGGTGGACGCTACAATCAAACTATGTGCCGTTGTCTGAAATGAGTGCTCTTGGGACGCCGAATCATGTTATGATATTTTTCCATACAAAACGCCTAACATTAGTATCTCGGATATGTGTTAGTGCCTCCGCTTCGACCTATTTTGTGAAATAATCTGTTGCAAACAATCAAGAATCACTTGTTTCCTAGGGCCCGTGGCAATGGCCCGATGATATCAAGCCCCCATTAAGCGAACAACCAAGGACTGGTGATTGAGCTCAACTCCTCGGCAGGCAAATGGGTTAAAGGGGAAAACTTCTGGCACTGTTCACATTTCTTGATGTAACACTCAGCGTCAGCTCTCATAATCGGCCAGTAGTACCCCTGTGTTATAGCTCAATGAGTTAAACAACGCCCACCAGAATGAGCACCACAACTACCTTCGTGTATTTTGGTCAAGAGTTCTTCGACTTTATCCGGATGAACGCATTCTAGGTATAGACCAGAAAGGGATTTTTTGTAGAGCTTTCCTTGCGGATCTAAGTAATATCTCAGGGCTTTGTTTCGTACTTGTGCGCTTCTTTCTTGTCCGTCGGGAGCTGTTCAGAAGATAGAAATGCAGTGATGGGGTTCATCCAACTTGGCCCTGATTCTACGATATTAATTTTAATTGACTCTAAGGGGAAATGCTCGGCTTAGGGATAAATCCTACTTCAATTGTAAACTTAAGTTCTGAGTTAATGACGGAGGCTAAGCAAGCCAGGGCGTCTGCATGTGTCTTCTGATCCCGGATTATTTGATTTAATTCATGATGGTCGAATTTTGCCAGCAAAGAATTCGCCGTTTTCATGTAAGCTGCCATACAGCCATTTTTGGCTGCATATTCCCCCTTCAATTAGTTAATGATTAGCTTAGAGTCACAGAAGACAAGCAGACGCCGAGCACCAAGGAGATGTGCGTTCCGTAAGCCAGTTAACAATGCTTCGTATTCGGCTTCATTGTTCGATGCTTCGAAGCCCAGTTTGACAGCCTGTTCAATTATTGCCCCGTCGAGAGCCATGATGACTACGCCCGCCCCACTGTCACGTTGATTGGATGATCCGTCACAACACAACTGCCAAATGTCCCCAACGTAAATTCTCCAATTCGGCTTAGGTGAATTTGATTAGACTTAAAGTTGGCGAGACATCCCAGTGAATTCGACCACAAAGTCGGTGAGCACTTGCCTCTTGATTGAGGTTTTGGATAGAAATTGAATATCGTACTGGCCGAGTTCGAGAGCCCATTTTGAAACGCGCCCTGATGCTTCTGTACTACGGAGTACTGAGCGGAGGGAGTAGTTCGTTCGTACCCCAATGGTATGCCCCTGAAAGTAATGCATCAGTTTTCTTACTGCCATGACGAGAGCAAGGACGAGTTTTTTCAATGAAGGTAACGTGTTTCGGCGTCAACCATTGTTTTGCTCACATAATAAACTGGTCGCTGCTCCCCTAGTTCTTCCTTTAACAGTACGGCACTGAAGGCCCGGTCGGAGACTGCCAGATATAAAATGAGCGGATCACCTGCCGAAGGTGTTGTTAAGAGTAGAGCTAATCGGAGATAAGTCTTCAAACCTTCCAAGGCGGCTTCACACCCGGGGGTCCATTCAAAAGTTTTTCCCTACCAAAGGGTATGAAAGAATTGTCGACAGCGATCTGTGCAACGATTGATAAATCTGTTGAGTGCGGCGGCCATTCCCATCAGCTTCTGAACATCTTTAAGCGACCGAGGAGAGCTGAGTTCTAGAATTGTTGTGATTTGCCTCGGGTTGGCTTCGATTCCGCGGTGGTTAACAATGTAGCCAAGGAATTTTCCGGATCCGATGCCGAAAGCACATTTCGAAGCGTTTCAGTTTCATTTTGTATTTACAAAGAATGCCGAATGTCTCTTCCAGATCGGCTAGATGAGTTTGCTCTTCTTTGGACTTGACCACCATATCATCGATGTACACTTCCATAGTATGGCCGAGTTGCTCCTTGAACATGGCAGTGACTAATCTTTGGTAGGTTGCCCCCGCATTCTTCAGCCCAAAAGGCATAACCTTGTAACAATAGGTTCCTCTGGAGGTGAGGAAGGCGGTCTTGTCTTGGTCCTCCGGATGCATGGAAATTTGATAGTAGCCTCTGTATGCGTCCAGGAAGCTCATACGTTGATGATGTACCGTTGCATCGACGAGTTGGTCAATTCTGGGGAGGGGAAAGTAATCCTTGGGACAAGCTTTGTTTAAGTCCGTGAAATCCACACAAACACGCCAAGTTCCATTTTTCTTCTTTACGACCACAGTATTCGACAACCATGTAGGATAGGTCACTTCGCGGATTGCCCCGGCATCAAGTAACCGATCAACTTCTTCAACAACGGCAGCAGTGTGCTCCGCGGCTAACCGCCGGCTCTTTTGGATAATCGGCTTACATTTGGGATCAACGTTTAAGCGGTGCTGAGACACAGATGGATCCACCCCCGGTATCTCATATGGTGACCATGCAAATACATCAAAGTTGCCGAGTAAGAAGGAAATTAGCTCATGTTTATCAACTTTATTCAGGGAGGCGCCGACCATGAAGAACTTGTCAGGATTTCCATCAATTTCAACCCGATCTAGGGCTCCGGTTTCCTTTTCACTTGGGAGCCGCCAACGTCGTCGAGGCTCTCTCGATCCGGCATCTCAATTGAATTCACTTCTAGCTCCCTTGGTATTTTTGCGGCAAGAAGATAACATGTTTGCGTCGATTTCTGGGAACCTCGAATTTGCTCAATGCCGCATTCAGTCGAAAAGCAAAGTAGTTGATGATAGGTGCTTGGCACGGCCTGCATGGTATGCAGCCAAGTTCGTCCCATGATAAGATTATACAGCGAAGGGAGCTTGACAACCAAAAATTTTACATCCATTGACCGGGAGCCCGCCCGAACTGGTAGTGTGATTTTGCCCAACAGATATTTCAGATTAGCGTTGAAGCCAAATAACGGATAATGAGCTGGAGACAAGTCTGACTCAGTGAAACCGAGTTTGACGAAGGTCTTGTAGTACATAACTTCTGAAGTGCTCCCCTGGTCAATGAGAACACGTTCAACGGTGAATCAGTTTATGCATAGCTCGATGACCGAGGGATCAATGTGGGGGAGCGTTACGTCGGCCAAATCAGAATCGTCGAAAGTAATACTCGGAGCTTCATGGGGCCGTTTCGCTGGTGTGATTTGCTTTTGGGGGTCAAGATGCGACTGAATTATATGTACCGCGAATGCCATCGGCAAGCTGTATATCATATGGATTACGCCGAGTGGGGGTGAATCTTGCTGTAAAGCAACTATTTTGGTTGAGTTGTTCTTTCGGACGTGTTGCTTAAGCCGACCGTCTTGTACCAACTGCTCAAGGTGGTCTTTCAACGCATAACAACTGTCGATATCATGACTGTGGTCTTTGTGATATACGCACCGTCTATCCCGTCTCCTCATGTCGGGAGGTCCCACCATCTTGGGTGGCCATTTGAAGAATGGAAGATGTTGAACTTTAGACATAACCATGTTGATCGGCTCCGACAACTCCGTATATTTCTTATCTGCGCACCTGATGCACCTACTATCCACTTGAAGTTGTTCATTAGCCCGGTGTGAACATTGGTCATTTGATCGGCGCGAATCTCATCTTTTGTCTCGTTTAGCCCGATTCCGTGGTTCAGGGCTCCATGATGGTACAGAATTTATCAGCTGAACGATCTCAGGTGGGGCCATCTTGTTGGCCTTGTGCCCGGCCTTAACCCGCAGGGCGTCATCCTCCACTTTGCAGTATTCCTCGACTTTCTTCATTAGCGACCAGACTGTTTTGGGGGGCCTTCTGATCAGAGAGTTGCGGAGGGCACTATCAGGGTGAAACCCCATTTTAAAGGCGGTAATGGCCATGGAGTTATTGCATGCATCATCTATGAGATTAAAGCATTCCCAATAGTGCGTCGAATAAGCACATAGGGTTTCCCCTTGTTGGATTTGCATTGCCCAGAGAGAATCGATCTGCTTCGGCTGGACCTCATTGATGATGAACCTTGCCCTGAAGGATTTTTGGAGTTGATGGAAGCTCTTAATCGCTGCCGGTTCCAATTTATAATACCATCTGACGGCCAATGGTCCCAAACTGCTCAGAAATATTCGACACATGAGGGCCTCGTCGTCTACATGTAGCATCATGGCTTGCTTATAATGACGGATGTGATTGGTAGGGTCCGATTTTCCATCATATAGGGTGAACGATGGAGCTTTAAACTTTTTGGGTAGTACTGCCCTTGCGATCCATCGCACGAAGCGGTCATGTTGATCCTCTTCGTCTGAATCATTTCTTCTTCGTTTATTTCGTGCACGCGGACTCCTTTCGGAAGAACTGGAGACTTCAACTCGTCCTTTTTTGGATTCTGGGGATGACGAGTCAGAATCACTGCCACTATCTTGTCTCCGAATTCGAAGTCGTCGACCATCCTTTCTCAGAGGTCATCCCGGATCTTGGCGCACGGCCTGTTGGGATTTTGCCACCTCCAAGGCCAAATCTTGTCGAAGGCACTCATTCTCAGCCATCATGTTTTCCAACCTCTGTTCGTTTTGCTTCACCTGATCCATAATCGCTTGCATTGTCTCATGTGCTGATGTCGAGGGTGAGGTCTGGGCAACTGAGTCGAAGTTTAAGGCACTTCGTGCGGTAATGTTTTCTGGTCCAAGCATGTTGCTTGGAGTAGTATCAACTCGTGGCGTAAGGTCGTCAGCGACTACCGGAGGATCTTCCGTCACGCCCGCCATGGATGTGCTGGAGTATTCCCACAGACGGCGCCAATTGTGGAGAAGTGATCTAGAAATACTCTTTGGATCCAATAGGACTCTCGAGATCCTCAGCTAATCACCTAAAAAGGAATGAACACTCCGGTCGGGGGTGTCGGAATTAGCACTCCGACGGATAAGTCAGTGTATACTCTCTTGGTTGCTTATATCTTAAGTTAAACTTACTTATTCTCACATGCGCTCTCTTAGCTGATGCTCTTCTTATTTATAGTCAACCTTAATGTTGATGGTTAGGCCCACCTTTCGTCCAATGAATAATCCCTCATTCGGCTAACTGTTCGTACTCGGCCAAATCTACAGTTGATTCTTCGGCCGATCTGGTTATTCAGCCTCCGTCCCTCCGGGATAAAGCTGTATAATACATAACTTGGTTTCTTTCCTCAAGTTACTCGGCCTCCGTTCGTAATAGTCTTATTCAGCCCCCACAGTTTGGTTTGATTTTTTTAATTTGTGATTCAGTCCTGATTTGGAAAATTAGAAATTTCATAACCAAGGATTGGTTTTAGATTTAAATCAAACCGGACAATATAACTTAAATCATATATGTTTATTTGTTGCACCATTAACTCTTATACCATAACACTACTTAAGGTATAATCAAAGAACTCTTGAATCATAATTAAAATAATATCGTAATCAACATCACAATAATTCATACTAACACTAGAAAAGTCATAACCAAATATTACAAAAATCGTAACCAAAAATGCATATACTGTAAAATTTCCTCATGTAAGGTATATATATATTTCCATTTTACAATGTTAGATTTTGTGTATTGTATCTAAATTATGACATTTGCGAGATTACTTATCACAAATGTTATAACCAAAAGAGTTATTTAAGATGATCTAAATAAGTGTATTTTTTACTTTTCACGAAAAGATGTGTAGAAAATTAGAGAAGTGATGTAATTCAAAAAAATATTTTAAAAAAAAATAGATAAATACACTTTTTAGTGCATCTCAAACCACCCCTTCGGTCATAACTAAAAAAATATATATGAGTTACAACTAAATATTATGGGGTGTTTTAGGAAGATAATTAAAAATTGACTTTTTAATTTTTTTTGGACTTTATTTTTTAAAATATATATATATATATAAAACATGAGAGGTAATGTAACTAAAAATGAATTAAAAGTTGTACATAAAATAACACCTACCACTATAATAAATTATAATTAAGGGATTATTTAGGGTGTCCTAAATAAGTACTCTTTTTGTCTTTTTGAACTAAAAAGTTAAGGGAAAAAAAGTGAATGTTTAAGTTAACTTTTTATATTTTTATGAAAAAATGTATAATAAAAAATCGTATAAATATAGTGTGTAGTGGAAAAAAAAATGATTCATTATACGGCTACCTGCGGCTGCCCAACATGTCTAATAGAAAAATAATCAACTCTTTCGGGGTAAATAACTTTTGGACAGTGATGGTCAGTCCGTAGGGACCATCATGGGTCCCATTTTAATAATCTGAACCATTGAATATGTATAATTCGTCGAATATTATATGGTTATAAAAAATCACGTTGATCGGATATCGATAGTTATATGATCAGATTATTTTTTTTTCAACAGTTAACTATCACACCATCCATTTTGTTTATACAAAACTGATTTGATCATATATTTAACGATATCCGATCAACGTGATTTTTTAAAAGAATATATTAATCAACGAGTTCTACATGTTGAACGGTTCGAATTATCAAAATGGAGTCCTTAGCGCGCCCCCATGGGTCCAAAAATTTTGTGACTTTACATATAAAAAAAAAATTTGTCCCAAACAAATCAACGTAATGCCTGTCTCTGCACAACAAGACGGCTGAGAACAATTGCTGTCCATTTGTACTTTTGTAATATATAAAATATTTTTTTAATATTTTTTATTTGTGAATAATAATATCTTTTTTATTTTTTTTGATAATTTTTTGACTTTTTAAATTATTTTTAAGAGATCAAACTTGGCCTAAGTCACACCTACCATTATAATAAATTATAATTAAAAATTGCAAAGATCGTAAATGTGAATTCTCCAAGAATTTTACATACATCCTATCAATTTCAAATAAAATCATTTTTATTTATGTGTTTATTTTATTTTACATTGAAGTTAACGGTAAAATAAAAATCTTCTTGCTAGCTTGAACCTTGAGACTTCTACTCATCATCAATGTGAACCCATTGACTTTAAAGATATAGAGGTGTGCATAGAGATACACAACAACAGGAGAACAAGTGGGGATGGAAATGGAAATGGAAATGGATTTGTTCTCGTCCTTACCAGAAGGGTGCATATCTGCTATTCTCTCCTTCACATCTCCTCTAGATGTGTGCAGATCATCAACGCTTTCATGGGGATTCAAGTTAGCTTCTGATTCAGACACCGTCTGGGAGAAATTCCTACCGTCCGATTATCGAGAAATCATATCCAGATCGGCATCCCCTGTAGTCTTCCACAGCAAGAAACAACTCTACTTCACCCTCTGCGACTCCCCTATTCTCCTTGATGGGGGCAAAATGGTTAACCAACTCTCCATTTCTATATAAAAATGTCTAAGACCCCTTTTTTGTTTTTTTTTTTTTTTCCACCCCGTTAACCCCCTCTCTCTTTCTGATTGGTTGGATTTTCTTTTCTTTTCTTTTCTTTTTTGTTTCCCTAGTCCTCCAATCACCACTTGCCACATGAGGGGGTTGGTGAGGGTGGTGATTGGAGGGGGTCTCCATCACTCCTCATTTCTATATATAAGTGATTTGATTTATGCTGTGTTTGGCTCTTCAATTAATAATAATACAGTATTTATGTATTAAAAGTTTAGAGTTGTAGGATCTCTCCAAGATGAAGGATCATCAATCCAAATATACACAATTTTTATGAGATATGGTCGAAGGATACTATAAATATTTAAGTCAACAATGAAATTTAGAAAGGGCAAATATGTGTTTGTTGTGCAGTAAGATGTTAGGATTGTTTGTTACAGTTTTTTTATTTTTTATTTTTTTGGTGATTATAATTTATTTTAATTTAGAAATTTATGTCAGATTGTTTGATATAATTTTTGTTTATAGCGCTTTAAACAAAAATAGCTTAAATAAGTTTTAAAAAAAATTTGATTATTTTAAAGTTAGGTTAGGGGTGCTTTTAGCATCTGTTTCTGATTTTCAATTTTTAGTTCAAAAAAAGGTCCACCAAATAGGCCGTTGCTTGTCTCATGCTTGAGCTGCGTTTTGGAAAGGAAAAGGAAAAGAAAAAGAAAAAAAGTAGGTAAAATATAAATATAATATACCTATATTTCATATAGTTTCACATACTTTTTCTCTATCTCTTTTCAAATTTCTTCTCAAATCTCCCAATCAAACATGACTTTAGAATGATGCCTATTTATGATTTTTTACATGGCTTATTTATGTAAAAAGTTAATCTCGAACAAATTTCTATCAAGTTGAACACAAGTTGACTTTCGCTATGTTTGGTTGGAGATTTTATAAGGGATTTGAAAAGAGAAATAGAAAATGTATGTCAAATGTGAATAAAATATACTTATATTTTATTTAATTTCACACATTTTTTCTCTTTTCTTTTCCAAATTCCTTCACAAATCTTCTAATCAAACACAGCATTAATTTATTTTGTAGCCCTAGTCGGCAAAAGTTCAATTTTATTCATAAATTTTAAAATGTTTGAACAAAACACAACTTCTCAATGATGTAAAGTAGTGGAGTTCAGAGATTTTTGCAGCTTTTGTTACTTGTCGTTACCTCTTCTAATACAAATCTTTGTACTGTGATGTTTATATTTCAGAGCTTTGCGGTAGATAAGCAGAGTGGGAAAAAATGTTTCATGCTACCAGCCAGGGAGCTTGGTATCGCATGGGGAGGCACTCCACGATACTGGACATAGATCTCTTTACCTGAATCAAGGTCTTCCCTTCCTACTCTTCCTTTCAAGTTTTGTATGTTTGTAAATTTTTAGGATCGAGATTCTTTGTCATTCTTTTTTCTGCAATGATTTTGTTGTAGTTTCTATTGTCTAAGTTTAAAGTTGACGTAAAACGACATCATTTTGGCGTGTGAAGTGAAAAATAAAATAACATTGTTTTGATTTAATTTTAAACTTTAGTACGATCGTAGCAAGGAAAGAATGACAAAGGATCCAAGTCCAAATTTGGATGGCTTGGTTTTGACTTTCGCACTAAATCGATTTGCGAGTTATTATATATATTCGGGGTTTAAAGGGTGGATAATTACACTTTTGGTGCCTAACGTATGCATTTTGTTTCACTTTCATTTCTAGAATACTGAAGTGTTAAATGATTCCTTTGATTGATGTCAATATTCAGCATTTTCTTAACAAAAAAATAATACCCCATCAAAACGAAAATTAGCCCTTTACAAATTGACGCAATTGAAATATTATGACAAAAATGACAAAATATATACTTTTGTGAGCAAAAGTGTAATTAATCTATTTTTTGATAAGGTATAATATTTTGTTATGAAAGATCCCTAATTGTAATGATGAATACTGATGGTGTTTGTTAAGAGGACTACTTTAACACATTTAAAACTTTTGAAAATGATATCAGCTCAATTGAAATGTTAGAGATTAAAATTACACAAATTGCATATTGTTACATCTTAAGAAGTACGTGTTACGACCCTTTATTGTCAAATCCGGAGACAAAACTTTGTGTTGATAAAGTTGTATTTTTTTGTGTTTTTGTTCTTCCCGCTCGAGCGGGGTCATGTGCGCTCGAGCGGAGATTAAAGGATCTCAGTATTTTGACAGGGCTGCAAAAGTACTGGGGGGTGTGATTTTACGCTCGAGCGGAATATCCAGCGCTCGAGCGCACCTCAGTTTAGTCACACGCATATTTTGTTCAGTCCGCTCGAGCGGACTGTGGAGCGCTCGAGCGGAGATCGCGAACCCAGGTTCTCTATTTAAACCTGTTGAGGTTATTGTTTAGGATTACTTTCCTAGATCTTGTTTAGGGTTTTCTAGAGTTTTTGTTTGAAGTTTTCTTCTGAGATTTTTGATAGTTTTCCTTGATGTTCTTGAGAGAGTTCTAAACTTATGAATTGAGATTCATACATCAAGGAGTTTGATACTTCATATTCAAGAGAATTCTCTTCGGTGGTTTCCGAAGATCAAGACGTAAAGTTTCAAAAGGCGTTTGATTCTTTACGTAGTCGTTAATTCGACAAGTGAAGTTATGGAATCAACTTCAGAATTGATCAGTTCCGTGACGAAGGCGTGGTGAAAGAGTTACAGAAGATTCGAGGACAAATTGACTGGGTTGGGTAATTTGTGTATTATCTTTGTAATCTTTCGTTCTTCAGTAGTGGATTGATTAGTGGTGGTTCGCCCGTGGTTTTTTATTACAATCGAAGGTTCTTCAATTGTGGTTTTTTTTCCACGTAAAAATCGTTTGTGTCGATTTATTGTTTATTCTTAAAAACAAACAAACTAAAATCACTCTCGTAAGTGCTTGTTGATTTTAGATTGAGTGTTTTGAATAATTGGGATTTGGAATATTTTAATCTTGATCTAATCACGAATCACTTAGGATTTTCAATTGGTATCAGAGCGGGTCACTCTTTGTTTTATCAAAACTATAGGAGTGATTTTGTGTGACTAGTATTATGGATTCTATTCGTGAAGGTAACTCGACTCATAGACCTCCTTTACTCGACAGTACAAACTATTCTTATTGGAAAGCTCGTATGAGAGCATTTTTAAAATCCATCGATGAGAAAGTTTGGCACTGCGTGGTCTTTGGGTGGAGTGAACCTATTGTCACCATCGATGGCATTGATATTCCTAAACCCCTTGATAAATGGGACACAACTGATTACCAGAACTCGAGTTGGAACAGCAAGGCTCTCAACTCCCTCTTTTGCTCCGTCACACCTGAAGAATTTCATCGAATTTGCACGTGTGAGGTAGCAAAAGAGGCATGGGATATTCTTGAAACGATTCACGAAGGTACTACCTCTGTCAAAAGGTCAAAACTTCAACCTCTCACCTCCGCCTTTGAAACCCTTTTTATACACGACGATGAGACGTTTGATGATTTCTATGCAAAACTCAGTGATATCGTGAATTCCTGTTTCACTCTCGGTGAAAAAATCCCGGAAGCTAAAGTTGTTGGAAAAATTTTGAGGTCCCTTCCCGAGAGGTTCCAATCAAAGGTGACAGCCATTGAGGAGGCTCAGAATGTTGATACCCTCAAGCTCGATCAATTGGTTGGAAATTTGCAGACTTATGAAGCCCACCAAATTTCAAAGAAAAAACAAAAAGAAAGTGTGGCTTTCACGAGTGCTCATGAGACTGCAAAACCTCCGGAGACTAAATTTGATTTAGAGTCTGAGATGACGGCTATGCTCACAAAACAGTTTAAAAATTTTTTGAAAAAGAAGCCTAATTTCAGAGACCCTATTTCAAAAGATAAGAGTACTGATAAACCCAAAACGTTTTCACCAAAATTTGCTCAAAAAACTGAAAAGAAGATTGTAAGGGGGCAAAGGGTCAAGTGCTATGAATGTCAAGGATTTGGCCATATGTCCCTTGAATGCCCTTCGAAAAAGAATCGAAAAAAATCTACACGGTGACTTGGGATGATGAAAGCGGGTCGGAGCAAGAACCCGAAGAACCTGAATCCGGTGAAGATGGGGATAGTGCTTTCATGGCATTTTGGACTACTTTTACTCAACCTCTTCCAAAGCCTTCGGAAATAGCTTGTGGTCAGAACTTGCATCATGCTCCCACCTTTGATAGGACTAATTACCTATATTAGAAAATCAGAATGAGGGCTTTTCTGAGAGCTTTTGAACCAGAAGGTTGGCAAGCCATCGAAGAAGATACAGAAAGTGCAGATAATCCGGGCAATCAAAGAGCCCTGATCACTATTCGTGGTGCAATCTCCAATGAAGAACAGCAACGGGTTGTTCACTGCACAAAGGCTAAAGATGCATGGGAAATTCTGAGCCAATTCCATGAAAGAAGAGATTCACCTCCACCACCATCCAACAACTTGTCTGCCTTGGTTGCTAAATTGGATGAGGTCAAGGAGAATGAAGAGCAAAAAGAGGATGATGAAACATCTGAAGACAATGATCAGATCAATGTCGATGAACTACAACAAGCTTACGAAAAGTTGTATGAGGAATCTCTGAATTTGTCCAAAACCAACGACAAACTCTCTCTCAAACTCAAAACATGTGAGAGTGAGAATGTCCGGCTAAAAGGAGAACTTGTAACAGCAAAACAGAATGTCATCAAGATCTCAAGTGACAGGCAAAACTTATGTGGAAAACTTCTATCCTGTGAAACTGAAAGGAATGAACTTCTGAAGGTGTATTCCACATATGAAGAAAAGCTTGAAAGTCTTGAGTTGT
Organism: Camellia granthamiana; assembly: GCA_036172215.1. Taxonomy (NCBI): domain Eukaryota; kingdom Viridiplantae; phylum Streptophyta; class Magnoliopsida; order Ericales; family Theaceae; genus Camellia; species Camellia granthamiana. The sequence goes on along the minus strand of CM069910.1, from coordinate 23,305,226 downwards.
CACAAGCTGCATTGGAAGAGAGAGTCAGTCAGAAAGATGAAGAACTCCGTATCGCTAGAGCAACAATTGCCATGTGGAACAAAGGTTCCAAATCTCTAGAAGACATCCTCGGGTCTCAACAAATGGGGTGTGACAAAAGTGTTCTAGGCTATGGTGCAACAGCTCACAAGGGACAGGCTTCTACCTCACATAACCTGAAGACTCAAGCAAAAGGAAAGCTAAAGATAGACTAGGATGATCCCTCTCTTCATCTACCGAAAGCGGGTAAGATCAACAAAAAGGAGGTAAAACCTGTGTTTATTTGTCATCATTGTGGTAGGTATGGCCACATTCGTCCTTATTGCTATGAACTGTTTGGTAAGGTGTCTCAAAAGGGTAGAAATTCGAATACTTTTTGGGTTAGGAGACAACCTTACATGTCTAGGCAGAATACCAAGATTCATGAGGGTGTTCACAACGCCAAGACACTGACCAAGACCAAAAGGATTTGGGTTAGGAAAGATGATTTGACTTGTTTAGTTGTTCACACTGCCTTAAAAGCACGTGACTCACACATGTGGTATCTTGATAGTGGCTGCTCTCGTCACATGTCCGGTAACAAATCCTACTTCACCTCTCTTGAAAAATATAAAGGAGGAATTGTTACCTTTGGAGATGGCGGCACTTCTAGAGTCATTGGTAAGGGCTCTATAAGTGTTGCTGGTCTTCCAAAATTGGATAATGCTCTACTTGTTGATGGTCTTAAAGCCAATCTTTTAAGCATTAGTCAAATGTGTGATTCCCATCATGAAGTATTGTTTTCAAAAAATAAATGTGAAATTTTGGATAAAAAGGGAAATACTGTCTTACATGGGGTTCGCACATCTGATAATTGCTATGGGATTGTTACTACTGATGATCTCACTTGTCACTCTGCCATCATAAGTAACATTGATTTGTGGCATCAAAGATTAGGTCACATGAATTTCAAAGACCTAACTAAGATAGCCAACGAAGAGCTTGTGAGAGGAGTACCTAAACTGGGTTTTGTGTTTTTTGTTGTTTTTGTGTCCAGGTTTTGTGATTTCATCTCTCACACACACTCTCTTCGTAATATCGTCTGTTTATGGTAGTCTTCATGGTCTTCTTGCCTTGTTGTGTCTGTGGTACTAGGGTTTCTTTTTGGTCATTTTTTTTTTGTGCTTCTGGCTTCGTGTATTTACATGATGTTGAGTTCACTGTGCTTGATTGTGGGTCTGCATTTTAGGGTTTTTTTTTTGCATTATTTTGGTTTATATCATGATTCATACTCATGCTTTGCACTTCATCTCTCAAATTGTGTTTATTGGTTATGATTTCATCTATACAATGCCACTAGTTGTCCATGGTTACCCTGTTTCCTGTCCTTATCTATTATGCTTTGTGATTTTTCATCTTCCATCTTCCATTATTTTTACTTGTTACTAATGATTTGTTGGTCTTGGTTTGGTTTGGTTTTTGGGTTTGTTGGGTTGTTGGTTGTAATGGTGTCTCACTTAGTCATGTCTACTCCTGCTTCTAAACGCCGAAAGGCCACACAGTCTCTCGCCCTACCTTTAATTCTGTGCGGTTTCAATCCGCTAAACAGTCCCAGTCTTTCCATAAATCCTTTGAGTCTCGTACAGTTCATCTAGAGCGAAATGTGCAACCTGATACTTTTGATTCCATCCACATTCGTTCCTTGTTCGATCCTCTAGGTGGTGACTTAGTTTTATCTTTTTCTGGGCGTCAGAATCTCGATTAGGTTCGAGAATTCTACTGTAATATGGAGGGTATTCATGATTATGAGCCATCTTTCACAACATGGGTTAGGTCAAAATCCATTTCAGTCACCCCTGACCTGATTCGCCAGCTCCTTAAGATTGAGCGAGTCTTTCCCAAGCACTATCCTTTTCCCGTTCCCGACCGTCCTACTTGTAATTTTGATAATGTGGCTAAGGAGTTGTGTGGCGTTCCCCACCATTGGCCTAAAGGAGATTTGATTAAACAGTTTGAACTTCTTCCGGAGTTCAGACTGCTTAATCTGATTGTCTGCACGAACATTATGGTGACCACACATTCCTCCGAGGTCAAACAAAACCAAGGATTCGTTTTATCTTGTATTGCCCGTCACCTGTCCATTGACCTAGCCTCTCTTATTATAAAAAAGATGATCGGTGTTCATGGGCATAAACAGCTTGGCCTTCCTTACGGTTGCATGATCAACCGACTTTTGTCTGACCTTGGGGTTCCTGTCCTAGAAGATGATGAGTTTGCTTTTCCTTCTCACCCTTTTACAAAGAAAACTGTGTCACAAAGTAGGGCTCATATTAAGGGGGAGTCGTCCCGGGCTGGTCCTTCTGCAGGTGTCGCTGCTGGCCTTGCTGAGGAGGCCGAGTTCGATGCAGCTGCAGCAGGTGATGAGACTACTGTTTCACTTCCGGATCTTCCTGTTCAGTTTCAGCAGTTTGCGGAGGCCATGACCAAGCACTTGGATTTTCTGGATGCACGCTTCGATGCATTTGATGGTTGTCTTGGTCAGATGGAGCAGACTCTCACTCATCTAGTCCATCTCATTCAGTCTCAGCAGCCACCGCCTCCTCCCGATGCTTGATTTTTGATCCCCGGACAAAAAGGGGGAGTGTTTTTGTAGATCTTGGAGATTGTACAGATTGGACATTTGGCTATTGGTGGTACATTGACATTGCGGTATTTTGTTGTTTTGGATCTTTTTGGATCTTGGTACAGATCTTGGTACATCTTTTGATATTGGCATCTTTTGTCATTTTGGATCTTTTGATTTTGGTACATTTGTTCATTTGATTTTGGATCTTGGTACTGATATTGGTACATTTGTTTATATGCACCTCTTTTGTTCATAACAAATAGTTTGATTGGCATGATATTTTGGCATGATACATTTCACTTCTGATACTATTCCACAGTTTTGTTTTGTTTTGGTGTGTTGGTTATGTTTACACAGGTGAATGTTGGTTGAAGTGGGATAGATGGATTGTTCATGACAAGATTGTTTTGAGTTTGGACTTGTTTTGTTCTTGTTTTTTAATCTTGTCTAGTGCGTGTGTTTAAGGAAAAATGTTTAGAAAGGTTTTGTCCGGGAATTGACAAAGGGGGAGATTGTTAGGACCCTTTATTGTCAAATCCGGAGACAAAACTTTGTGTTGATAAAGTTGTATTTTTTTGTGTTTTTGTTCTTCCCGCTCGAGCGGGGTCATGTGCGCTCGAGCGGAGATTAAAGGATCTCAGTATTTTGACAGGGCTGCAAAAGTACTGGGGGGTGTGATTTTACGCTCGAGCGGAATATCCAACGCTCGAGCGCACCTCAGTTTAGTCACACGCATATTTTGTTCAGTCCGCTCGAGCGGACTGTGGAGCGCTCGAGCGGAGATCGCGAACCCAGGTTCTCTATTTAAACCTGTTGAGGTTATTGTTTAGGATTACTTTCCTAGATCTTGTTTAGGGTTTTCTAGAGTTTTTGTTTGAAGTTTTCTTCTGAGATTTTTGATAGTTTTCCCTGATGTTCTTGAGAGAGTTCTAAACTTATGAATTGAGATTCATACATCAAGGAGTTTGATACTTCATATTCAAGAGAGTTCTTTTCGGTGGTTTCCGAAGATCAAGACGTAGAGTTTCAAAAGGCGTTTGATTCTTTACGTAGTCGTTAATTCGACAAGTGAAGTTGTGGAATCAACTTCAGAATTGATCAGTTCCGTGACGAAGGCGTGGTGAAAGAGTTACAGAAGATTCGAGAACAAATTGACTGGGTTGGGTAATTTGTGTATTATCTTTGTAATCTTTCGTTCTTCAGTAGTGGATTGATTAGTGGCGGTTCGCCCGTGGTTTTTTATTACAATTGAAGGTTCTTCAATTGTGGTTTTTTTCCACGTAAAAATCGTTTGTGTCGATTTATTGTTTATTCTTAAAAACAAACAAACTAAAATCACTCTCGTAAGTGCTTGTTAATTTTAGATTGAGTGTTTTGAATAATTGGGATTTGGAATATTTTAATCTTGATCTAATCACGAATCACTTAGGATTTTCAGTACGGACATTCTAAAAATGTGGCGTATTTGTGTCGTGTCCATGTCGGACATCGACATTAATCAGGCACTCTCCCGACACGTGTCCGACACTCATCTAAACGTGTCCTAGTTTTTCTATAAAGAATTTAGGACTCGGACACTCTTTGGTTACTTAGAGGATACTCGTGTCCATTAACTAAACACACAAAACTAATTATAAGTTTGAACAAAATAACTTAGAATTAGATGATAAAACAAAAATAAAGTCATGTTATAGAAGTTAGTTTTGTATTGTATTTATAGAAGTTAGTTTTGTTAGTTTTGTAAACGTGTCCTGTATTTTTTTTGTGTCGTGTATTTTTTCGACGTCGTTTTGGCAGTTTTGAGCCATTTGAGTCACACTTTTTGTGGCCCTCGAACATTTTTCTTTTTAAAAATTATCGTGTCTATATCGTATTCGTGTCGTATCACGTGTCTGCGTCCATACTTTAGTTACATCTTATTGCATTGGCGAGTGATGTGAATAAAGTTTTGCAGATTCTTGGAGGTGGCCCATCTTGTGAAAGTGTGTTGGTTTGATATTGGAGGCAGATTAAACACTCAAATACTGTCCCCAGAGACCAACTATGCAGCATACTTTGTATTCAAAATTACAGAGCGAAATTATGGATTTGAATATGCCCCAATGAAGGCCTCAGTTACACTTGTTGGGGACATAGAAGATAAAACAATTTATTTGAAATTGCAAACAAATGGAGAAGAAGACAATGCACCGCTTGGTCCGCTTCCACGAAGGAGAAAGGATGGGTGGATGGAGATTGAACTGGGAGAATTTTTCAATGAAAGAGACAATGATCGTGAAGTGGATATAAAATTGATGGAGATCGAACACCTTAATGGGAAGTCTGGCCTCATTGTCGAGAGCATTGAGCTTCGACCTAAAGTGGATGCATAGGTGAAAAAAAGACAGGCATGTCTTTATTTCTGTTATGGTTAACATGTTAATGTGGTCTTGGTGTAAAATGAATAGAAAGATTACTCTCCATAGCTATTGTTCATCTTTTTTATTGCACCTTTATTTATTTGGATTTGGTTACAATTTAACAGTTTGGCCAAGCAATTTTACTGTGTTGTCTAGGGAAGCAAATCTGTATGTACCACCACCATTGAGTGGCTGCAATAGATAAAATGAAGGGTTGCGCTGATGATAAAATGTAGGGAAGCAATTTTACTTGGAAGCTTTTTAATAGTTGAACTTGAGGTCTATCTACACTAGAGGTGGCAAGTGACGGAGTTGGTCAAAATAAGTTATGCATTAAAATAATTCAATTCAAAAATCCAATCAACTTGTTTATTTTATAAGGAGGTGGTGGAGGAGGTAGAGTTAGGGCAATGGTGGTGGTGTTGGTGGATGCCTTCCTTTGAATTTTTTTTACCTAAAACCAATGAGTCATTTTAATTTAATTTTAAATAAGTTTATAAGATGCCATATGAGTTTCAAATGAATGTAATTTAAGAAATTTACAGTTTTGAGTTATGTTTGTCATCTCTTAATATATAGAGAGAGAGAGAGAGAGAGATTACACACATTCTCTTTAAATTTTCTCACTTTATATTAATTTGATTGGTCAAAGAATTATTTTTTGGATAATTCTATTTGCACACCATATAAGTTTTCAGTATACATTACAAATGTGTTCAGATATAAATTTTTTTGAACAAATATCAAATGTTCAAATTTAGATTTATGAACATCATGCAGTTGTTTAAATATAAATAATTAAACCGACTATATATTTGAATAATTTATTTTTATTTATAATTTTAAATTTAAACATTTAATATTTATTCAAATATTTATATTCAGATATATTTTCATATTATTTTATTTTAAAATTATGTCATTCAAACCTATCTTTTATCTCCTCTCACACTAATAAAAATTTTGGGAATCCCAAAATAATTCAAGAGAAGTAGTTTTGGATTGGATTGAACCTAGATAAGGTAAAATATTTATTAAAAAATGATATAATACAGTACAGAAAAGAAGAAACCTGTCCAGAGTCCAGACTAATGCCTTCGTGGACAGTAAATACTCTAAATTCGCATCTGGGATTTTCGAATCGAAGGTCAACAACACTCTTCTCTCCCTCTCTCGTTCCTTTAATCTTCTCACTTCTGATGTATAATACCTTTTCACATTTCTCGATTGTGCCTCTAAATTTGCTTCAGTTATATGAATTACTTCTTCTATCTCTATGTAATCTGCCTCTAGATTTAGCTTACATAGAACCGTGATTAATCTCTTTTTCTTTTCTTTTTTTGAATTGGGTGTCAATGAAAAACCTGTTGTTTGTTCTCATATTTGAAGCGATGAATTGGGTTCTCTATGTTTTTTATTTTTGTGATTATGGTTTATTATCTGTATATACGAGTCTATAATTGAGCTTTACTTGATGTGGGTTTCAATGGAAATCAGTTGATTTTTTTTTTCCTTTTTCTTTTGTGTGTGTGTGTGTGTGTTTTGAGAGGATGAAGCCTAGTCGACAAACAACAATGGTAGATACCATGAAAAATCTTTCATAAAAATAATCATGAAAACTTTGTGATCCTTAGATTATATTTAAAATAAAGTATTACACACTAATCAAGGTAGTTTAAGAATCATAAATCTTTCATGATCATTTTTATAAAAAAAAATTTATGATCACTAACTTTTCTCGCTGACAAAAAAGTATTGGTTATTTTTATGTTTCTGATCTTTGTGATTATGGTTTATTTATTTTTCTGTATTTCAAATATTCAGCTTTGCGATACTATGGTTGAGCTTTTTTTATTGAAGTGGCTGTTGCTGAAAACAGTTTTTTTTTTTTTTTTTACTTTTTATTTTTGGGATGGAGAAATGGTATATAAAAAAAATGGAAAGGGTTATAAATTTGGTAAGAACTGATGAAAAATAGTACAAAAATAACTCTCTTACTTCGGGGATTTAATTTCTCACCAAAAGTGGTGAGATTTTGTGAGAAATAAACTGATTAGTTATAAAATTTTCATAATAGTGAAGTTGTCTATTAAAATAAAAAGGAAGAAAAAGAAATCTCACTCATATATCCTTCTTCTCTCACATAATTTGCTTTCTTAATCATCCAAACATGAAAGTGAGAAAACACAAATTTTTTTAAAAACTTCATTTTCTCACCCAGATGGGGAAAAAAAAAATGAATCAGTACGTTTGGTTTGAGTTTTTTGGATTAAGTTTTTTGAAAACTGAATTTTTTTGTTTTCGTGTTTTTTTATTTTGAGTGAATATTTTTAAAATTTTAAACATTTTTTTTACTTTTTTAGATGCACCTTACTTAGATGTATCTAAAAAGTAAAAAAATTGTGAAAAAATATTTTAAAAAATTAATAAATACATAAAAATACAAAAATGTACTGAATTCTTGTTTTTTTTTTTTGTATTTTTGGTATTTAGTGAATTTTTAAAAGATTTTTTTCACAAATTTTTTACTTTTTAGGTATATTTATGTTAGGTATGTCTAAAAAGTAAAAAAAAAAAATTTGCTCAAAATATTAAAAAAATTCAATAAAAACAAAAAAACACGAAAAACAAGAAAGTAGAATATTTTGAAAAGTATTTTTCTTTTCTCATCTGCTATACCAAACAGACGATTAGTGAAGAAATGGCTCTTCATTTAATCTATGTTTCTAATCTGCTTCAGTCTTTTTTTTTTATCAGCAAAATAAAGCTTTATTGATGAAAGGATCAAGATACAAAATAAGACTAACATCAACAAAGTAGGGCAGTGCAGAAAGCATCATAGCTAACCAAAACAATCCCGACTAAATTGGCACCGCAAAGGAAGCCCAATCATATGCCAGCACTAGACCCAAAATTGGTGAGATACCAACCGACAGAAAAATAATGAAAACAGAAAGGACCACACAACACCAAATATCAAAACTACCACACAGATCAATCTACAAACAACATTACAAATTCGGAGGCAGCATAACATCAGGACTTTGCAACTGGAGCAATCTTCCCTGTGACATAGCAGTAGACAGCAGTTCAAAACAAATTGCAAGAGTTCAACTCCACCATGATCTCGAAATTCACCATAATCAAACTGAGATACGAGCTCCATCTATCCCAAGCACCTATATATCTACTGCAAATTTGACACCAACTCATGCACTGAGTAAAAACAATCTATAGAATCAGTTTTACACCATACTGCAGTTCTAAACTTTATCAATTCAATCAACTCCACCATCTTAGATTACTTCCCTTCAAACACACACTCAATCCTCAACCTCCATATAGACTAGAAAGAAGCCAATGGGATTGCGTTTGCAAAGAACATGTTGAATGCAACTTCAGCATCACAGAGAACTGATATCTGAAAAAGCCATCTTAAGAAGCCCACTTACACCAAACCAAACCAGTACACCACACCAAACAAAACCAGCAACAACAACAGCACCAAGACACCAGCACATCCAGATCAGATTGTTTTTAATCTTCTTTAGTCTTAATATACTGCATTATGCCATATGTATGATTTTCCTTCAATTAGTGTTTTTTTTTTTAATAATATATATATATATATTTTATTGTACTTGTGTTTTACTACTGCTTTCTGGAAGATATGGTATGCTGTTATTGTAAATAGCTTATTTGCTTTTTCAGTTGCTTTAATCCTGAATACACAACAAATAACATGCACTTTGTCATCTTTTTGAATCAGCGTGGTGTTGTTTCAAAAACAATTACAAATACTTTTCTCTGTAATTGAGTAAGCTAGAAGAAAGGCCCAAGTGTGGCTTTTAATTGTTGGTCCATTGTGCTTCGCAATGCTATCAGCAGCAGCAGGCAGTAAAACAAACTGGTTGTCAAGAGCTGCTGCTTCCTCCTCTGCTTTCTTTGTGAAAATGTTGAGAGATTCCAACTAAAGTAAAATAATTACATGTCTTTTATCTTATAAAATCTTAATATCATAAATTTTAAACTAAAAACTCTTTTTGTGTATTTGATGAATTTTTTAAAGATTTTTCCATAAATATTATACTTTTTAACTGTATCTAGTTTAAGTGCATCTAAAAAATAGAAAATTTTCTTACAATATTAAAATTTTTGACTAAAAATGAAAAAATATGAAATATGAAAAATGAAAAACTCAATTTTTGTAAAAGTTGGCTCAATTTTTTGAAACCAAACAGGGTGAATGTAATTTGTTCCTTTATTTATAGTTGTCTAATAAAATTGATTTATTTGTATGAATAACTTTTACTGCGAAATTTATAAAATAGATGGTTCAAATCATTTGTCTGTTTTTAAATTGAAACTCATAAAAAAATATAGATCGATATGGATAGAGAAGTGTGGAAAGAAAACTACTCTCATTTTTGTTAGGTATATCTCCTTAGTAGAGTTTGGAACCCAATTGGTTTATTAAAAGAATTTGATTTGGTTTGGGATTGGTTATAATATATTTTTAATATATTATATCTATTTTTAAAAGCCCAATGATAATAGCTAGGGTTTTGTTGAAAAGCCCAAGATTCAACAATATATATATATATATATATTTTTTGTCCCTGTTATATAATGTACTGCAGCGCCAACATAGATTCGGGAACCAACATTGATTCTTGGGTGCATAAATTCAATTGATGGTTCCATTGTTGCTGTGCATCTTCGGTTGTTAGGTGAAACTGATTTGGTTCGTTATTTTGAATCTTCTACAACTCTGTTTCGAAAACGTTTGTTCATCTATTTGGTGAGATCTTTCCTCTTGTTTATTTGTGATTATTTGGAGTTCACCTGAGAGTGGTTTTTGTGAGACCATTCGTGTCTCGTTTGTAATCGTTTGGAAACTCTTTGGTTGATAGTGGAATCGAATTTCGATCCCGTGGACGTACCTCACATTGAGGGAACCACGTAAAAATTCTTGTGTTGCTTTTGATTTAAATTTTTCCGCATAGTTTTTATTCCCATTGATTGATTTACTTGTGGAGAATCATATATTTTCCCTAACAACTGGTATCAGAGCTTACGGTTTATTTAGGTTTATTTATTTGTGTAAATCAATGGAGGGGAATGTGGGTCGTATGTCTAGCTTCAATGGAAGCAATTGGGTAACTTGGAAAACTAAAATAGAGGACCTATGATTTTGTAAAGATTTGTATGGGCCTATTGAGGGTGACAGTGGCAAATCTGAGAGTATGCAAGATGATGAATGGAAGAGGCTTAATCGAAAAGTCGTTGGTGTTATCCGTCAATGAATTGATGACAGTGTGTTTCATCGTGTTGCTATTGAAAATTCGGCGCATGATTTATGGAAAAAATTAGAAGGCTTTTATGATAGGAAATCAGCCACAAATAAAGCTTTTCTGTTTCGTAAGTTGATTAATTTAAAATATAAAGAGGGCAGCCTATTCCGGAACATCTGAATGAAATAAAGAGTATTGTTAACCAACTTGCTTCTATGAAAATTGTTTTTGATGATGAGTTACAAACTTTGATGCTACTTGGTTCTTTGCCCGAAAGTTGGGAGACTTTGGTTATGACAGTTAGTAATTCGCGCGACCGATGGAGTTGTCACAATGGGCCAAGTCACTAATAACTTGTTGAATGAAGAAACTAGACGAACATCAGCGGGTTCCTCTCATTCGGAAGCATTTGTTGTGAGAGGCCAAAGCAAAACAAAGGGGAGAAGTAAGACTCCTCATGGTCATGATCAAAGTCGTGACAAATCAAAAGATGGTTCTTTTTCAAAGAAAGACATTGAGTATTATTATTGCCATGAGAAAGGGCACATGAAGCGAGAATGCCGAAAGCTCAAGAACAAGGAGAAAAGGCATGACAAAAGTGTGGATAAGAAGCAAGAAGACATAACAGCAGTTACTACCAATGGTGATCTCATGGTCGTTTGTGAAGATGATTGTATCAATTTTGTGGGCCAAGAGAGCAATTAGGTGATTGATTCCGTTGCTTCTTTTCATGTGACTTCTCAAGTAGATTTCTTCACTACCTACACCAAAGGAGATTATGGTTCTCTTCGAATGGGTAATGAAGGTTTGTCCAAGGTTAGTGGCATGAGTGATGTTTGCTTGGAAACAAATTTGGACTGCAAGTTGCTGCTTAAAGATGTGAGGCATGTTCCCAACATTCGCCTCAATTTGATCTCTACCGGAAAACTAAATGATGAAGGCTTCAACAACAAATGTGATGATGGAATATGGAAGCTCACAAAGGGTTCTTTGGTGGTAGCTAATGCAAGAAGACTCATACACTTTATTCGATGCAAGGAAAAATTTGTAAAAGTGTTGTCAATGCACTTGAAGATGATACTTCTACCGAATTATTGCACAAGCGGCTTGGCCATATGAATGAAAAGGGGCTACAAGGTTTGTTCAAGAAAAAGCTTCTACCTGGTTTGAAAGGTATACATCTTAAAATTTGTGTTCATTGTTTGGCAGGTAAACAACATAGAGTTTATTTTCATAAAAATGTTGCTTCTAGAAAAGAAAATGTTTTGGAGTTGATTCATTCGGATGTTTGTGGTCCTTTGAAAGTTAGAATACATAGTGGTGCACTTTATTTTGTTACTTTCATTAATGATTATTCAAGGAAAGCTTGGGCTTTTATACTAAAAACTAAAAATCAAGTTCTAGAAGTATTTAAGCATTTTCAGGCCATGGTTGAAAGAGAAACAGGGCAGAAATTGAAGTGCATCCAATCAAACAATGGTGGTGAATACATTGGGCCATTGGATGAGTATTGTTGCAGCCAAGGTATTCGGCACCAAAAGCCAATTAAGAAGACTCCTCAACAAAATGGCATTGCCGAGAGGATGAACCGCACCATTGTGGAAAGAACAAGGTATTTGCTTTCACAAACTAAATTGCCAAGATCCTTTTGGGGTGAGGCAATGAGGACATCGGTTGACGTGATCAATTTGTCTCCTTCCTATCTTTTAAATGGTGATGTTTTAGAAAGAGTTTGGACTGGTAAAGATGTGTCTTATGAGCACTTGAGAGTGTTTGGTTGCCGAGCTTTTGTTCACATTCCAAAGGATGAGATGTCCAAACTTGATAGTAAGTCAAGACAATGTATTTTTATTGGCTATGGGCGTGATGAATTCAGGTATAGATTATGGGATCCAGTCGACAAGAAAGTCATTCAAAGCCGTGATGTTGTGTTTCTTGAAGACCAAACAATTGAAGACTTTGGCAAAGGTGATCAACTGGAGCCAAAAACTAGTGATCTCATTGACATAGATCCATCTCCTTCATCTTCAGTTGATGATGAAAATGGGGGAGATGTGCAACCACTCATTGAAGATGTAGAGGATGATGCGAATCCTAATGAAGTTGAGCTAGAAATTGAGGAAGAGCATCCAACTCAAGAACCGCCACCACAACTTGAGTTGAGGAAATCTACAAGGGACTGGCAACCTTCAAAAAAGTATCCTTCCAATGAATTTGTGTTGATTTCCGATCAAGGGGAGCCCGAGAGATACCAAGAATCAATTGAGTATGCAAAGAAAGGTGATTGGAAAAAGGCCATGGAAGAGGAATTGAATTCCTTGCTTGAAAATACACTTATGATCTAGTGAAGTTGCCTAAGGAGAGGAAAATTCTGAAAAATAAGTGGGTTTTCAAATTGAAGAATGATGGCAAGAATCTGAGATACAAGGCACGTCTTGTTGTGAAAAACTTTGGGCAAAAGAAATACTTTGATTTTGATGAGATTTTATCACCGGTCGTGAAGATGTCTTCTATTCGGGTTGTACTTGGCATGGCTGCAAGTATGAACCTTGAAGTTGAACAACTTGATGTGAAAATCGCATTTCTTCATGGTGATCTTGAAGAAGAAATTTACATGAAACAACCGGAGGGTTTTGTAGAAAAAGGGAAAGAGAAATTTGTTTGTAAATTGAAAAAAAATTTGTATGGCCTCAAGCAAGCCCCGCGGCAATGGTACAAAAATGTGATTCTTTCATGATGAATAATTCTTTTTTTAAAACCACTTCAGATCATTGTGTGTTTGTGAAAAATTTTCCAGATGGTAAATTCATTATTTTCTTGCTTTATGTTGATGGCATGTTAATTGTGGGTCAAGATTCTACCATGATTAACAAGTTGAAGTTAGAGTTAAGTAAGTCTTTTGCTATGAAAGATTTGGGACCGGCAAAGCAAATACTTGGTATGAAAATTATTCCTGACCTCAAAGAGGGGCTGATTTGATTGTCTCAAGAAAGCTACATTGAGAAAGTTCTTGAGAGGTTCAACATGGATAAAGCAAATCCGATTGGTTGTCCACTTGCGAGTCACTTCAAGCTTAGTTCGAATCAATGTCCTACAAGTGAGAAAGACGAGGATGAGATGTAGAAAATTTCTTATGCTTCAGCAGTTGGTTCTTTAATGTATGCCATGATTTGTACAAGGCCGAATATTGCTCACGCCGTTAGTGTGGTGAGTTATTTTCTCTCTAATCCGAGTAAAGAACATTGGGCAATGACAAAATGGATTCTAAGGTATCTTCGAGGGACTTCGAAGTGTATTTGTGTTTTGGGGATGATAAGCCGATACTTGATGGGTTCACGGATTCTGACATGGCCGGTGATATTGATTCTAAGAAATCTACTTCGGGGTATTTGATGACATTTGCAGGGGAGCTATGGCATAGCAATCTAAATTACAAAAATGTGTTGCTCTCTCAACTATCGAAGCTGAATTTATTGCCATTACGGAAGCTTGCAAAGGAGAGTTATGGTTGAAGAAATTTTTGCAAGAGTTGGGTTTGAAACAAGAAAGGTATGTGCTTTATTGTGATAGTCAAAGTGCTATTCATTTGAGTAAAAATTCTACTTTTCATTCGAGATCGAAACACATTAATGTGAGATAACATTGGATTCATGATGTGTTAGATTTGAAATTGTTACAACTCGAAAAGGTTCACACAGATAATAATATTTCGGATATGTTGACTAAGACTTTGTCGAGGGACAAACATTTAAAGTGTCTAACTTTGGCAAGTATGGTTGATATCTCCACCTAAATCGGTAGGGGGAGAATTGTTGGGTATACCTCCTTAGTGGAGTTTGGGTCCCAATTGATTTATCAAAAGAATTTGATTTTGTTTGGGATGGGATGGGTTATAATATATTTTTAATACATTATATCTATTTTTTGAAAGCCCAATGATAATAGATAGGGTTTTGTTAAAAAGCCCAAGATTCAACAATATATATATATATTGTCTTTGTTTTTTGTCCCTGTGATATAATGTATTGAGGCAGCCAACATAGATTCGAGAGCCAACATTGATTCTTGGGCGCAAAAGTTCAATTGATGGTTCCATTGTCGTTGTGCATCTTTGGTTGGTAGGTGAAACTAATTTGGTTCGTTATTTTGGATCTTTTATAACTCTGTTTCGAAGACGTTTGTTCATCTATTTGGTGAAGTCTTTCCTTTTATTTATTTGTGATTATTTGGAATTCACCTAAGGGCGGTTTTTGTGAGACCATTCGTGTCTCGTTTGTAATCGTTTGGAAACTCTTTGGTTGATAGTAGAATCGGATTTCGATCCCGTGGACGTACCTCACATTGAGGGAATCACGTAAAAATTCTTGTATTGCTTTTGATTTAAATTTTTCCGCATTAATTTTTATTCCCATTAATTAATTTACTTATGGAAAATCATATATTTTCCCTAATAATTTTAAGGAAAAATTACTCCTAAGTCCCATATTGGAAAATGTTACTCCATCTAGTCCTGAGTGTTTTTTTATAAACCATTTAGTCCTTTTTTTACATCACAACATTATCATCAAAACAACATCAAACATTAAAACGTCAACAAATATCAAAAAACATCAAACATCAACAAAAACATCATCAAACACATCAACAATATCAAACATTAACAAAACATCACCAAACATAACAAACATCGTAAAACATTATCCGCATCATAAAAACATCATCAACATCAACATCGACATCATCATCCTGTCTGTAAGTCCTCTCTCTCTCTCTCGTGAATTCTGATACGAACGAATTACAGTTAAGGCTATGTATGTTTGGATAATAAGAATATTCAAGTAATGGGAGTGTAATTTCTGGTACCAATTCCAGAATCAAATTTCTCTACTAAGTGGAATCTGATTCCACTACTTTCTCATAGGAATCAAAAAAGTAATTGGGCTTATAATTTTTATTTATTTATTTTTATCATTTTCGCGGATGAACCTCTGAGGAATGGAAGTGGGTTTGGACTTCCTGAGTTCTTGGACATCGTCGATGTGCCCAACATTGATCGGAGATACAAACACTGGAGCCATGGCTATGAAATCAAATTGAGACTCAAAATTTGAGAGAGATTGAGACAACAGAAATTACTGAGTTCTTGGACATCATCGATGTGCCCAACATTGATCGGAGATACAAACACTGGAGCCATGGCTATGAAATTAGGGTTGTGATGGCTGCCATTGTTGGCAAGATTGGAGGGGTAAAACATCAGATTTGTTTTTAAAAAAAATTAAAACTAAAACCCAAAATCATTGAACATCAAAAATCATGAACACCAAAAATCAAAATCATGAACAGCAACATCAGATTCATCAGAACATTCCGTAACATTGAACATGAACAACTTTCCTGCACTTTCTCTTCTCTGATTCTGAAAATTTCGATTCATAAACCCAAAACCCAGATTAAAAATGCCGGGTTTGGGTTGTTTGGGTCGATTCTCAATAGATTAAGCAGTAAAAATAGGACCCGGAAGTGTAAAATTGGTGGAACTGGGGATGGTGGTTTGCCGAGAAAATCGGCTGGAAAAGGCGAGAGAAAGCAGGAAAGTAATGGGAAAAGTGGGTCTGAGATGGGTTTTTCGTGTTCTTGTAAACATTCGTGCTCTCCGATCAATCGAAAAATCAACAACAGAAATAAAGATCAATATGTGACTCCGAAGAAATCGAAGCAATCATCATCATCACAGTCCAAAAAAAGGAGATTCGAAACGAGATTCGTTGAAATCGAGGAGAGACTCAACTGAGTGTTTGATGATGTTAGATTAATGAATATAATGTTGGATGAATAATGTTTGATGTTCTAATGAATTTGATGATGGATTTCGAGCAATAGTTTTAATTTTTTTTTAAAACAAATCTGATGTTTGATGTTTGATGAATAATTCTAATGTTTAATGGTTGTGTTTGATGTTTGATGAATAATGTTTGTTGTTTGATGAATAATCCTAATGTTTAATGGTTGATGTTTGATGAATAATCCTGACGTCAAAATTATTCATCAAACATTAAATTATTCATCAAACATTAAACGTTTTGGTGTTCAATGTTTGATGTTTGATGAATAATTCTAATGTTTAATGGTTGTGTTTGATGTTTGATGAATAATATTTGTTGTTTGATGAATAATTCTGACGTTGCTAATGTTTGATGTTTGATAAATAATTCTGACGTTGCTATGTTTGATGAATAATGTTTGACATAAAAATGCATATAGTAAACTTTTAGAGAAATAGGACCTATTAGTCTAACAAAAAACATTCGGGACTAAATGGACTAACATTTTCAAATTTGGGATTTATTGGTGCTTTCCCCTAATTTTAACCTTCAACGTCTTAGTAACTAATTTTTTAATTTTTTTTTTTATTTCACACATCAAATATTTTGATATAAATTTCTAAAATATATATATATATTATGACCCCTTACAAACTACACGCAAGAAGATCACACCACCTAGTTTAGGCTTATTTTGGAAAGTAAATTAAAAAAAAAATTTTAATTTTTTTTTTTTTTTGAAAAAATGTATAAAAAAATAAAGAAGTGATGTTATATAAAAAAAATTAAAAAGTCAAAAAATTGATTTTAAATCCAATTGCCAAAATAGGTACGCATGTATTTATATCAAAAAATAATATATATATATTAAGTTTATTAGATAATTTGTTTTTAAAAAACTGATAAATCTATTTTTAAAAGTAAATTTTTTTAAACAAACATTATAAAATAATGGGAGACTTATTTATAAGTCCTTTTTTAGACACTTATGATAGGGTAAGTCCTGTGTAATTTCTTATAGAGTCTCAAGTCCTATTTAGATAGGAATGTATTCCACAAAATCCTACATAAACGTGACGTGACGTGACACTTACATAAACGTGACGTGACGTGACACTTACATAAACGTAACGTAACGTGACACCTACATAAATGTAACGTAACGTGACACCTATATAAACGTAACGTGACACCTATACGTAACGTGACACCTACATAAACGTAATATAACGTAACATGGCACTTACATAAATGTAACGTAACGTGTCACGTTACGTTTCGCAAACTTAATGAGTTTTTATTTTTTTAAATTGAATGTGAAAATGTTGCTAGTTTATGTTGGTGTCACGTTACGTTTCATATAAATATGATCTATGGTAACATTCAATTTCCTATATAGGAAATTAAATGTTGCCATAGATCATAGGTGTCACATTACGTTTATGTAGGTGTCACGTTACGTTACGTTTATGTAGATATGATCTATGGTAACATTATATTTCCTATATAGGAAATTGAATGTTGCCATAGATTATAGGTGTCACGTTACGTTTATGTAGGTGCCACGTTACGTACAGGTGTCACGTTACGTTTATGTAGGTGTCATGTTACATTACATTTATATAAATATGATCTATGATAACATTCAATTTCCTATATATGATTTTACTATTATTTATGATATTAACAACTAATATTGAGGGTAAATGTATCAACAAACTTCCCACAGGACTTATAGGAACATAAGTTTTTTAGCAGGACTATATATAGCATAAATCTCCCTAATATAACTTATAAATAATTTTTTCTAAAATAAAATAAAAATAAGATTATCAAATCCAAAGTACATATAAATAGACAAACAGGCGAAGTAAAGGTTGTTTTGGAAGATAGATTAAAAGTTAATTTTCTAATTTTTTTAATTTTTTTTAAAAAATTAATAATAAAAAAATGATTTGAATCAAAATAAAAGCCCCAAAAGAGACGTAAGAGCATCTCCAACGGTTCATCAAACTTTTCACCAAATCTGAGTAAAAAAATCACTCTTTCTCCAATTTGATACCACTCGCTCCAACGGTGAGCATCAAAAAAGGGAGGGGAGACCGGTTGGTTGACCGGTTGCAAACACTATCTTTGGCCTCTGTTTCACTACATGTTACCTGTGACTCCAAATCATGGTGTTCGATTCGATCAGAGTCTATGGAGAGCCTATGTCTCTGCCAACAAGGTGTATGCTGATACAATCATGGAAGTGATCAACCCAGATGAGGATTATGTTTGGATACACGATTATCACCTCATGGTATTACCCACTTTCCTGAGAAAAAGATTTCATAGGATTAAACTTGGGTTTTTCCTTCACAGTCCCTTTCCATCCTCTGAAATTTACAGAACTTTACCTGTTCGCGATGAGATTCTTCGAGCTTTATTGAATTGTGATCTTATTGGATTCCACACATTTGATTACGCTAGGCATTTCTTGTCTTCTCGCGATGAGATTCCCAATTTGATATCACCAGTTCTGATGCTATCAAACTCTTCCCGGTTCTGATTTCTGGAAGCAAAAGTGGTTGACCGGTTGGTCGACCGGCCGGTCAACCGGGTAGGCAAAAATATATATATATATTTTTTTTTACCTGTTTGAACCTTTTTTGACCGGTTTGAACCTACCTAATTTAAAGGAAACCGGGCGACCGGTTGGTCAACCGGCCGGGCAACCGGTTGGTCAACCGGTGTACCTCCTTCAACGGTCAGTAACAGTGATTTCACCAAATCTGTGTCTCGTTCTCAGTTTGATGATTTTTTTGCTGAAATCTCATTTTGATATCAATCTGATGAAACGGTTGGAGCATGAAAAAAGGACTTTTTCATCAAAATTTAAATTTGGTGCTGGGTTTGGTTCACCGTTGGAGATGGTCTAATATGATATATGCACAGCAGAGTTAGGGATGGATTATTTGTCGTCGTTGCCGGAAGATTGCAAATCGGAGATGCTGACGTTGACGACTCCTCGAGATGCGGCCTTCTCGAGGGGATTAAAGTCCGGCGCCGATTCCGACACTAGCTGGGAGAGATTTCTACCGTCCGATTATCGGCAAATCATATCGAGATCGGTATCTCTCCCTGACTTCTCCACCAAGAAACAGCTCTATTTCACTCTCTGCCATTCTCCAATCCTCATCGACGGTGCCAAATTGGTAACCCAATCACTGTTCATTCTTTCTTTGATTTGAACCTCTATTTTGTGTTAATAATCAAAACTGATACTATATGATTTTCTGTGTTTATATAGATTGTGTACATATGTATGCGTTTGGTGCACATAAGGCAATGATCAACTATCTTTTGCTTTTCTATCAATTTTTCTAATCTAATCACAAAATCAGACCCAACCCAATGCTCTCGCATATTAGAGGATTGTCTGACTATAATCGAATTCTCTGCACTTAAAATGTTTCCTTGGCTATTGACTTTGAGGTTGTGTTCGGTTGGATTGGTGAATTTGATGAGATTAATGCAAAAGGAAAAGATGAAATATAATCACACTTCTTGTTCACATAGGAAAAGAAGGTGAGAGAGGAAGGCAAAAAAAAAAAATTTCTTTTCAGTTCACTTTGTTTAGTTTATGGATTTGAAAAGTGTTTTGGAAACCGAAAGGAAAAAAGAGGGTGTAATATGTGTAAAACATAATTATGTTTAACACTTCTTTTTTTTTTCTTTTCTAAATCCATTTTCAAATCCATAAATCAAATGCAGCTTTAGGCTATTTTCTTTTTCTATTTCCAAACTCAACCAAATATAATTTGAAATTCGAATCTTATTAATTCTTTTTTCTTTTCTTATCATTTTCTATTTTTCCGATCAAATCTTGCAATCAAACAGAGTCTGCATCAATAACAATAGCTTAAAGAAAGTGTTAGCCATCCTCTTACAATTTTTTTAAAAATAATTATAATGAATAGGAAGTAAGTTTTTAAATCGAAATATAAAATCTGCATCAACAACAATAGCTTAAAGAAATTAATTAAAACTTATTTTAATTTTGGAGTATGTGTTAAATAATTTGATGCAAAATAAGTTGGAAAAAAAATTAATTATCACAAAAGATGGGGAAGGGAACTTTTAACTCTTCATGATTAGCAGTTTTTAACATTGGAGTAATAGGAATTGGGTGACTCGATCATTAAATTTGTTAAAATAATCAGCCACATAAAAAAAAGCTTCTATAGCAACAGAATCGATTGTATTAATTGTAAATCAAATTGTGAATCATTTATGGAGAATATGTATATGCTTTTTTCTTTCCATCAATATAGAAAGTGTTGAGACTTGGATCTTAAGCCAATTATCAATGGGATTTGAACCTCAAATTCGAGAGCTAATAACTTTGGTATTGGCCTCACAATAACGAAAGGTTATGCTTACAATAATTTGAGAAAATTTCATTTATCAATTAGATCCTTATCCTTTTAATTAGATGAATTTTATAATTGCACTATTCGAATTGGGTTGGGACTGGAATTTTTAAAAAATAAAGGACATGAAGTTTTTAGATCAATTTTATAACTGAACTTTAATCACAGACAACTGTTGTTTTATTTTATTTTAATCTAGTACTGTGTGTGTACCTCTTTTGCTAATACAAATCTTCATTCCTTTTCAGAGCTTTGCACTTGACAAGGAGACTGGCAAGAAATGCTTCACACTACCGGCCCGAGAGCTCAATATTGCTTGGAAAAATGGTCCACAGCACTGGCAATGGCTAACTTTACCTGAATCAAGGTCTCCCCCAATCTTTCTCTCTTGTGTTTTGTGTTTTTTGTATAATGTATGCCATAAAGCTTGGATACCGATGTGGGATACAAATGCGATATGATAATATGTACAACAAAATCTATAAAAGAAAATTAGATACAGATTGAAATAAAATTTTTAATGTTATATTATACATGAGCTCAAAAAATAGTAAGAAACAATTCTTTAAGAATTCGATATTAGTTTAAGAGTCAACAGTCAGTTCACTTTTTTGTAGTGACTGCGTTAATTTGATAAAAATTGAAAAAGTAGTGTACTACTTTAATGTCACTATTTTGTTTTTTGGTAACAAAATAAGATTTTTTTTTTAATTTTAACAATTATACTCTAATATACATGACGGATGTCAAACACATTTTTGTGAGCATCCAAAGAGTATCGATATTCGATATTGGTGCAATATGGATCCGACTCCCTTCACTCTATGTCTGGTTTTACTATTCTTAGTGTGTGTGTGTGTTGTTTTTTGCCCACACTGCCAAATAGGTACTCAGCTGGAGAACATCGGCAGAATAGATTGCGCCCGAACGACCTATCACAGAAAGATGAGACTTCGGCGGTGGTTCGTCCGCCCAGGGGCACTCCGACGATCAAGTCGCTAATCAATATCTCTCAAAGATAACCAATTGTGCTTAACTCACAAGTCAGAATACAAAAAGCGTACCTTAGACCCACGAGGGTGCCTTACTTTTATAGTCAGCACTATCCTGATCCCTGTAGAAGCCTAGCTTCTCTTGGACTCTGGCCCAATGCTCATCCTGGACTCTCCAATAGATAAAGACAAACTCCCTAAGAGTTTTATCCTTATCCAGGCTAAGGTCCTCCCCCATTCTAGGACTCTTATAGCTTATTCGTCTATTCCGAATTCTGGTATCTCCGCAGATAACCTCGGCTTAGCCGAAATCATCTCGGCGTCAAGACCAAGACACGTGGCACCTCGGCTGGCACTTCGGTGCCACTTTGGCCACATGTTGTTATTCAAAAAATATGCTCCCACAACTGCCCCCTAGGTTCTATTACCTCGGTATACTGAGGTGATGGAACTTATATCATTCAACTATATAGCACATCGGCTAAGCTTACTCTATCATTCATTACCGAGGTCATCATCCGTCGGCTCCATATGACCAAGACCTGTAGTCTGTTTTGTCAATGCCTTAGAACCAAAAACCAAGTTTTTTCAAGTTCTTTAGCCAAGATCATACCCATAGCCGAGATCTTTGCTTCATTAAATCAAGAACTCCAAGAGTTTCTACACGCGTAAGAGCTGTCATGCACAGTAACTCAACCGTTTCTGCCACGCGTCTCTCCCCTATTGAACCGTACCTAACACGCGCCATCAGGTCGCGTCGCATTTGCGTGCGCCGCCTGACAGACACATCGTCCTAGGCACACTAATTATGATTTTGCCGCTTTTTCGTGTTTTAATCAAAAACACTTCCCTCTCTCTTTGCCGTTTCACTTTTATATCTTCGTTTTCTCCAAACTTTCTCTCTCTAACACTCATCCCCCAAATTCTCCATTTTCATTCTCTTGAAGCTTTCTGCAACTGCTTTCATTCTCCCCCTCTGGCAAGGCATTCATCGTCCTGCTACTCATTCTACCATCATTTAACTTCGGCATTTATTACACCAGCGTCACTCTTCCTGGTAAGCCGTTGTTTCCCTTCGTTTCAATTTTTTGTTTTACTTCAAACTTTGCTATGCTTGCATACTGCCATTACAAACCTGTTCATGCTCTTAAATAGTTACTTGGGTGTTGAATTTCATCATTCATCATCTGTTTCATGATTCCGCTTTTGTACAATCTGTTTCTGGGTATACATGCACACACATCTGCTGTTCATACACTTGATGTTCTTGATAGCTTATCACTGTTCTTGATTTTCTACTACCTTCTTGAGTCTGAATCATGCTTTTTGCCCTATTTTCTTGTTGTGTTTTCCAGATTCTTGCCTTTTATTCTCTGCTTCTATATAGATTAGGCTTGGGTTTTGTTCTAGAACTCCTTTCCTTAGGAAAAATTGAAACGTACTCCTCCTAGATCTTGAAAACCCTGGCCCCAGCTTCTGATTTGAGTTTAAGCCGAGGTCCTTTAAACCTTAACAAACCACTTCCTTCTGAAATCCAACACCTTCCCCATTTAGCCGACGTTATGGGTATGTTCAGGTAGAGAGTAAACACCCCAACTAAGCTAGAATACTTCAGGTAGGAGTTTGCCATTCCTGCCGATGTCCACCTTAGGTTGGCAGGGGAGGAAGACTCCATCATGCCTAATACGGACTCCATGCCTTTCCCAGTAGTAGCCTTTATTGAGTATGGGCTTAGGTTCCCCCTTGATATCCTCTTCCGCAAAATCCTTCACTATTACAAGCTGAACCAATGCAGTTTGCCATTAACTCGTGTCGAGTTATCAACAGTATAATTGCCCTAGCTAGCCGAGAAAACGCTAGGGTAACTCTAGCCGACATCCAATACTGCTATACCATGTATGGTCTGAAGTCAGAAAAGGGCTACATATATTACCTTAAGCCGAGATCCACAGAATACAAACTCGTCGCCGACCTCCCAGACTCCAACAAGGGTGCTGGAGACGATTATTTCATCGCCTCGGGCAACTGGGAGTTCCCTCCAGAAGATGACCTTCATCTCTACCCTTTAAGCCGAACAGTGTTCAAAGGGAGAGATGATAAGAGCCAAGTGTCACTTTTCTCGCTTTCAAGTCTTTATTACTGTTATTCCTCTTATATGTTCTAATGGTTGTTGTTTACTTTGCAGCCCTTCCTTAACCACCCAAGGACTTTCGCAAGACATTCTACCCCAACAAGGATTTCAAGAAATTGTTGGGTTTGCCAGTTGACAAACGGAAAGCCCCTCTGCTACTCAATTACATTCCTACATACAAATCCACTTTGCCTGATGTCCCGAAGAAGAGCAAGTCTCCACCCTCAGCAACAACTCCTCAAGCTGAGTCATCATCAAGGCCAGACCAGGGATCAACCTCTGACCGAGCAGAACAGCCATCAACCTCTGCTTCACAACTGATTCCACCTTCTCAATTCCAACGCCGACATCGAGCTCCACTGCTTGCACCAGCAGGCAGGACTCGTAGCCGAAGTGCCGAGGCGTCCTCTTACGATCCAGCCAATCCTCTCATTGCCCTGCCAGTGATTCATTTTGGCACAAGAGTCACAGCTGCCACAACCTCCGACGAGATAGGACGCAAGAAGGCTATTGCCGAAGACCTCTTGGACGACATCCCCAATGTTGTCATGGTCCAATCCTCACCTTTCCAGTCTCAACCTAAACCGAAGCCAAAGAGGCTGAAGAAAGCCCAAGCCAAGGCAACGGTGACTCAGATCGAATCTGAGGACACCTTGTCGATCTCAAAAATAGATGAGGCAAAAAAAGAGTGCCTCTGCCGCCGAAAAGAGGCCTACAGAAGCTACTCCCTCCGAATCCACCCGGTCAAGAAAACCCGAGGTCAAAGTCTGCTACAACCTCAAGGTCCTTGAAATCTGATGCCCCCTAGGCCTCTTCAATCACAATTGAGGACAAGACAATTAGAGTCGGCGACAGCGTGACTGACATTAAAGTCGGTGTTGCCCTCTCTACTGCCTTGCTTCTTCCCTAAGACCTCGAACGCAATGCCGAGGTTAGTGAATATGAGAATTTCGCTCTGATGTTGCAGCACTTTGTACAGGTAAGCCCCTAACACTTAGTACTCTTCATTCTCTGTTTTTCCATACTTAAAGAGTTTTATTAACTTTTGTTTTTTTCCATTTCTTCTAGGCGATCCAGCATGCCCACTCCTTTGCGATGCAGGCCTTCGACATTAAAAAAGAGTTGGCCCGTAAGACCAAGGAAGTTGCTGGCTTGCTCAAATCGCTGAACAACGCCGAAGCCAAGATGAGAGGGCTGATAAACTAGGCTAAGGCAGCCAAGCAAGCTCAACATGAGGCCGAAGAAAAGGCCGGGGCTGCAGAGGCTATTGCTGAGGTCCTCAAGGCCGAGAAGAAAGAAGCTGAAGCAAAAACTGACGAAGCCCAAGCCAAGCTCCTCGCTGCCTTGGCCACAAAGGACGCCGAGATCAAAGCGGCGGATGAGAAGGCATATGCCGAGGGGGCAGCCGACGTCCGTGCGAGGACTACAAGAAGTAAGTGAAAAAGGCATGCAACAAGGGTTACACCCTTGGCTGGATGGTTGCCTTAAAGTAGTTGGCTGTCCCCGAGGACTCAACTCTCCGAGATAACAACCTCCTCGTCCTGCCATTCCCCCCCCACTCCAAGCCAATCCGAGGACGAGGCTGAGTCCAAGGAAGATGCTGAGGCCGACAAGTTTGAGAAGGCCGAAGCTACTGAGGCCAAGTCCCCAACTCTGAATGAGCAAGTCTTGGACTTGACTCAGGATGAGGGGGACGAGGTCTCAAAAGATGCCTCCCCCAGGAAAACACCATCCAAGGCACCTATCGCTGAGAAGAGCCTCGACCAAACTCTTGAAGAGATCGATGCCGAGCTCGTGGCTGAGAAGGCTGCCAAGAAGAGTTCCCAGATATCTTCTGAGCCCCTAACCCATCCAGCCTCCAAATAGTCTAGTTTTGAAGCTTTTCCTTATTTCTTGTACCTTGTGCTTTTTTCTTTTGAACAATGTTTAGCTTTTATTTAGCCAATGTGCTTTTTTGTATTCTAAACAAGTAATCTTCAATATCAGGCCGAAGTGTCTTTTTATACTTGAACTTCCTTATCTGAATGCATTCTATAATTTCTTCTTTCAAGTGTTTTGTATGCTTGTAAGCTCTACTACTTCCATACTTAGAATATTTTGCATGTCTTCAGTTGATGCCTTTAGTTGTGTAGTCTCCTTGGATTAACATACCTCGGACATAACTTCCAATCTTGTTCATCTCGACCTTGGCTTAACACTTGAAAACATTGTAAAAAATATTTTCACAAGTGTTATTTAAAACTTGTCACTTTACTTTTACTTATCAAGACTTTTGTCTTCCATTATCTTCTAAGTCTTGGCAACATAGTAATCTCGGCAAGTACGTAGATACTTCTTTCAACATAACCTTGGCTTAACTTCAACTTGTAAATTTTCCTTAAAACATTTCAACAAGTGTTAAACCAACCTTTTTTCAACATAACCTCGGCTTAACTTCAACTTGTAAATTTTTCTCAAATTTTCAACGAGTGTTAAACCAACTTTAGCTTGTAAATTCCAACTCCCAAGCATTATTCTCCAGCTCTCTGCCCCCTAATGTGAACTTAAGTTCCACTTGGGTTCTTATTAAGCATGTGGCTATGACCTCGTCGCCGAAATTTATATTAAATAGAGACTAGCCAAGGTTCTCAACCTTGGTTTCTCTGTTAATCTTACCCAAATGTACTTAGTTTCAATCTGTGTTTGACTCTGTCGATATGGCAAGTCCAGGTTAATTCAACTCTGTCATATAATGAGTCTAAGTTATTCGTGATGTTTCAATCAGAAACATCGCCAACTTAGTTCAACTTTATCATATTGTAACACGTCCGCGGGGGACCTCGCTACAGCTCGGACTCTTTTTGTGTTACGGTTCTAAATCTGAACCAAAGAGTCCAACTCTGGCAAATCGTTTTGAAGAAAAACTGATTTTTGAAAAGAAGTGCCAAACATGGACTGCTTTGCCAGATACAGAGTCGCCACCTAAATATTTTAAAAAGGGGAAATTTAGGAAACCCTGACTCGGTGCCAAAGGCCACGTGTCCGTCGTAACCAAAGTAGACTTGGCTCGGGAGCTTGGGTACGATCGGGGAAGGTCAGCTATGAGCACCCCCTTTCGCCCGGTCCGAAGACCGGCCTCTACTAACCGTGATATCCAATTTTGAAAACATTACATGTTCTTATTCCAGTTATTAGCCTAGAATTACTATGTTATGCGCACAGCAAACAAGTATAGACTAGATCGCCTAATTTGGAAATAAGCATTGCATATCCGTCTTGTTTGGAAAACAGTTTGAAATTGCTACTCGCGAGTAGGCTAAAACACGGATTTCAATGAGTATTCCCAACTCAAGTAATCCAACCTCCATCCACAGGCATTCAAACAGTTTATCTCACGTAAGCATTTAGCCTCATAGTAAGCATGCTATCATGGCAGCATTCACACACATGCGATATGCTAAAGCATAAAAGCTCACCTAGTACTCCAAGCCAAAACAGAAGCTTATTAGAAATCCATGCATGGACCTAAGCATACTGAAATGTCTAATGCAACACATGCAAAGATGTAATCTAGTCAGGCTCGGCTATCCTAGACATGGCATGTGAAATGCTACAACTATCACGTATTCAATTTGGAATTGAAAGTACGATGCAGTTTGTATGATGTACCGAGCCCGGTGCATGTAAACAAATGCATGGATGCACGCATGCATTGCATAAGGTATGCTAAAGTAAATATGCCCTAATCTACCATCATAAGCAGGTAAATAAAAGGGAAGAAAGAAGTGGGGGTTGGAAGACATACACACACCCACGCACACTTATTACAAACATGCCCTCACACGGAGGGACCCAAAATAATAATACAGTCCCAAATAATAAATCAACTATCCTAGCTAATTAATTATTACAGACCCTTAATTAATTAACAAATTAATTAAACTACTGAAAGCAGTAAAAGGCCTCGGGAAGAGGGATGCACGCATGCTCGGATCCGACTCGCCCGGAAAGTCCGCACCATGCCACTGTTGCCTCTATTTTTACTGCCCTGTCTCTCCAAAAATTACCAAAGTTCCAGGACACCTTCTAAATGCATTGTAGTACATCACCGGCTAGAGTGAGTGGCCACCGGCTGCTTAGATTCACCACCGGCTGCTGATGAACTTATCGGCACAAAAAGATTGCCGGTCGGCACTAAAGAGTGCCGGTCGGCACTAAATTCCTGCAGGAGACAGTTTTGACAGCAAACAGCAAACCAGCAGTGCATAGCATAGAATTTTGAGCATATGTAAGCATGGCTATGCCCCCTATCATGTGTTAGACTCAAGAGAGCATAATCCTCGACCCTTGGGCCATCAATGATGCATCTTGGTGCATGATGGCCTAAAAGGCCAAGTTTGCAACTTTGATTTCAAATGAAATGCATACAAACAAACAAGAGGCCCAACCTCTATCATGGTGATTCAAGAGGCAAGACATGCATGCTAAAATGTAATGCAACCTAGGCATGCGAGCTAAGGATGCAACATGGCATGGCAAGACACTTGTGCAAGCATACAAGCTAACACAAGACAATGCAAAACAATGACAAGATGGACTTAAACATGGATTAGGCAGCTCTAAGTAGGCCTAAAATAGTGGCCATAACCATGGAAATGAAGGCCAAAATGCACACACATATGCACATGTTATGGCTTGACACTTAGGCATAATGAAGCAAGCTTTAAGCACACTTAAAGGAAGCTAAACATGAACAAATAGCATGTATGGAAAGCTCTGAAATCATGCTACAAAATGATGCCAAATCAAGCAACAAAGTAGGCTAAGCATGCATGCAAATGGTCCAAGCATTAAGGCAAGCCAATGAGGCTTTGAACCACACTTAGTACAACCACACATGGCAATACTTAAACAATTAAAATCAGAGTTTTAACACATAAAACTAAGCCCAAAGGACCCCCTAGATGGCATCTAGATGGTTCAAATTCAAAAGTATGCATTAAGGCCAAAACATGGAGCATACAACACATGCTTTTAAAGCATTAAAAAGACAACTAAGGTAAGCATACAAGCACACCAAAGGAACTGAAATAGCATGCTAGATGGTTCCAAACCACTAAAATGATGCAAGCAACACATGCTATATACTCATGCACTTAAGGCTAGCAAGCCAAAATGCAAAGTGGCTACATAAGGCATGTCATGGATGGCCTAAACAACCAAAAACAGATCTTATACATGACAAAATAATCACATTTTCAGTGTATGACCAGCCACAAAAACAGAAGCAAGATAGGCTAAGAAAGCATGCAAGATTACGGTAAATCACATGGATTTCAAAGCAAGTAGCACATGGAGTATGCAAACAATGTTGAGCCCTTCAACAATGTTGAAGAAGGGCTCAAAATAAGCCTATTCTTAGCTTACATCATGCTCTGAAACAGATCATACACAAGCCAAATATTCTATGCAAGAAACATGGCATACAAGAGGATATTGAGATAGGTGCTAGATGCAGCCACCAAACGGCAAGGGGTCCTCAATCAAACATGAAGAGGACCCCAAAATAAGACTATTTGAAGTTTGGGTCGGAGCCCAAAAGTGCTTGCAACTAGGGCTAAGAAATGAAGCAAGAAAATGCAAAAAAAGGGAAGATGATGACTCACCCTTGAAGACCAGCAAATCAGCACCTCTTGGACCAAGTTTAGGTGCTCCTAAGCTCTGAAGAACAGCCCCAAGTCGTTGGAAATGGAATTGGTGGTGTTGTGCTATGGGTTGGTGAAGGAATGGCCAAGAATAATGGACTTTGGAGGTTGGATGGGAGAGATATGGAGAGAGGGGGTGGGATATATATGTATATATCAGATATACATATATATCTGCTGGTTTTTTTTGTTCAAACCTCCAACCCTGATCAATGGAGAGGGAGTGGTGCTTATATAGGCAAGTATAAGCACCAAACTTAGAGGCTAAGTTAAAGAAAAAGGGTCAAGGGGGTGCAAGGCTTATTCTAGAAGCTTGGACAGCTGGTAAGGCTTCTTGAGGAAGCCAAGAAAAGGGGTCAAGGCTTCCCCAAGAAGCCTTGAGCAAAGGGTGCACCAAAAAGGTCCAAAGGTGGTTAAAGGGTGCAAAATATGCACATGTATGCACGTGGATCAAGTTCTGTGCATCCCAGCTGGCACAGCTGGTGTGCACTGTGCTTGGGGGGTTCAAAGAGTTCAGGTCGGCCAGAGGGTGTGATCATCGGCCAAAATAAAGTGCCGGCCGGCACTCTTTTCTGCCGGTCGGCTAAATAGAGTGCCGATGGATGATTCCTTGGTCAAAACATGGCCGGTGGGTATGCAAATCGAAGCCCCGGAAGTTATCTTTCCAATGGCGTAAACCTTGCATTAAAATTCCTCCTATGAAAAAAGTTATGCCCTTTTCCGTGAAGCCGCGCAGACTCGATCCAACCGGGATGATGCCCAGCTTCAACCAATCATATCTCCTCCACCCTGACTTGGCTCTAGGAGATTCTTGAATGAAAAATGAAGCCCCGGAAGTCTTCTTTCCAGTGGTGGTGGCCTCATAGCTCAACTCCAAGTATGCAATTGAATAAGTCCGATTTAGCGAGGGCTGCTCGACTCTCTCCTACCCGGATTCATGCCGAACTTCTCCCAGACCAGTTTTCTCCTCTCCTTTCCTCTTTTCTTCAACTCCAAACCCTTAAACAAAGTGTTTGGGAAGATTTGCCTCTCTTCTTGCCGAAGGAATTGAACCTGTGCCCTGCACATCTCTCAACACCGAGCAAACCATCAGTAATGCCCAAGTCTTGAGGGCGGTCAAAAATAGGGTGTCTACACATATGCAAGTATAATTCAACTCTGTCATATAATAAGTCTAAATTATTCGTCATGTTTCAATCAGAAACATCGCCAACTTAGTTCAATTCTATTATATGCAAGTATAATTCAACTCTGCCATATAATAAGTCTAAGTTATTTGTCATGTCTCAATCAGAAACATCGCCAAGGGACTGGTCAATCATTTTACACAAGTTTGAAAAAATCGAGCTAAAATTTTATTATTACTTCGACTAATAACAAAAGACTTAAAAAAAAAAAAAAAAAAAAGAAATCTAATGATAAAAAAAACTTCAGGTTGCAAGTATTCTAGGGTCTTGGCAACTCTTTGCCTTCAATGTCTTCATGCCGATATGCCCCATTGCCCAAGACCGAGATGATTCTATAGGGTGCCTCCCAATTTGGGCCAAACTTGCCCTCTCTAGGATCCTTCTTATTGCCGACGACCTTTCTCAGGACAAGATCACCAACTTGAAACTCTCGTGGGTTGACCTTTTTATTGTAAGCCCTGGCAAGCTGCTGCTGGTATGCCCCCAGCTAAATTGCTGTCTTCTCCCTTCTTTCTTCTAACAGATCCAGATCTCAGGCCAAGAATGCATTATTGGTCCTATTTTCTACTCCCTGGGTTCTGACTCCTAGAATGCCGACCTCCAATGGAATAACTACTTCTGTGCCATAAGCCATGGCGAATGGGGACTCCCCAGTTGATCTTCTCAGCATAGTCCGATATGCCCAAAGTACATTGGGCAACTCATCCACCCACTTTCCCTTTGTTGCTTCCAGCCTCTTCTTGATCCCATCTAAGATAACTTTATTAGATGCTTCTGCTTGACCATTACTCTGAGGAAAGCTTAGAGTAGAATAATAATTCTTGATTTTGTACTTTGCACAAAAGCTCTTGATTAGCTTACTGTCAAACTACGTACCATTGTCTGCTATTATTGCCCTTAGGATCCCAAACTTGGTGATGATGTTCTTCCATATTGTAGACGTCCCCGAACGTCCCGGGAAAAAAATCTCGTTTTGTTCATTGGGCTCACTACAGTTCGAACTCAATGTCACGGTTCTTAATCTGATCTTGCAAAGTGCAATGCAAGACTGATAAATCACCAAAGAGTCCAAATCTGGCAAATCGTTTGGAAAACTGATTTTTAGAAAGAAGTGCCAAACATGGACTGCTTTGCCAGATACAGAGTCGCCACCTAAATATTTTATTTTGGGAGGAATTTAGGAAACCTTGACTCGTTGCCTAAGGCCACGTGTCCGTCATCACCAAAGTTGCCTCAGCTCGGGAACTTGGATTGAAGAAGGTCAGCTATGAGCACCCCTACTCGCCCGATCAAAGATCGGCCACTACTAAACATGATATCTTGTTTTAAAAACATATGCGCTCTTATTTCGGTTAATTAGCTAGCATTACTAGGTGATGCGCACAACACACAAGTATAGACTAGGTTGCCTAATTTGGAACAAAGCATCGCATATCCGTTTGTTTGAAAATGGTTTGAAGTTTGCTACTCGCAAGTAGGCTAAGACACGGATTTCAACGAATTATCCCAATTCAAGCAACCCAACCTTCACCCACAGGCATTCAGGCAGTTATATCACATAAGCAAATAGCCTCATGGCAGGCATGCTATCATGGAAACACTTATACGCATGTAGGATGCTAAAGCATAACACTCACAATGTACTCCGAGCCAAAACAATAAACTAGTTAGTGATTATGCATGATCCTAGTTCATGTTAAGATGGCTAATGCAACGCATACAAAATGCAACTAGAAATAGGCTCGACTATTCTAAGATGGCATGTGAAATGCGACAACTCGATACACGTATTCAACTTGAAATTGAAATACGATGCAGTTAGTATGATGCACCGAGCCCGGTGCATGCAATACAGATGAATGATGCAAACATGCGAGCATAAGGATGCTAATTGAAACATGCCCTAAAACTAACCATCAAAAGCAGTTAAGTAAAAGGGAGAAAGACATGGGGTTGGAAGACATTCACACACTCACACACACTTATTTACAAAATTTTCCCTCTCGACAGAGGGTTCGAAAGAATAATACAAATTAACTAACTAACAAGCTAATTAATTATTACATAGCACTTAACTAATTAAACAAATTAATTAAGCTACTAAAGCAGTAAAAAGGCCTCGGGAAGAAGGTCAAATGCATGCATGCTCGGCTCCACTCGGAAATCCATCGCCATGCTTATGCTGCCTCTGTTTACACTGCCCTGCACCTCTGAAAACTGCACGAGTCTCAGGGATGCTTTTGAACCACTCCCTGAGGGTTGTGGGAGGTCACCGGCCAAGTGGAAAGACTACCGGCCATGGGAGACTGTTCATCGACCACAAATGAAGCTCTCGGCCAACAATTCATGGCCGGCCGGCATTGAAGATGGCCGACCGGCCATCTCTTCCTGCAAAAAGCTATTTTGCTGCAGCAGAGGGCAAACAGAGTATGGCAATGCATTTTCAAAGTAATGTGTGCATAACCACCCTCCCTATCATGTCATGAACTCAATGGAGTATGGTTCTCGACCCTCGGACCATCAATCACGCATTTTAATGCATGATGGTCGAAGAAGTCAAGTGTGCATTTAATATCAAATGAAATGCACACAAAACATATGAAGGAGCCCCCAACCTCTATCATGCTTGGTCAAGAGGCAAGGGATGCATGCACAATGCTATGCAACCTAAGCATGCAAGCAAGCTAATGCAACATGATCATGTGAACAAGCATGCAAACATGCATGCATGTAACCACATATCAAACACATGACAAAATGCAAGCTAACAAGCATGCAAAATGCAACTTAAGCATGCAAATATGCAAGGCATGTAACAACATGTGAAGCAAGCATATTTAGACCAATGTAATACATGCATGGTGAACTTAACAAAGTGACACAAGCATACAAGTATATAATGTAATAGGCATGCAACAACATGAAAAAGGCCAAGTATGTAACAACATGCAAGGCAAGCATGTAACAACATGTGAGGGATGGACTTAAACCAAAATGGGCAGCTCTCAAATAGGCCCAAATCAGTGGCCAAAGTCATGAATTGGAGGCATGAAAATGCAAAAACAATCATGCACATGTAAGTGGTCCAATACCTAGGCAACCATGCACAATCCTCAAGCATGGGCAATATGTGATAAACATGAGAATATGACAATACATTAAGCTCTGAAAATATGTGAGGAATGATGTCAAATCAACCAAATGAAGCAAGCAAAGTATGCAAGAAGGTCCAAGGCCTACGGCTAACCAAATGGCTCAAACCATAGCCATACAAGGCAAGTCCCAAAGGGTCAAAGGGACCCAAAACAGTCCCAATGTAGGTCAAGACAAAGCCAAAAACACACTTAGATGGCATCCAAATGACCTAAGCATGGAAGCATACGCAATGATCCATTCAAGAAGCATAAGACAACAACTCTTTAAAGCATTAAAGGAGTGATGAAAACAAGTATTCAAGCATGAAACATGGACTGAAATAGTACAACAAATGATGCCAAATCATTGAAATGGTCCAAGTAATGCATGCTAGTGGTTAGGACACTTAGAGCTAATAAGCTAAATTGCATGGTGGCTATACAAAATAATGCAAGCATGACCAAAACAATGAAAAATAGACCTCAAAGATGGTAAAACATGGCTAAAAGCTTCATGGAACTAAGCCAAAACATGTAAGCATGGTGGTCTAAACAGAAGATGAATGTTAAGGCAAATGAGAGGATTTGCAAAGCAAGTACATGAAGCATGTAAGAGCCAACTAAACCCACCCAAAACAAAGTCATGGCATGCTAAAACAACCCCAAAAACCCACTGAAATGAGGTCAACATGAGCTAGAAGGACATGTTCAAACATGAAGCAGGCAAGACTAGTTTGCAAAATTTACACTACAAGTGTATAAACCAAGCATGGAATGACCAAGATAAGCAAAAACAGTGGCATATGATAGAAAAATAACCACAAATACCAGCTAAGACATGGCCAACATGAACTTAACAAAGGTGCTCACATGTGAGGCAAATATGACAAGTATTGAAGACAATAAGGAGAGGGGATGGCCCTCTCCTTCTTAGGACCTCAAAACACCATCCCCACCACTGAAATCCCTTTGGATTTCAGTGGTGAGAAGGCCAATACAAGGTGGTCCCGAAGCTCACAAAAAAGGCACAAAAATGAGGCCAAACAAGGCCTAAGAGGGGGTAAACAACCCCAAACACAAAAGTGATCTTAAACTAAGATCAAGAGCATGCAAAATCAGAACTTTTATCAATTATAAGTTAAGCTCAAAACAGCATTCAAGATGGGCTAAAAGCTTGTGCAAAAATGGGGAATAAAGAGGGTAGTTTCTCACCCTTGTAGACCCTCTTCAAGAACAAGGCTCCAGCAGGTTTTTTGAGTTTAAACCAAGCCAAGAACACTGAAATCAACCTCCTAGCACCTCAGCAACCAAGGATGGTGTTCTAGTGTGTGTTTGTGTACAATAGTAAGACAATACTACACTTTTGGACACAAAACAAGGCTAAACAAGGAATTATAGATACATGGCTATCTCTATCCTCTCAAGCACAGTTTTTCTGAACCCTGGAGGAGGAAGGAGGAGCTCCCTCTTTATAGAGGCTCAATTCTAAGGCTTCCAAGAGAAGCTAAGCAAAGGAGCCAATCCCTCCATACACATGTATGGAGGGGGGTAATTGTGCGTGCCAGCTGTGCCAGCTGGCACTAAATATCTGCATAAAGCAGATGAACAGGGTTCGGCCAGCAAAAATGGCTGATCGACCAACACAATGGCCGGCCGACTAAATACAATGCCGACCGGCCAACACTGTTGGCCGATGGCAAGGAATCAAGGCCAGTGGCTTCAAGCCATGGCCGGTGGGGTGTGGGGATAGCCAACAAGCCATTTCCTACCCTCATGAGCCAAAACACAAGTGTTTGGTCCACAACCAAGCACAAAACAAACAAGTTGAGAGATCTTGAGCCAAGGCACGCAACCAAGACCTCTGAGAACTCAAAACGAATACAAACATGGATGATCATCAAGTGTTTAAACGATGACGTCCAAGTCTTGAGGACGGTTAAAAATGGAGTGTCTACACATATGAAGTTCTTTACATCAATATCCCGAATCTTTGCAAGGGGTTCGGCTTCAGCCCACTTGGTGAAGTAATCTATTGCCACGAGTAGGAACTTCTTTTGTCCAGTCGCTTGAGGCATTTGTCCAACAAGATCCATGCCCCATTGGGCAAATGGATAAGGGCTGGATAACTGGGGTAGGGTTCAAATTCGCTGCTGGTTGGTGTATCAAAGGTGCAAACCTCTGACACTTCTCACACTTTCTGACATAAGCTTCAGCATCTTTCTGCATGTAGGGCCACCAATACCCCTAAGTAATGGCCCTATGAGCAAGTGACCTGCCCCCAGTGTGGCTTCCACATACTCCTTCATATATTTCATACAGGAAGTCTTCAATTTGTGAAGGATGCACACACCTCAAAAGGGGACCAGTAAAAGATCTTCTGTAGAGATGCCCTTCTGCTGTCAGACTGAATCTTGCCGACTTCAGTCTGATCTTATGTGCTTCTTTATGATTATCTGGTAGTTTTCCATCTCTAAGGAATACTATTATCGCATCCATCCAGCTTGGTCCCATCTCCACACACATTGTCTCATGCTCTGTGTTTAGTGGTTCTACACTTGGACCTGACAAGTAGTCAACCATTATTGTCCTTGCCTCTCATGGTTTTATTGCACTAGCCAGGTTGGCCAAGGCATCAGCATGGCTATTGTCATCTCGGCTAACTTGCTGTAGTCGACAATTTTGGAATAATGCTATCAGTCTGCCCACCTCATTTACATAGGCCATCATTCTTTCATCTCAGGCTGCGTATTCGCCTATTGCCTGGTTGACAATAAGCTGG
Source organism: Camellia granthamiana (assembly GCA_036172215.1). Taxonomy (NCBI): domain Eukaryota; kingdom Viridiplantae; phylum Streptophyta; class Magnoliopsida; order Ericales; family Theaceae; genus Camellia; species Camellia granthamiana. The sequence goes on along the minus strand of CM069910.1, from coordinate 23,268,763 downwards.
GAGTCATAGAAGACCATTTCCTCATCGGCTTCCATTACTGCTGCCAACTTTAATCCTGCAATCAGTGCTTCATACTCTGCTTTGTTGTTTGAGGCCTTAAACGCCAAATGAATGGATTGTTCCAACATCTGCCCGTCCGGCGATACTAGCACTACTCTTGCCCCCGCTCCTTGTCGGTTTGGACTTCCATCAACAAACAGGTAGAATGAGTCACCGACGTAAAAACTACAGGGTCTGAGTTTCTCTTCTTTCCTCTGTTCCACTATCCCCAGCTGGGTTTCTCCTTGTTCACCTGGACAACGTACACCCCGGCTCAACGGAGCCCGATGTATGATGGCGCCTAGTATGAACTCGACCACGAAGTTGGCCAAAACTTGACCTTTGATTACTGTTCTAGGTCTGAATTCCAGGTCATATTGACCCAACATTACTGCCCATCTGGCTATTCTGCCTGTCAGATCTCCTTGCTACAACAGAGACTTCAATCTTGTGGGCTTGAAAGTAATGATTCAACTTCTTGGAGGCCATTACTAAAGCCAGTGTCAGTTTCTCCAAGGGTAGATATCTGGTCTCTGCATCTGCTAGGGTTTTACTCACGTAGTAAACTGTCCTTTGTTCTTCCTTTTCTTATCTGATTATCACTGCACTCACTACATGCTCTGAACCGCCAAGTATAAGAGCAGCTCCTCTCCAGGTACTGGATTTGAGAGAACTGGAGCAGTGGTCAAGTATTTCTTCAAGTCGGCCAGAGCGACTTCACACTCTTCTGTCCATAAGAAGTCTGTGGCTTTCTTCACTAAACTGAAGAAAGGTTTGCATTTGTCAGAGCTTCTGCTTATGAATCTATTTAGGGAATCTGCACTTGTTTTGCCGACGTTAGGCTTTTCAACTCTAAGATGGCCTTGATTTGATCCGGGCTTGCCTCAATGCCCTTTCTGGTGACCAAGTATCCCAGGAACTTCCCTGACCTAACTCCAAATGCGCACTTTGATGCATTAAGTCAGAGCCAAAATGTCCTTAGGATATCAAAGACTGTCTTCAGGTCGGCCAAATGATTCTCAGGTTCCTTGGTCTTTACGACCATGTCATCCATGTATACTGTCACGACCCAAACCCACCCTTGAAGGTTTAGCACCGTAACCGGCCAGTAATCCGTAGATTACCAAGGCCTCTGTACAGATTAGCAATTAATAAGGGGTTGCGGAAGCAATAATACATAATAGATAAGGTTCAATGAGCTGTGATAACATACATGGGACAGAAGAATTTAAAACTTATTTATATACATAAACATGCTAGTTCAGATACACAACATGTACAAGTATTTACAGAAAGTACTTCCCAAGATTTGACTTAACAGAACAGACACAAAGACCAACATGAATTACAAAAACAGCCATGGCATTAGACTTTGATCGGAACCTCCTCAGGAGGCACAACGGTTGGCTGACAAAACAGAACAGTAGGCCATCAACTCTGGCCCTGGTCATCCGCCGGCTCACCTACATATATATAATAAACTGTGAGTGAAAGCCCAGTGAACAATAACAGAGTAAAGGGGTTTTCAATGAATGTGTCCATACATATTCAGAATTCATAATTCAGTTCATATCAAAATCATACTTGTCCAGGTCATTTACAGAAATCATAAGTCTTGCATAAGCATACGTGATACATTCATTAGCTCTCACAGATACACTTGACCCATAAAGGCAAACAGTTGACCCATAAAGGGACGGCCATAAAGGCAAACAGTTGTCCCATAAAGGGACGGCCATAAAGGCAAATAGTTGACTCACGTGCATGGAGACTAAACAGTTGGCTCATGAGACGTACAGTTGAACCATAAATGGGACGTAAGGATCCATAACAGTTGGCTCATGAGACGTACAGTTGGCCCATAAAGGGACGAAACAGAACATATTTGAGGCTAAGTATGTCACGAATACATTTCAGAAAACATTGGACAACCATTCATTCATACAGAAAATATCATTTTAGAAAACAGATCTTGTTTCATCACACAAAAAGTAGATACAGTTTGAACATAACTTTACTAAGTTATTACTCACAGATGATTGATAGCTCTAACTAGATGGTAAGGCGGCACTCCACTCGTTCTGAGGCGCGTGACCTACATGAACACACATACAACATACACACTTGAAACATCCTTTCGAAATACACACAACTTGTTTCGTTTGCCCTCAATGTGTTTCCAACCTTTAATTCCCATTAAGGAGTCTTAAACATGACCTAGGAATGTCTAGGATGGAATGAGGATGCAAGAATGCCTTGGAAAACATTTCGTAAAACTTGCTGAAATAAGGTCCACGCTTGAGCGTGGATTACCCCGCTCGAGCGGACATGCAATGCTGAGGATCCGCTCGAGCGTAAACTTTCTCGCTCGAGCGGACTGAAAAAGTACTGGATGCTCGAAAATCACGCTCGATGGGCGCTCGATACCCGCTCGAGCGTGCATTACTCTGCTCGAGCGGACTGCAAAACACATGAAAGTACTGGATGCACGAATTTCACGCTCGAGCGCCACATACCCCGCTCGAGCGTGAGTCCTCAAGATTTGAACCTCAAGCTCAAAACTCAACTTTAAAGCATCAAAATCGATCCTTTTGGGCTAATTTTCTGGAAAACACTTCAAAACTCATAATATGACATGTTTCAAAGCTCAATTTGTAAAATCAAGGCCCAAAGGTGAGTCAATTGAACACAATTTCAAAGAAGCTTCAAGAATTATGTAAAAACATGACATGCATGAGTTTCATTGGATTTCAAAGCTTCAAACCAAGGTCACATTGGCAAATTGGTGGAAAAACATGATGAATACATGGGTCACAATTAGGATATAGGCTTGCATGCAAGGAATTCCATGAAAAACAACTTCAAATGCTATGTTATGAACATGCATGCATGATTTAGCTCCCAATCCAACATTGTAAACCAATTTCTAGCTCTAGTTACCAATTAACCATGAACTATGCAAGAATTGATCTTAAACTCACAATTAAAAGGAAAAAAAGCTCCTACCTTAAACCTTGAATGCCAAGTCTAGGAGCTCAATTTTGCAAAGCCTCTTCAAATCTCCTAAGCTCCAAGTCAAAACTTAGTTGAAACCAATTCTTTCTTCTCACTCTCCTCTCACCCACGGTTTAGCCTCTCAAAGATGAACAAAATGTTGTAAAACTAAGTCTCCAGGTTGCCTAGTAAGTGGCCCACTCACAATGGCAAAAGTGTAAATACCTAGGTTCAATTAGTTTAACATTATTAAATCTGATTTAAACATTCCAAATCAAATTTTAATTAAACCTATCATAAAATCTAACTAATACAGAACACTAATCAAATTCGGAATCGGGCGCCGATAAGGCTTTCAATTCGCAGTTCGAAGTTTAAAACATGAACAGAGATTTCTACCCTGAACAAATATAAACACATAAGTCATGCAATACACATGCAAATTAATTTCAGATTTCTTCTTAATTACTGTTAAGCATGACTAATCATGAATTAGCATTAATCGGAGGTCAGGGTCATTACAGTCTTCCCCCCTTAAAAGAGTTTGGTCCTCCAAACTCGAATTACCTTCATTTGGAATCAACATTGGGTCCAATGGGAACAAATCCGGATATCTCTTTAGCATGTCTTCCTCGGTTTCCCAAGTTGCATAGGTTCCTCCGTGGTTTTGCCAATCAACTTTCACCAACGGTATTGCTTTGTTTCTCAACTTTTTGATCCGACGATTCACAATCTGGATAGGTCTCTCCTCATAAGTGTAGTCATCCTTCAAAAGCACGTATTGGTTCAATGATGTGGAGTGGATCTCTCAAATATTCCCGAAGCATCGATACATGAAAGACATTGTGCATATGTTCCATTACAGGAGGTAAAGCTATCCGATAAGACACCGGATTGATCTTTTCGAGAATTTCATAAGGTCCAACATACCTTGGCGCCAATTTGCCCTTAACACCAAACCGAGTTTGACCCTTCATCGGGGTCACTTTAATGAACACGTGGTCCCCAACTTCATATTCCCTCTCTCTTCTTCGAACATCGGCATAGCTCTTCGGTCGACTCTGGGCAGTTTTCAGACGCTGCTGTATTAGTTTCACTTTCTCAGTGGTTTCTTACACAAGTTCCGATCCCAACAAAGGTCTATCACCTACTTCAGCCCAACATATCGGAGAGTGACACTTTCTTCCATATAAAGCTTCGTAAGGAGCCATTCCAATGCTTGAATGGTAACTGTTGTTGTACACAAACTCCGCTAATGGCAAGTAAGTCTCCCAATTCTCTTGGAGGTCTAACACACACATTCTGAGCATATCCTCCAAAGTTTGATTCGTTCGTTCAGTTTGTCAGTCAGTCTGTGGGTGATAGGCACTGCTCAGTCTCAATTCAGTCCCCAAAGCCTGTTGCAAACTCTGCCAAAATCTCGATACAAACTTTGAGTCCCTGTCAGATACAATAGATACTGGCACTCCATGCAATCTCACAATTTCAATCATGTAAATAATGGCCAATCTATCAGTATTATAGATGGTTTTGACAGGCAGAAAATGGGCAGACTTAGTTAATCGGTCAACTATAACCTAGATAGAGTCCATACCTCGAGAAGAACGAGGCAATCCTACAATGAAATCCATGGTAATGTGCTCCCATTTCCATTCCGGTATTGGGAGTGGTTGTAGCAAACCAGCGGGTCGTTGATGTTCAGTTTTAACCTGTTGACACTGTAGACATCTAGCCACAAAGTCTGCAATACTCTTTTTCATTCCAGGCCACCAAAAATTCTGTTTCAAATTATGATACATCTTCGTGTTCCCCGGATGCATAGAAAATTTACTACTGTGAGCTTCGATCATAACACGTTTTCTCAAATCATAACAATCAGGTACACAAAGACAGTTCTGAAATTTCAGCGCATCATTCTCAAACACAAATCCCGGCCTTGGCTTTGAGTCAAATTCCTCCATAATCTTTTTCAGATGTTCATCTTCACACTGTTTCTGTTTGATTTCATCAAGAATTGTCGGCTGAGCGGCAATAGCAGTTAATAGCCCATCTTGTTCTAGGTCAATCAGCAATTCCTTTCAGTTAGATAGCAAACATGACAAATTTGCACTGGATTTTCGGCTCAAGGCATCTGCTATGGTATTAGCCTTTCCTGGGTGATACAAGATTTGCAAATCATAATCCTTGATTAATTCTAACCATCGCCTCTATCTCATATTCAACTCCTTTTGGGTAAAGAAATATTTCAAACTCTTATGGTCTGTATACACCTCACAAGTTACCCCATACAAATAATGACGCCATATTTTCAAAACAAACACTACGGCTGCAAGTTCGAGATCATGTGTTAGGTAATTCTTTTCATGAGGTCGAAGTTGTCTAGAAGCATAGGCGATCACCCTTCCGTTTTGCATTAGTACACACCCCAAGCCTTTATAAGAAGCATCACTGTACACTTGGAACCCATCAGTACCATTAGGCAAAGTTAAGATTGGTGCAGTCACTAACCTGGTTTTCAGCTCTTGGAAAGCTGCCTCTCTTTGTTCATTCCAGTCAAACGGCATATTTTTCTAAGTTAACAAAGTCAATGGCAAGGCAAGCTTAGAAAAATCTTTCACAAACCTCCGGTAGTAACCTGCAAGTCCCAGAAAACTTCGGACTTCTGTCACATTGGTCGGTCTAGGCCAATCCACAACGGCTTCAATTTTTTGAGGGTCAACAGAAACACCATTTTTGTCGATTACATGGCCTAAGAACGCCACACTATCAAGCCAGAATTCGCATTTGGACAGTTTAGCATACAGTTTCTTTTCCCTCAAGATCTGCAAGGTGATTCTCAGATGATTCTCATGTTCTTCCCTGTCTTTAGAATAGATCAAGATATCATCAATAAATACAACAATGAAGTCATCCAGATATGATTTAAACACCCTATTCATAAGATCCATGAAAGCAGCAGGTGCATTAGTCATCCCAAACGACATTACTAAAAATTCATAATGTCCATATCTAGTTCGGAATGCAGTTTTCTCTATGTCCTCAGCTCTAACCTTTAATTGATGATACCCAGACCTGAGGTCAATTTTGGAAAACACTTGGGCACCCTGAAGTTGGTTAAACAAATCATCTATTCGGGGCAAATGGTATTTGTTCTTGATAGTCACTTTGTTCAGTTCTCGGTAGTCTATACACAATCTCAAAGATCCATCCTTCTTTTTAACAAACAAGACTGGAGCCCCCCAAGGTGAAGTACTCGGACGGATAAACTTCTTATTTAACAGTTCTTGAAGCTGGGTTTTCAATTCTTTCAATTCAGAGGTAGACATTCTATAAGGAGTCTTGGAGATAGGTTGTGTCCCTGGAAACAGCTCAACAATGAATTTAATTTCTCTATCAACTAAGTCCGCAGGTAAGTCATTTGGAAACACATCGGGAAATTCACAGGCAACAGGGATTGTTTCTACAGTAGGACTGTCAGATGGTGCAGTCAGTATACAACACAGATATCCCCTACATCCTTTCTTAAGGAGTTTTACAGCTTTCATAGCCAAAATCAAATATGGGGGCGAAACTACCCCATTCCCAATAAAGGTAAATTCAGGCATACCCGGTGGTCTAAACACAATAGTTTTATTTGCACAGTCACTGGTAGCACAGTATTTAGTCAACCAGTCCATTCCCAAAATACAATCAAAATGAGTAATGTCCAAGGGTAACAAGTCTACATACAACATCATATTGCCAATCACAACATCACATGCTGGGTAAACATGAGTACACATCATAGAATCCCCGGATGGCGTAGATACAGATAACACATATGTCATAAGTTCTAATGGTCTATTCAAGTTTTTAGAAAAAGCATGCGATACAAAGGAATGCGTAGAACCAGAATCTATCGATACACATGCATTTTGAGAACATATAGGGAGTGTACCTGACACCACAGTATAGGTGTTCAGTACGTCACCAGGCACTAAGGCAAACACTCGGCCTTGTCTCAGAGGTTCTTTCCCAGTATTGGCTTTGACATTGGTTTTGGCCACAGAAGCGGATCCGGCTGAACTCGCCGCAGGACGGCTAGTGTTCTCATACCTGAATAGACAATCTCTCACTACATGCCCTGGTTGGCCACATCGATAACAAGCACTAGATACTCGGTGGCACACACCCTTGTGCTTTTTACCACAGTCAGAACAGACCAGAAAAGATCCACTACTTTGACTCTAGCTGTTTGTAGACCCTGTATTCTGCTTCTTACTGACAAAGGACCGGCCTCTTTTAAAACCAAACCCAGATCTTTTTCCTCTCCACTCATTTGTTGTAGTTGCTGGAGCTTTGCTTTGTTTCATAGCGGCTATGGTAGCTTCCGCCATTAAGGATCTGTCCAAAACTTCCACATAAGTAGGCAATTTCAACACGCCTACCCGATCAAACACCTCCAAATCTAATCCACACTCAAATTTTCGTGCTTTCTTGTAATAAGTGTCCACCATATGTGGAGCAAACCGTGCCAGTTCGGTGAACTTAGCCTCATACTCTGCTACTGCCATCCTTTCCTGTTTGAGTTCTTGAAATTCCGACACTTTCCGATCCCTAAAACATTGGGGAAAGTACTTGTCGTAGAAAATAGCATTAAACTGTGCCCATGCCATATTCCCATTGTTGTTTCGGATCAGTAACCACCACCTTCGGGCTTCATCTTTCAAAGTATAAGTGGCTAAGAGGACTTTCTGGACTTCGGTATAAGGGAACACTTCCTACAGTTTTTCCATTTCCAGTAACCATGTCTCTGCTTTCAGCGGTTCAATTCCACCATAGAAAGCTGGCGACTTCATTTTCATAAACTTCTATGTCAAGTTAATAAGGTCATTATTGTCTGTTTCAGCCTTCACCGGCGGAGGTGGAGGGGGCAAAGGTTGTTGCCTCTGTTGTTGTATCAAGGTTTCAGTTAATGCTGCCAACATCTGTTCCATTCGGCCCATGCGAGCCTCTAAAGATTCACCTTCACCACTTCCCCTTGCATTGTCCATCTTACTATACACATATCAAATGATAATAAACACAGGCATAATCTTATTAATTTCCCTCAATTCATTTATTTAAATATACATTCAGTTTTCATGTTCAGTTGTATTACCACACTCTCACACATGCAGATGGAATGCCCCTAACTCTTACTAGGACATCCTAAGCTCATACGGACCTGTGTGTGCGGTAGAACACGTGCTCTGATACCACTCTGTCACGACCCAAACCCGCCCCTGAAGGTTTAGCGCCGTAACCGGCCAGTAATCCGTAGATTACCAAAAGCCTCTGTACAGATTAGCAATTAATAAAGGGCTGCGGAAGCAATAATATATAATAGACAAGGTCCAATGAGCTGTGATAACATACATGGGACAAAAGAATTTAAAACTTATTTATATACATAAACATGCTAGTCCAGATACACAACATGTACAAGTATTTACAGAAAGTACTTCCCAAGATTTGACTTAACAGAACAGACACAAAGACCAGCATGAATTACGAAAACAGCCATGGCATTAGACTTTGATCGGAACCTCCTCAGGAGGCACAACGGTTGGCTGAAAAAACAGAACAGTAGGCCATCAACTCTGGCCCTGGTCATCCGCCGGCTCACCTACATATATATAATAAATTGTGAGCGAAAAACCAATGAACAATAACAGAGTAAAGGGGTTTTCAATGAATGTGTCCATACATATTCAGAATTCATAATTCAGTTCATATCAAAATCATACTTGTCCAGGTCATTTACAGAAATCATAAGTCTTGCATAAGCATACGTGATACATTCATTAGCTCTCACAGATACAGTTGACCCATAAAGGGACGTCCATAAAGGCAAACAGTTGACCCATAAAGGGACGGCCATAAAGGCAAACAGTTGACTCACGTGCATGGAGACTAAACAGTTGGCTCATGAGACATATAGTTGACCCATAAATGGGATGTAAGGATCCATAACAGTTGGCTCATGAGACGTACAGTTGGCCCATAAAGGGACGAAACAGAACATATTTGAGGCTAAGAATGTCACGAATACATTTCAGAAAACATTGGACAACCATTCATTCATACAGAAAATATCATTTTAGAAAACAGATCTTGTTTCATCACACAGAAAGTAGATACATTTGAACATAACTTTACTAAGTTATTACTCACAGATGATTGATAGCTCTAACTAGATGGTAAGGCGGCACTCCACTTGTTCTGAGGCGCGTGACCTACATGAACACACATACAACATACACACTTGAAACATCCTTTCGAAATACACACAACTTGTTTCATTTGCCCTCAATGTGTTTCCCACCTTTAATTCCCATTAAGGAGTCTTAAACATGACCTAGGAATGTCTAGGATGGAATGAGGATGCAAGAATGCCTTTGGAAAACATTTCGTAAAACTTGCTGAAATAAGGTCCACGCTTGAGCGTGGATTACCCCGCTCGAGCGGACATGCAATGCTGAGGATCCGCTCGAGCGTAAACTTTCTCGCTCGAGCGGACTAAAAAAGTACTGGATGCTCGAAAATCACGCTCGATGGGCGCTCGATACCCGCTCGAGCGTGCATTACCCCGCTCGAGCAGACTGCAAAACACATGAAAGTACTGGATGCACGAATTTCACGCTCGAGCGCCACATACCCCGCTCGAGCGTGAGTCCAAAATCTGGAATTTCAAGATTTGAACCTCAAGCTCAAAACTCAACTTTAAAGCATCAAAATCGATCCTTTTGGGCTAATTTTCTGGAAAACACTTCAAAACTCATAATATGACATGTTTCAAAGCTCAATTTGTAAAATCAAGGCCCAAAGGTGAGTCAATTGAACACAATTTCAAAGAAGCTTCAAGAATTATGTAAAAACATGACATGCATGAGTTTCATTGGATTTCAAAGCTTCAAACCAAGGTCACATTGGCAAATTGGTGGAAAAACATGATGAATACATGGGTCACAATTAGGATATAGGCTTGCATGCAAGGAATTCCATGAAAAACAACTTCAAATGCTATGTTATGAACATGCATGCATGATTTAGCTCCCAATCCAACATTGTAAACCAATTTCTAGCTCTAGTTACCAATTAACCATGAACTATGCAAGAATTGATCTTAAACTCACAATTAAAAGGAAAAAAAGCTCCTACCTTAAACCTTGAATGCCAAGTCTAGGAGCTCAATTTTGCAAAGCCTCTTCAAATCTCCTAAGCTCCAAGTCAAAACTTAGTTGAAACCAATTCTTTCTTATCACTCTCCTCTCACCCACGGTTTAGCCTCTCAAAGATGAACAAAATGTTGTAAAACTAAGTCTCAAGGTTGCCTAGTAAGTGGCCCACTCACAATGGCAAAAGTGTAAATACCTAGGTTCAATTAGTTTAACATTATTAAATCTGATTTAAACATTCCAAATCAAATTTTAATTAAACCTATCATAAAATCTAACTAATACAGAACACTAATCAAATTCGGAATCGGGCGCCGATAAGGCTTTCAATTCGCAGTTCGAAGTTTAAAACATGAACAGAGATTTCTACCCTGAACAGATATAAACACATAAGTCATGCAATACACATGCAAATTAATTTCAGATTTCTTCTTAATTACTGTTAAGCATGACTAATCATGAATTAACATTAATCAGAGGTCAGGGTCATTACATATACCTCCACTGTTTTGCCTATTAGATGTCTAAACATCTTAGTCACCAATCTTTGGTAAGTTGCTCCTGCATTTTCCAACCCAAAAGGCATCACTCTGTAGCAATATAGCCCTTTTGGGGTGATAAATGCAGTCTTCTCCTCATCGGGGGGTACATGGCTATCTGATGATACCCCCTATAAGCGTCCAGGAAGCTCATCTGTCACTACCCGAACCTGCCCCCAAAAGTTTGGACATGACCGGCCAGACTCGAAGCCTTAACATAGTTATTTTAAATGTTACTCAAGCTTGGGGCCTGAACGGAAGCAAAATAATAGAAGAACAAACATTCATTGAGCTGTGACTAAATACTAGGATCATGTTGCATTACCAAACTTACAATACATTCTATGTACCATGCACACCAATGAAAACAAAAGAGAATCAACTCAAAAGTTAAGTGTTAACGACATCTATGTACATATCTATTGTTTCCCAAGGTTTGTAATAAAACATGCCACCTTAGGGATTTGCCAAAATATAACAAAAAAGTCAGTTCGGGTGACTCAGCAAAACGGGAATAGCTACAGGCTTTTGAGCTGACCTAGGGTTGACCCGCAAGCTGGTTACCTACAAAACATTCAGGAGAGTAGAGTGAGCAAAGCTCAGTGAATGATAGTAGTACAAACGATTTAAAAGAAACATAACAAACATGGGTTAACAATGCATGTTCACATATCATAATTTCACTTCTTTTTTTTTTCTTCCTTTCAGAACAGCCTCGGGCCCATGTAAGACAGAACGGCCTTAGGCCCAATAAAATACAGAACGGCCTTGGGCCCATTTTAATAGCAAAACAGCCTTAGGCTCATCATGGTAGCAAAACGACCTTAAGCCCAATAAAGTACAGAACGGCCCATATAAGACAGAACGGCCTTAGGCCCAATAAAATACAAAACGGCCCATGTAAGACAGAACGGCCTTAGGCCCAATAAAATACAAAACGGCCCATGTAAGACAGAACAGCCTTAGGCCCAATAAAATACAGAACGGCCTTGAGCCCATCGTATCAACAGACAGAACGACCTTGGGTCCATAATTCACATACCGAAGTTCAACATATATCAACATATCTCATATGACATAAGGCGTCCACTAAAGAGTGAATAGGATCTTAAACAACACATACATAACATAACACGTGAGCAGAACATCATACTACGCTACTACCACTCACAGTGATGTGGGTGAACGCTGGTTCCCTCCTGCGGATGCCCTACACAGAGCACATAAAGCGTAACTACATCACCTTTTCTCAATTTCCCTTCATTTCTTGTTATTTAATTCGCTATGTTTCATGTAATTAAACGCATTATAGGAACATCAAACGAGTATAATAACACATTTAGAGGGTCAAAAAGGATGTAAGAAAATTACAAAATTTCCCAACTTGTGCGCCGCATGTGCGGGCCGCATGTGCCTTTTTAGCAAAATACTCCCAATCTTCTCCCCTGTTTTTCGCATGTGCAGCTGTGAGCCCCGCACGTGCGGTCGTTTACTTTGTTTCCTGTCCGAAACTCCAACAATTCTAAGGCACAAGGGAATAATCACATAGCTAAAATTAAAACAAATTCACCCCAAGAATAGAACATATAAACATGTGAATATGTAAATTAAATTAAGATCAAGACTTGTTTATTGGGCTTGTACATCTCCAATCTTCCATAAATTCCTCATTCTCACCATGAAATATATATTTAGATATACATGTATATGTATCATATAAGCTCAAACATACCAAAGAATGAGTTTTAACTTATCATTGAGGTCAATTTCCATCACACACACATAAGAGACCCATGATCATTTGTATAATTGATTAATTACAATTAAACCCTAGTTTTCATGGAGGATGCTTCATTCCAAGCTTAAGTCAAACCAATTGAAGAGAAATTGATGATTGAAAGTAATCTACACTTACTTTAAGTTGTATTCTTCAATTATCCCTAGCAAGATCTCCAATCTCTAAGTTCTTCTCTTTGCTCTCTTCCTTTCCTCTTCTTTCTCTTTCTCTTAGGGGCCCTCCAGGATTTCCACCCAATAAAAGATAGAGGCGAGTTAAACAAAGGGACTTATATAACATACACTTTAGGTCTTTGGCTTCTAAACTTGCCAAACAGGCCTTAACGAATCAGATAAAATAGATTTTCAATTAAACTTCCCGAGTAGCTATAAAAATTCCCACTAGCATGTTCTCATAATCAATTTCAGTTTATCGCCCCTCTACGGCTTTAAATTTCCAATTTAACATTTTAATTTTAACAGATGTGTGCCAATAATCAACAGATAGGAAATCATGATCAAACAATTCACACATGTAAGCATAACTTTGCATGGAATTTCACATTAAACATATAATTTCTCAGAGATCTAGGGATATAAAGCATGTAAGAGGGTCGGGTTATTACATCATCCTTCCACACCCTGAAGTGGCATCCACCAATTGGTCAATCTTGGATAGTGAGAAATTGTCTTTGGGACAAGTCTTGTTCAGGTTGGTAAAGTCCACACAGACCCTCTACTTTCTATTCTTTTTCTTCACAACAACCGTGTTTGATAGCCATGTTGGGTAGTTTATCTCTCGAATGGCTCTAGCCTCTAGAAGTTTATCCACTTCCTCTTCTACTGCCTCAACATGCATCAATGTAGGCCTCCTTGCTCGTTGGATGACAGGTTTGGCCGACCTGTCGACATTCAGTCTATGGCAAGTGACCTCGGGGTCAATGCCAGGCATCTTGTATGGCGTCCAGGCAAACACTTCAAGGTTTACTCTCAAGAATGCCTCTAATTCTTTTTCCTCTTCCTCAGCCAAGCTTGAGCCGAGAAGGAAGAAGCACTCCTCATCTCCTTGCTGGACTAAGATCTTCTTTAGGGCTTCCTCACTTTTCTCAGCTAGTTCTTTGCCGACATCCTCAATGACTTCCATGTCCTCATCTTCAATCTCTGTTGCTTCTGCTTCTCATATGTTGCAGGTGGATTTCATTGCTGCTATGGAACAGTTCTTTGCCTTCACCTGATCCCCTCTGACCTCCACAATTCCATGTTCCATTGGGAACCGCAACAGCTTGTGCAATGTTGAAGGAATAGCCCCCATTGCATGCGGCCATGGCCTTCCAAGGATAACATTGTAAGGGGAGGGGGTATCAATTATTGTGAACTCTGTGTTTACCTTCTTGGTGCCAACCTGCACCTCCAAACTTACTGCTCCTACGGTTCACGTCGGCATGCCATTGAACCCGACCATTGGACCATTGGATTGTTCCAGATCATCTTGGTGAAGGCCAAGCTCCTTGTAACACTTGACATACATGATGTCGCAAGAGCTGCCCTGGCTGATCAGAATTCACTTTACCTGGTACTCTCCAATCTAGAGAGATATTACCAAAGCATCGTTGTGTGGATGCTGCACCATCTCTAGGTCGTCTTCAGTAAAGGACACTATTAGTCCTTGGCACTCGTCTGCCCTAGGTCTTTTCTGTCGGACCTGATACACATGTTGTAAGTGTTTTACCTTCTGAGTTTCCCCACGTATTTCGTTTTCATTGACTTTCGAGTGAATCACATTGATCACTTGAGGTCCGCCTGCTTGCCGTTGTGGCGCTGGGGGAGGTGGTGCTGTCGGTGCCTGAGGCAGTCTCGCTTGCTCTTCCCTTGTCCTGGCCTCATCTACTAGGTCCCTTAAATGACCTTGTCTTACCAGGTCTTCCAGATGTGTTTTTAGGGCTCTGCACCCCTGAGTTAGATGTCCATCCTCATTATGTGTCACGACCCAAACCCGCCCCTATAGGTTTAGCATCGTAACTAGCCAGTAATCCTGGGATTACCAAAGGCCTCTGAGACATAATGTCATAATATTAGGGGCTAACGGAAGCAAATAAAAAATATACAACATCCATTGAGCTGTGCAGACTTATAGGAGACAGAAAAATTTGAAACTTTTTATATACATATTTACACACCATTCTTACGTCATCATATATATATCAGATTAGACAAAAAGGGACATAGCCCTATTTATAAAATAAACAAAGACTTGTTTAACCAACAAGAAAACAAAATTTGTACTTTATGTACTTAGCCATAACCACTAGACATATCCGGAACCTTCACGGGAGGCACATAGGTTAGCTGACAAAACAGAGTCCAGGCAGAAGCTCTAGGCCTGGTCACGCGGCTAATCACCTACATACATAAATAATATAGTAAGCTGAAGCCCAGTAAATAATAACAAAGTAAAGGGTTTGGTGAATGATGTCCATACACAAAAACAGAGTCTTGTACATAGAATAGATTCATATTCGTCTTCTTATTCAATTTATATACAGAAATCAGAATTCATATTCGATCATACATAGTTCATCTGTTAGCGCTACAAATCACATACCAAGCATCAAAGGTCATACTTGTCAGTTCTATAAAGGAACCTCCAGCCGGGTAAGGATAACTTGTCAGTTCCATAAATGAACCTCCGGACTGGGAACTTGTAAACTTGTCAGTTCCACTTAGGAACCTCCAGCCGGGTATAGATAGCTTGTCAGTTCCATAAAGAACCTTCGGACTGGGAACTTGTAACATACTTGAATCATAGCATAATGTCACTTGTAACATACTTGAATCACAGCATAATGTCACTTGTAACATACTTGAATCATAGCATGATGTCACTTGTAACATACTTGAATCATAACATAATGTCACTTGTAACATACTTAAATCATAGCATAATGTCATTTGTAACATACTTGTCAGAGTTGGACAATCATTCATGGAATAAAACATAGTATCTTATTAAACAGATCTTACTTCATAGACAGAAAGTATCTTATCTTGTACTTAGCTTTACTAAGTTATTAGTCACAATGTTCTTGTGCTTGGTTCATTCATGCGCCTGACCCTACATAATTCATAACATATTGGGTCATATTACAATTCATTCCGTTCTTTAACTTGTTTAACATTCTTAGGCTCCTTTAATGCTATTTAATTCATTTACAATGTTTAATGCATGCCTAAGAGTGCTTTGAAATGAAAGAGAACAGAAAACGAAACATAGAACATCCTTTCAAAATTTCTGAAACAGGGCCCTCCGCTTGAGCGTAGCTTCGGCCGCTCGAGCGGACCCCTTTGGTCTGCAAAAGTACTGGTTGCTTGCAACTTACGCTCGAGCGAGACTTTTGACGCTCGAGCAAGGAGTCTAGTAAAACAGGGTGCGCTCGAGCGGGACTCTACACGCTCGAGCGGACAGGTCGAATTCTGAGTTTTTCCAGATTATGTTTGAGTTTCAAACTTGGTTCCAACCAATGTAATTAATATCATAAGACATATATATAACTTTCAACATGAATATAAGGGCCAATTTTACAAGATTTGAATCTCAAATTTACATAAATCCATCTTATAAACTTGAATCATATCAAACTCACTTCATAACTTCAGAGCCCATGCAAATTAATTTTCAACTTAAATATAGGCTTGATTTTCAACTTAAATAGTACAATTGATTATCAACTTCATGAAATTCAACATTATCATGCTTGCATGTGCCAAATAGCCTTCAATTCGTTATGAAATGCATGTTTGTACTCAAATATGCAAACTCTTAAATAATCAAGAGAATATGATCCATTTTAAATCATTTACATCAAAACTTCTTTAATTTATAAATTAAGCTCATTGTTCATAAACCCATAAATTTCCAAAGCTTGATTCTTATTTCATCAAAACATGAAATCCATTATTAGAAATCTATGATGCATGTACAATTAAAATATTAAACTTGTAGAACTTGTCCATGCATGTAGAAATTAGACTCAATTCATGCATGATATTCCAAAACCAAACCCAAAGTAATTAATTTCTCATTTAACTTCATAAACTTGATCTTGGCTCTAATTCTTCATTTTCCTGTCAATTCTCATAGCAAACATTGCATATATGTAATTCCAATAAAAGTAACTAATTTAATATATTCAATAACATGTTTAAATTAAATAAAACTCTTAAATTACATTACATGCATGGATTAGAGATTAAAATCAACCAATTTCCTTCCATAATTTTGAATCCAATTCAATTTCTTCATCATTTTAGTAATTCCTCTTAAATCATGAAATTGAAATTATAAACTCTTTTGAAGAAATATTTGCATCTATGAAATTAGGATCAAAACTATTGATTTTATATTTTTTTTCCAAGCAAATCATAATTTAATTCTTGAATTGGTCTAATTTAGATTTTTATTAATTTTCTTCATATCTAACCGAAATTTAAACTCATAATTTTATTTTTTTTTAAACATGAATTAAATCTAAAACTTTGAAATTCTAACATGCATGTGAGGATGAGCCTCAAACTTATGAAGAATAATAAAATCAAACTCAAGCTAATTAATTTTTCCAAATTTATTTCCTTAAATCATAGATGTTCTAAAATATGTTTAATTTGAATCAAACTCTTAAATGCATGGGTTAATAATCAAAGTCAAAACCCATATTTATTTTTTAATTCCTCCAAATTACATGCATGTAAAAATAAGACCCAAATTCATGTAAGATATTCAACATCAAACCAAAAATAATCAATTTCCATGTTCATTTCCATAACCGTGAGCCTAGCTTTAAATTCTTACTCAAAACCCAATTTCTTACAACTTACAAGAAATTGATCCCATAGTCTCCTTAATCTCAAGTATTATATATAGATTCTACATGATTTTAGTATGAATTCCTTACCTTAAACTTTGATTTCAGAATTTACGGTTGATTTTCTCTTGGATCTTCAAGCCTCTTCACTTTCTTGTAAGGGATCTTGCCCAAATCTTAGAAGAATGGAGAGTATTTGGGGTCAAAAACCTAGGGTTTTCGGACCTAGGGTGAGAGGAATGAAAAGAGGAGATGGAAGTGTGAAGAATGATCTAGAAAAGTGCCTTTAAACTTGCTGAATTTGCGCAGTCCGCTCGAGCGTCGATTTTCCCGCTCGAGCGTACTTGCTTCCAGCACAGATTCCAAAACTTCAAACGGGTAAAACTCTCTCATCCGGACTCCGTTCTAGGTCATTCTTGTGCCCAAATCGAAGCCCCGGAAATAAGATTTCCAATGGTTCTAGCCTCACATCCAAATTCAAAGTGTGAAAAAAAAAATGGGCAAAAGAGTGACGGTTGTTCGTAGGAAAACTTATCCGAATTAAATTCTTAGTTCACTCCTACTTACCATTATGTCACCACTTCGATCAATGTCCCAAAATAAAACAAGGAGGTTCCAAATATTAAATTAAGTTTATTATCATCATCATTTTTTGTTTCATAAATCACCAAGGCCCTCAATTTCAAATCAAATCCAAAATCCTTGACAATAAATTTCATATTCAAATTGGATACCTCGTAAATAGATTTAATTCATAATAATCATAATTTCTCAAACCTTTTAACATAATTAAACATACAAATTCATATCGAACACATAATCACATGCGTAATTAAGTATATTACAGGTTGGGTTATTACATTATGGTAGGCGCAGTGCTTCCCCAGACTTCTTCCCATAAATTCGCCAAGTATTTTCTCTGGTGCTCTATAATAGGGCTGATTCTGGATTCTTTCCAAGACTTTGTAGACCGGAATTTGGAATACAATTGTGACTGCCTGTGCAGCCCTCAGTCCCGTCTCTTGCTTGTTGTATCCAGTGTTACCCCGGCCTCGCTTCGGCGAGCCGTTTCTCTTCTCTTGCTTTGACGCCTTTGTCCCCGACGTGCCTTCCTCGGCTCTCACATACTTCTCTATCCTGGCCATAAGTTCTTCCATACTTTTTGGCAGTGTCTTTGCCAGTAACTTTCGAAGCAACATCGTTCAGGTCATTCTTAAAAGACACGACTGCCACTTCTTGGTTGCATCCTGATATTCGGTTGAATACCTCATAATATCTCTTGGCATATGCCCTGAGGTTTTCATCCTCGCCTATTCTCAAAGCCATCTGGGAGTCCACCCTCAATGGCTGTAGTCTGTTTGTTACAAACCTGGCCATGAATATCTAGGCCAGGCCTTCCCAGCTTTTCACAATTTCTTTCGGCAACTTGTGAAACCAATCTGATGTGATTTCCCTAAAGAATGAGGGGAACACCTTGCAGAGTAACAGTTCGTTCCCGGTGTATAGTGCTATTGAGTTCGGGTACAAGCCGACGTGAAAGTTAGGGTCAGACTTACCATCATATATCTAGAATCTCGGTATGTGGAACCTCTTTAGGGCCTCAAATTTGTCCAATTCTACTGAGAACGGCGTTCTCGGCTTGACCGGAGAGGTTACCTCGGCATCTTGTCGCTTCCTCTGGAGGTAATCTCTCAGATCCTCTTTGGTCCGTCCAGGAGCTCGGCTATCTATGGATTTTAGCCTCTTTGGCGCGCTACTCCCAGTGTTGTTATGGGTCCTCTTGGACCTCCCTCCATTGGTCGTGTCGAAACAAAGTTCCTTCCCTTGAACATGCCGATGTTCTTTGGGATCAGCTTCTTTGGTACGATGTGTCCTTTGAGAATCTCCCTTCATTGACTCTCCTCATCCAACCTACCTTGAAGGCCGGTGAGAGTGTTCCTTGGTCCTGGTGTGCTAGGGGACTGGAGGAACTATTTTCTGCCCCCCTTTCTAGGCATCTTTTTTGGCTGCTGAAATCGGCGTATCTTGTAACGGAAACGGTGGCTGCATGACGTTGTTCTACATCATGAAATTGACGACCAACTGCAGGTCTGCCAATTTGTTCGCCATTCCCTTCATCTCGCCGTCCCTCCGCAGGCATCTATCTTTCGATACCTGGAGGTCGTCCTCGTTATAATACCCGCCTCGGTCTGACTTCTTTGATACGTTGCCCTCCTGGTCGATGTCTTTCTCTCCGGGATTCTGATCCCGAGTTTCTTCATTGCAATTATCCTCCTCTACGGTAGGATTAAAGTGTTTACTACTTCTAGTAGGGATGTCATCCCCAATCTTCTCTTTATGTCCATCGTTGGCCATCTATTCTCCTTTCTTTCCCACAGATGGCGCCAAATTGTGTGTACTGTTTTCTGACCACACGGCCAAACAGGTACTCAGCTAGAGAATACCGACAAAATAGATAGCGCCCGAACGACCTGTCACAGAAAAATGAGACTCCAGCGGTGGTTCGTCCACCCGGGGGCACTCCGATGATCAAGTTAGTAATCAATATCTCTCAAAGATAACCAATTGTGCTTAACTCACAAGCCAGAATACAAAAAGCATATCTTGGACCCATAAGGGTGTCTTACTTTTATAGTCAGCACTATCCTGATCCGTGTAGAAGCCTAGTTTCTCTTGGACTCTAGCCCAATGCTCATCCTGGACTGTCCAATAGATAAAGATAAATTCCTTAAGAGCTTTATCCTTATCCAGGCTGAAGTCCTCCCCCATTCTAAGACTCTTATAGCTTATCCGTCTATCCCGGATTTCGGTATCTCCGCAGATAACCTCGGCCTAGCCGAGATCATCTCGACGTCAAGACCAAGACACGTGGCACCTCGGCTGGCACTTCGGTGCCACCTTGGCCACGTGTTGTTATTCAAAAAATATGCCCCCACACTTAGCATTAACCTGTGCATAAAAATGTGCAAATTTTGGAAGGTGGCACGAGTCCATGGTGTTTGTTGGCTTGAAATTTGGGGCAACATGAAGACTGGAATGCTATCCCCAAAGACCACTTATGCAGCATTCCTTATATTCAAAATCATGGAGAAATTTTCTGGACTTGAATCGGTCCCTATGAAGGTATCAGTTAGATTTGTTGGTAAAATGGAAGTTGGCAATGGAAAAGAAGATTACGGCAGAACTATGTATTTGAGATTTCCATCGAATAGACCTGTTCCTGAAGATCACAACGGTCGTGTTCCTCAAAAGAGAAAAGACAAATGGATGGAGATTGAATTGGGGGAATTTTTCAACGATAAAGGAAATGATGACGGCAAAGTGGATATACAACTACGGGAGGTTAAGGACCTCGACTGGAAGTCTGGACTCTTTGTCAAGGGTATTGAGCTTCGACCTGAAGCTGTTTGAGCAAAAATGAATAAAGCTTGAGACCTCTAATTAGAGGTGCCACTAGTGATGTGGCAGTGGGTGCCACAATGTGTGTTGTGTCTTTTTTTTTTTTCTTTTTTTTTTTACCATTTACATCTCACTAGTGGTGGATTTAAAGCTCTAAATCATTGCTGAGCAAAAATATTGAAAAAATTGCAAACCTGCCCAGTCTTGATCAAATCACATGATTTGATTTGATTTTTTCAACACCGTCATTCAATTTTTGTTTTCAAATGTTTTGAAACTTTCAAATTAAGTTAGTCAAGAGGAAAATAAATTTAATAGGGTTGTGCAAAAAAATCAAAAAATTTAGAATACTAATCTGTCCTAACCAACTTGGTAAGTTTGGTTTGATTTTTTTAATTTGTGATTCGGCCTTGATTTGAAAAATTAAAAATTTCATAACCGCGGATTGGTTTTAGATTTAAATCAAACTAGACAATATAACTTAAATCATATATGTTTATTTGTTGCACCATTAACTCTTATATCATAACACTACTTAAGGTATAACCAAAGAACTCTTGAATCATAATTAAAATAATATCATAATCAACATCACAATAATTCATACTAACACTACGAAAGTCATAACCAAATATTACAAAAATCGTAACCAAAAATGCATATACTGTAAAATTTCTTCATGTAAGGTATATATATTTTTCCATTTTACAGTGTCTGACTTTGTGTATTGTATCTAAATTATGACATTTGTGAGATTACTTATCACAAATGTTATAACCAAAAGAGTTACTATTTAATATGATCTAAATAATTGTATTTTTTACTTTTCACGAAAAGATATGCAGAAAAATAAAGAGGTAATGTGACTCAAAAAAAGATTAAAAAAATAGATAAATACACTTTTTAGTACATCTCAAACCACTTATTCGGTCATAACTAAAAAAAATATACGAGTTACCTATCACGGGGTGTTTTAGGAAAATAATTAAAAATTCACTTTTTAATTTTTTTAGACTTTTTTTAATATATATATATAAAATATGAGAGATAATATAATTAAAAATGAATTAAAAGTTGTAAATAAAATCACACCTACCATTATGACAGTCACACCTACCATTATAATAAATTATAATTAAAAATTGCAAAGATCGTAAATGTGAATTCTCCAAGAATTTTACATCCATCCGACCAATTTCAAATAAAATCATTTTTATTTATGTGTTTATTTTATTTTACATTGAAGTTAATGGTAAAATAAAAATCTTCTTGCCGGCTTGAACGTTGAAACTTGTACTCATCATCAATGTGAACCCATTGACTTTAAAGATATAGAGATGTGCATAGAGATACACAACAACAGAAGAACAAGTGAGGATGGAAATGGAAATGGAAATGGAAATGGATTTGTTCTCGTCCTTACCAGAAGGGTGCATATCTGCTATTCTCTCCTTCACATCTCCTCTAGATGTGTGCAGATCATCAACGCTTTCATGGGGATTCAAGTTAGCTTCTGATTCAGACACCATCTGGGAGAAATTCCTACCATCCGATTATCGAGAAATCATATCCAGATCGGCATCTCCTGTAGTCTTCCACAGCAAGAAACAACTCTACTTCACCGTCTGCGACTCCCCTATTCTCCTTGATGGGGGCCAAATGGTTAGCCAACTCTCTATTTCTATATATCAGGGATTTGATTTGCGGTGGGTTTAATTTGTGTTTTGAGATAAATTAAAAAAAAATTTATGCTTTGTATATTTTGAAAATAGTTTGGAGTTTGGGTGTTTAGAATGATTTGATATTTCGTTGTAATTGAGTAATATATGTGATAGGTGATTGAGAAGAAGAGAGTTGAGAGAAAAAGTGATTGATTGATGTATAATAGAGATAAATAATTTCAAAAAAAAAATTGAGAAAATTTATAACTAAACATGTTTTTGAAAATGTGCTTTCAAAAACATGTTTTAAAATACAAACGAAACACAGTGTTTGGCTCTTCAATTAATAATAATACAGTATTTATTTATTAAAAGTTTAGAGTTGTAGGATATGGACCGGAGAGAAGCCTTTCCAAGATGAAGGATCATCAACCCAAATTTACACAATTTTTATGAGATCTGGTCCAAGGATACTATAATATTTAAGACAAATGCTTGGTTATCATTTTTCAGAAACACTTTTCAGAAAATTCTACTTTCTTATTTTCTGTGTTTTTTTATTTTTACTGAATTTTTTTAATATTTTGAGTAATTTTTTTAATTTTTAGACATACCTAACATAAATATACATAAAAAGTAAAAAAAATTAAAAAAACCTTTTAAAAATTCACCAAATACCAAAAATATAAAAAAAAAATACTAGAATTCAGTATTTTTTTTATATTTTTATGTATTTATTAATTTTTAACAATATTTTTTCACAAATTTTTTACTTTGCCTCCGTTTGGGAAGTGGGTTGGCTTTTTGACTTTTTGGCTTTTTTGACTATTTTAGCCTGGGCTTAAAAACTTGGTTTGGGAAGGGCTTTTTGGCTTTTTTGACTTTTTTTGTGAGAGAGGAGTGTAATGATTATGGGTTGGATGTGATATTTTGTTTTCTGTGGCTAAAATAGCCTATTTTGTCTTTTGTGGCTAAAATAGCCAAAAAGCCTGGCTTTTTGGCTTCCCAAACGGTGCCTTTTTAGATACATTTAAATAAGGTGCATCTAAAAAAATAAAAAAATTGTTTAAAATTTTAAAATATTCACTAAAAACAAAAAAACACGAAAACCAAAAAATTCAATTTTCAAAAAATTTAATTCAAAAAACTCAAACCAAACACACTTGAAATTTAGAAAGGGCAAATATGTATTTGTTGTACAGTAAGATGTGAGGATTGTTTGTTACAGGTTTTTTTTTTTTTTTTGGTGATTATAATTTATTGGGTAAATTACATTGACAGAGGTTTGGTCCAATTACTACACACCTCCTAACGTTTTAGAAATTACATTCTCACTCCTGTAATTAATAGTCTCATTTCACAAACTCCCTACTTATATAAAACGTAGCAACTCCTAGTGGAAAAACAGAGAAAATTACATTAAAAAAAAAAAAAAAGGAAAGGGGGAAAAAAAGAGAAAGTAAAGCAAAGCAAAAAAAGAAAGAGTACATGAGTTCAATGTCTTCATTCCGTCTAAATAATTACAATGACATGGGGATTAGCGTAATTTTCCAAACGTCACGGGATGATATGTATTAAACCCAAATCTTAGGGGTGTAAGTGTAATTTTCCCAAATTTATTTTAATTTAGGAGTTTATGTCAAACTGTTTGGTACAGTTTTTGCTTATAGCGTTTTAGATAGAAATAGCTTAAATAAGTTTTAAAAAAAAATTGATTATTTGAAAGTTAGGTTAGGGGTGCTTTTGGCATCAATTTCTGATTATCAGTTTTTAGTTTAAAAAAAGGTCCACCAAATAGGTCGTTGCTTGTCTCGCGCTTAGGCTGCGTCTGGGAAGAGATTTGGAAAAGAAATGGAAAAAAAAAAAAAAGTAGGTGAAATATAAATAAAATATATCTACATTTCATATAATTTCACATACTTTTTCTCTTTCTCTCTTCAAATTTCTTCTCAAATCTCCCAATCAAACATGACTTTAGACTGATGCCTATTTATGATTTTTTACATGGCTTATTTATGTAACGAGTTAATCTCGAACAAACTTCTATCAAGTTGAACACAAGTTAACTTACGCTATGTTTGGTTGGAGATATAAGAAGTGATTTGAAAAGACAAATATAAAATGTATGCGAAATGTGAATAAAACATACTTACATTTTACTTAATTTCACACATCTTTTTTCTTTTTTTTTCAAATTCTTTCCCAAATCTCCCAATCAAACACAACATTAGTTTATTTTGCAGCCCTCGTCTGCAAAGTCCAATTTTATTCATAATTTTTCGGTTTTATTCATAATTTTTAAAATGTTTGAACAAAACACAACTTCTCGTTGATGTAAAGCAGTGGAGTTCAGAGATTTTTGCACCTTTTGTTACTTGTCGTTACCTCTTCTATTCAAATCTTTGTACTGTGATGTTTATATATCAGAGCTTTGCGGTAGATAAGCAGAGTGGGAAAAAATGTTTCATGCTACCAGCCAGGCAGCTTTGGATCATATGGGGAGATGCTCCACAATACTGGGCATGGATCTCTTTACCTGAATCAAGGTCTTCCCTTCCTACCCTTCCTTTCAATTTTTGTATGTTTGTAAATTTTTAGGATCGAGACTTTTTTCTGCAATGATTTTGTTGTAGTTTCTGATGGTCCAAGTTTAAAGTTGACATAAAACGACATCATTTTTGGGGTGTGGAGTGTAAAGTAAATAACATTATTTTGATTTAATTTTAAAATTTGTAAGATCATAGCAAGGAAAGAATGCCAAAGGATCCAAGTCCAAATTTGGGTGGCTTGGTTTTGACTTTCACACTCAACCGATTTGTGAGTTATTATATATATTTGGGGTTTAAAGGGTGGATAATTACACTTTTGGTTCCTAAAGTATGCATTTTGTTTCACTTTCATTTCTATAATACTGTAGTGTTAAATGATTACTTTGATTGATGTCAATATTCAGCATTTTCTTAACAAAAAAATAATACCTCATCAAAAAGAAAATTAGCCCTTTACAAATTGACACAATTGAAATATTATGACAAAAATGACAAAATGTATACTTTTGTGAGCAAAAGTGTAATTAATCTATTTTTTGATGAGGTATAATATTTTGTTATGAAAAGATCCCTAATTGTAATGATGAATACTGATGGTGTTTGTTAAGAGGACTGCTTTAACACACATAAAACTTTTGAGGATGGTATCAGCTCAATTGAAATGTTAGAGATTAAAATAACGCAAATTGCATATTGTTACATCTTAAGAAATATGGACACTTCTAAAAAGGATCCGTGTCGTGTCCGTGTCAAACATCACCACTAATCAGACACTCTCCCAACACGTGTCCGACACTCATCTGAACGTGTCCTAGTTTTTTTTTTATAAAGAATTTAGGACTCGGACACACTTCGAACACTCTTTGGACACTTGGAGGATACGCATGTCCATTAACTAAACACACAAAACTAATTATAA
Organism: Camellia granthamiana; assembly: GCA_036172215.1. NCBI lineage: Eukaryota > Viridiplantae > Streptophyta > Magnoliopsida > Ericales > Theaceae > Camellia > Camellia granthamiana. Next base: position 23,242,829 of record CM069910.1, on the reverse strand, counting down.
GTTTGAACAAAATAATTTAGAATAAGATGATAAAACAAAAATAAAGTCAATTTATAGAAGTTAGTTTTGTATTGTATTTATTTATTATGTTAGAATGACATGTTTATATATATGACATATATAAATATATAAAATTATATATTCTGTGCGTGTCTCTCACATGTCGTGTTTTGTATTTTTTGAAAATTGTCGTGTCTACATGTCCATGTCGTATTTGTATCATGTCACGTGTCTATGTCCGTACTTTAGTTACATCTTATTGCATTGGTGAGTGATGTGAATAAAGTTTTGCAGATTCTTGGAGGTGGCCCATCTTGTGAAAGTGTGTTGGTTTGATATTGGAGGCAGATTAAACACTCAAATACTGTCCCCAGAGACCAACTATGCAGCATACTTTGTATTCAAAACTACAGAGCAAAATGAAGGCTTTGAATATACCCCAATGAAGGCCTCAGTTACACTTGTTGGGGACACAGAAGATAAAACAATTTATTTGAAATTGCAAACAAATGGAGAAGAAGACGATGCGCCGCTTGGTCCGCTTCCACGAAGGAGAAAGGATGGGTGGATGGAGATTGAACTGGGAGAATTTTTCAATGAAAGAGACAATGATCGTGAAGTGGAGATAAAATTGATGGAGCACGAACACCTTAATTGGAAGTCTGGCCTCATTGTCGAGGGCATTGAGCTTCGACCTAAAGTGGATGCATAGGTGAAAAAAAGACAGGCATGTCTTTATATCTGTTATGGTTAACATGTTAATGCGGTCTTGGTGTAAAATGAATAGAAAGATTACTCTCCATAGCTATTGTTCATCTTTTTTATTGTACCTTTATTTATTTGGATTTGGTTACAATTTAACAGTTTAGGCAAGCAATTTTACTGTGTTGTCATTGGGAAGCAAATCTGTATGTACCACCACCATTGAGTGGCGGCAATAAATAAAATGGAGGGTTGAGCTGATGATATGTCGCTATTTGACATACTTGGAAGCTTTTTAATATTTGAACTTGAGGTCTATCTACGCTAGAGGTGGCAAGTGACGGAGCTGGTCAAAACAAGTTATGGATTAAAATAAGGACTTTTTTTAAGTATGCAAGGCACACGGTATACAACCTATTTACGCATTTCTGTTTGCCTTCTGTTTTATGTTTACACCTTACACTTATACTCTTTGTGTTGGTTGCATATGGTGTGCAACCTTAACGGTTGCACACCATAACAGGACCCTTAAAATAATTCAATTCAAAAATCCAATCAACTTGTTTATTTTATAAGGAGGTGGGGAGGAGGTAGAGTTAGGGCAATGGTGTTGGTGCTGATGGATGCCTTTGATTTTTTATTTTTTATTTTACCTAAAACCAATGAGTCATTTAAATTTAATTTTAAATAGGTATATAAGATGCCATCCATCATTAAACGGTTTCAAATGAATGTAATTCAAGAAATTTATAGTTTTGAGTTAAGTTTGTCATCTCTTAATATATATATATATATAGAGAGAGAGAGATTACACACATTGTCTTCAAATTTTCTCACTTAAGATTTGATTGGTATAACAAAGGATTGTTTTTTGGGTAATTCTATTTGCACATCATATAAGTTTTTAGTATACACCACAAATGTATTCAGATATAAATTTTTGAACAAATATCAAATGTTCAGATTTAGATTTATGAACATAAAACAATTGTTTAGACATAAATAATTGAACGGACTATATATTTAAATAATTTATTTTTATTCATAACTTTAAATCCAAATATTTAATATTTATTTAAAAATTTATATCCAAATATATTTTCATATTATTTTATCTCAAAATTATTGTCATTCAAATTCAAACCTATCTTTTATCTCCACTCACACTAATATTATGTTTGGTTGGGGGATTTGAGTAAAGATTTGGAAAAGAAAATGGAAAGGGTAGGTGAAATATGAATAAAATATACCTATATATCACCTAATTTCACACATCTTTTCTCTTTCTCTTTTCAAATTCCTCCCTAAACCTCCCAACCAAACGTAAGAAAAATTTTGGAAATCCCAAAATAATTCAAGAGAAGTAGATTTGGGTTGGATCGAACCTAGATAAGGCAAAATATTAATTAAAAAATGATATAATATATTATATAGTAAAGAAAAGAAGAAACCTGTCGAGAGTCCAGACTAATGCCTTCGTGGACGGTAAATACTCTAAATTCGCATCTGGGATTTTCGAATCGAAGGTCAACACTCTTCTCTCCCTCTCTCGCTCCTTTAATCTTCTCAGTTCTAATGTATAATACCTTTTCACATTTCTCGATTGTGCCTCTATTTGTTTTTTCAGTTATATGAATTACTTCTTCTATCTCTATGTAATCTGCCTCTAGATTTAGCTTACATAGGACCGTGATTAATCTCTTTTTCTTTTCTTTTTTTGAATTGGGTGTCAATGAAAAACCTGTTGTTTGTTCTCATATTTGAAGTGATGAAATGCGTTCTCTATGTTTTTAGTTTTTGTGATTATGGTTTATCATCTGTATATACAGTCTATAATTGAGCTTTTCTTGATGTGGGTTTTAATGGAAATCAGTTTTTTTTTTTTTTTTTTTTTTTTTTTTTTTTGGTGTTTTGAGAGGATGGAGCTTAGTCTAGAAAAGGGTATTGGTTATTTTTATGTTTCTGACCTTCGTGATTATGGTTTATTTATTTTTCTCTATTTCAAATTTTCAGCTTTGTGATTCTATAGTTGAGCTTTTTTATTGAAGTGGCTTTTGCTGAAAACATTTTTTTTTTTTTTTAATTTTATTTTTGGGATGGAGAAATGATAAAAAAAAATTGGAAAGAGAGACCTCATGTTTGGTTTATAAATTTGGAGCTGATGAGAAATAGTAAGAAAGATAACTCTCTTCCTTTGCGGATTTAATTTCTCACCAAAAGTGGTGAGGTTTTGTGAGAAATAAACTGATTGGTTATAAAATTTTCATAATGGTGAGATTGTCCATTAAAATACGAAGGAATAAAAAGAAATCTCACTCATGTACCCTTCTTCTCTCACATGATTTGCTTTCTTAATCATCCAAACATGAAAGCAAGAAAACACTATTTATTTTTTTTTAAAAAACTTCATTCTCACCCAGATGGGGAAAAAAAATCAATTGTTTTCTTTTCTCACCTGTTATACCAAACGGACGGTTAGTGAAGAAATGGCTCTTTGTTTAATCTATGTTTCTAATCTTGTTCAGTCTTAATATGCTGCATTATGCCATATGTATGATTTGCCTTCAATTAGTGTTTTTTTTTTAATAATATATATATATTATTGTACTTGTGTTTTACTACTGCTTTCTGGAAGATATGGTATGCTGTTATTGTAAATAGCTAAGTTGCTTTTTCAGTTGCATTAATCCTAAATACACAACTAATAACATGCACTTTGTCATCTGCTTGAATCAGCGTGGTGTTGTTTCAGAAACAATTACAAATACTTTTCTCTGTAATTGAGTAAACTAGAAGAAAGGCCCAAGTATGGTGTTTAATCGTTGGTCCATTGTGCTCCGCAATGCTATCAGCAGCAGCAGTAGAACAAACTGGTTATCAGGGGCTGTTGCTTCCTCCTCTGCTCCTTCCAACTGGAGGAGATCATTATGCCAAAATAGTGTCTCCTCGTCCTCCTCATCACCATCTTCACCATCTGCCTCATCGTATCACTTGAATGGCGGGCCTTCCTACATGCGTGGCGTTATGTTTACCGAACCTAATAAACCTCTCTCTATTGAAGAGTTCCACATGCCTCGCCCCAAGGCTGGTGAAGTTCTCATCAAAACCAAGGGTAAATTTTTTCTTCGACCAACTACACAAACATGTATATATATAATTGAGCACTTTATGACGTCATTATATGTCGTGAGGTGATTTTGTAAATTCTATAGTTGTATCATAGTGTTCAGCAATGTACACACACACATACAGACTACAGAGAGAGTGAGAAAGTTTTTGATTTGCAAAATCACCTCCCCATTGGAAGAACATTGTGCCAATTTGCTGGTGGCTTACTCAGCTCAAACTCTTTGGTGCAGAAATAGTGGAATACAGTTACAGGAGAATGGAAGACCCTTAAAAAAAGAAGAAAAAAAATTGACAACATCATCTACTTTTACCATGATGTGAAAGCGGCCTATATCTATAAATTTTAATGTGATTAATAATTTTCGGCTTCCATATTAGTAACCATGAAGTGTACGCCCTTTACTTGGTCCACAAAGACACAGAAGAAAAGAAAATGCAAATGGATTTGTGAAATTTTAATTCAGTCTTTGTCTTAGAGTAGGGAAGAAATTACAAAAGAAATCAATTTTCCTTTTTTTTCCTGTCCCCTGCATTTGTAAGAATGAAACAAGGTATTAAATATGTATAGGAAGTAAATTTAAAATTTTGATTCTTGTTGTTGAATTGTTTTTCAGTTACTGCTTGTACAACCCCTTTTCCTGTAGTTTGTTTTCAGTGTACACAGTTCATTCATTCAGCAACTTTCTATTTTTTGTGTTATCTAATTGTTGTGTCTATTATTTGAGTGCTTGAAATATGCAGCCTGTGGGGTTTGCCACTCTGATCTTCACGTAATCAAAGGTGAACTTCCATTTGCTAGCCCTTGTGTTGTGGGTCATGAGATCACAGGTGAGGTGGTTGAGCATGGGCCCCTCACGGACACCAAAATCATTGAAAGGTTTACTTAAATTTTCTTTGAAAGATATGCTGTAGTTAATCACGATTCACTAAGAACTCCCAAAATGGACTGGTCCTCAACATGGATAACAGGATCAGTTTTGCCTTGATTCTTCAGATTTCCAGTCGGAGCTCATGTGGTTGGAGCTTTCATAATGCCTTGCGGTAGCTGTTTCTTCTGTAATAAGGTGATTAAATCAACTGATTCCTCAACTTTTCTTTCCCTTGATCTTATTTTGTCTCTGACATTGCGACTTGCTGGTGTTGATATATATAATACATGGTATCAATCTTATATAGTAAGTTTTTTGAGTGAATACAGGGTCAAGATGACTTATGCGAGGATTTCTTTGCTTATAACCGCGCAAAAGGAACCCTTTATGACGGAGAAACCCGCTTGTTCCTCCGCAACAGTGGTAACTGTGCCTTTACCATTGCAATTTACTTCATCTTAATATGAACTTGAATTCTCAATTTTCAACACATTCTAATTGAGCACTTTTAGTTTTCATTATGTAATTTTTCCTTTTGGATATTCTGTTTGTGTTAGGCATGTTGATTTCTCAACAGAGTATTTTTAGTTACTCGTCATATAAATACTGGCCTCTTCTTACATGTGAAACTCAGCAGGGTTGAGTGGCCTCTTCTAAAGCCAAATCTTCTGTGATGAGCCTTTTCCACCTACATACTGACTTTATTTTTTTTATTTTATTATTGGATAAGTATTTTGACTTTCTTTATATGTCTCACCAATACATCCTATATGTAATTTTTTTTTTTTTTAAATAAAAAAGCTTATGTTCCACTCACTATCTGGGGGATCCATCTATTTGACACTGATTTCCTTTGGTTCTTTTCTTACTTCTGTTTCAACTTTGATGACTGTTTAAGTTTATTGATTCCTTTGTCTACTTCTCTGTTGGAATGACTAAAATATGTCATTTCCGCAGGCAAACCTGTATATATGTATAGCATGGGTGGCCTCGCTGATTTTTGTGTCGTGCCAGCACATGGTTTGTGCATTCTACCCAACACCTTGCCATATACAGAATCTGCTATTTTGGGATGTGCAGTTTTTACCGCATATGGTGCTATGGCTCATGCAGCTGAGGTTCGTCCTGGGGATACTGTTGCTGTGATTGGCATTGGGGGTGTTGGTTCTAGGTAAAAACTAAAATTAGTGATCTTTTAAATGTATATTACTATCTTATCATTTTACTAAACCAACCAGTTCATGACTTGGTGATACTTTCCATTTATAAGCATGATACTCATATGCCTTGAAAACTTTCTGGGTTTCCAGAATGAGCCATGCCATGCAATTGTGTGGTGTCTTCAATTGGCTCTCTCTACTAAAATCTGAAAAACAAGATTGTGTGATCCAGTTGTTTGCAGATAGCACGGGCATTTGGTGCCTCTGAGATCATAGCTGTTGATGTACAAGATGATAAACTGCAGAAAGCAAAAATGCTTGGAGCTACACAAACCGTAAATGCACAAAATGAGGATGCTGTTGAAAAGATTAGAGTACGTAGTCCCTTTCTTGAGGTTTTTAATCAAAGAGTAGTACCAATTTGATTTGGGATATCAAGTCTTTGTCAAGTAAGAGGAAGAAGACCAAAAAATGATATGCCAGCCATTACTTTTTTGGGATATTAATCTCTGTTTGGTTTGATTTTCAAAATTTGTTTTCTGAAAAAATTTCAAAAAAAAAAAAAACTACAAACTAATTTGGTGAAAAAAAATAAAAATAAAAAAAATCATCATTTTCATATGGTTTTATCTATTTCGAGTGTGGAAATACTTTTTAAAGGATTGAAAATATATTTTTGGCGGTTTATTTTTGTCGAACTAGTTTCTATTTTTCAAAAAAAATCCAGAAAATAGATTCTGGAAATGAAACCAACTTTGTCGAGTAAGGCTGCTCATTTCTCTACATTTTGATTCATCACTTTGTTCTTTAGCTAACTGGTACTTGGCCTTCGCTCATCAAGCTGAGAAACAAAGTATATCATATAATTTATTCCATAGATGTGCACCTTTCATACAAGTTGGCTTCTCCATGGAACCTCTGCAATTAATTGCAAATATTCACAAAAATCAAGTTCAAACGAAGTTTAGGTACTACAAGTCTCTAATCTTTCCTTCAGTAGTATTGGACTCTTGGCTATCATAAAGAACATTTTGCCTATCTAGTTGAATTCAACGTTGGCAGCTGTGAAATAACTATTTAGTAATGAGCTGCAATATTTTTTTTATTTTCAAGTGATGTGAATTGTTTGTTGCCCTAAGGAGATTTCTTTAAGTAGTTGTGCATGGCATGTAATATGATATATTTTGCTCATTGGAAATTGTTTATTGTTGGATCAAACATAAGATTTATTTAAGTTGCTTTGAAACTTCACCATTTTTACCTTTGGGTTTCATGACTTTATTTTTGAAGGTATTTATGAATTCACTTGATTCTAAAGAAATCCTTTTAGAGATATACTTATGTTAGTGTGCTTATTTGGGCAGGAAATAACTGGAGGAATGGGGGTAGACGTTGCTGTGGAAGCACTTGGAAAACCGCTGACGTTTTTGCAGTGCACACAAAGTGTACGAGATGGAGGAAAAGCTGTAATGATTGGGCTTACACACTCTGCTGCCAGAGGGGAGATAGATATAAACCGTCTGGTTCGTAGGCAGGTGTGTCTTTGTACATTTTAAGTCATAAAACTTGCATGGCTTTCAAGTTTTGGTAGCACACTTATTTTCTTAATTTGAGGTTTCAATAAATTTAGTATCTCTAAAAAATAGAAGTTAAGAACCAAAGAGAAAATATATAACTATATATTCAATACTCAAACCCAATTTATTCATTTTGAACTCATGATCATGTTGTAACCAATGTTTTTCATATTTTAGACTAGAGATAGTTAGCTCTGGTTTCCATTTTAGTAGAGCATCTGATTGTGCTTGTAACATATCACGGTGCAGATTAAAATAATTGGCTCATACGGAGGCAGAGCAAGGCAGGATCTTCCAAAGTTGGTTAAGCTTGCCGAAAGCGGTATCTTCAATCTCAGTGCTGCTGTTTCAAGAAAATGCAAAATCGAGGATGCAAATGAAGTGTACCAAGATCTCAACCGGGGCAGTATTGTTGGACGTGCTGTTGTTGAGATCATGTAGTTGTGTTTCATCAAATTGTAAGGCTTCTTTGGCTCCTTATCTCCAGTACAAGGTTGTCCGTTTGTTAGAATAAATAACATGTACAAGTGTCTGTTTGTGGGGATAGAACTGATGATTGTGCACAACTATGTCCCTTGTGGAAGGGGTTGTAGCTGCCGATGGCAGGAAGTTACTATCATGTCATTTTTCATGTGTTTTGTTTCGACATTCAATGGCAATGATGCCTTGAAATTGTTTTGTAGGACTTGCCATTTCACTTATCTTCTAATGCATAATGGCGCTGTTTGGGAATTCATTTTTCTGGTTTTTTTTTAATTTTTTTTTCACTAAAAGACAAATTGGTTACAAAATCAAAAATAAATAAATCCAAACAAAATATCACATCAAACTCCATAATCATTTTATTTTTTCTCACAAACATCACATCCAATCACAAAAAAATCTAACTATCTTTCCAAACACGCAAAAATTTCTCCAATAATATCCTACAACTAAAAAAAACCAGTAAAAAAAACCTACTTCGCAAATACCCACAATATTGCAATATATTGTGTATACCTATATTTATGGTTAAAAGAACGCTACAATAGTACCGATTTTTTTATTTATTTATATCATTGTGCAGCAAACATCATTTAGAATATTGCATTGTACCCTTTGGCGTACGTTACAAAATATATCGAATATAAATTAAAATGTGACAATGGAAAACAGCAGCTCTTTGTTGCTTATTAAAACAGGCATTGCACTATAGAAGAAATTCGCGAATCCGAGCTGGCCTTTTCACTGCATTTGTATAACCCTGCAAAAGAATGAAAAAGACAGATTACCAAAAAGCTTCACTTTCTGCATTGCAAATGAAACTATTTATCCGACAGATCCCAAGAAAATTGAACTTGTAAAGATGGTATGCAGCAAGAAGAGAAATGAAGTTATAGATGAAAGGAAGTTATAGATGCAAAAATAATAATAATAATAATAAATAGTTTGGAAAGAATTTTTTCCATAGATTTCTTAACAAAGGTTCGATGTTTACTACCCATAAAAACTATCATGTTGATCAAGGACGACTCCATCAATCCTCATCTACTTCAAACTTCAAAGTTGGCATAAAAAAATTTAGAAGTCATTTATGAAACTCTATTAAATTGGAACTTGAATGTTTGGAGATTCATTTCTAATGTTAGACGATGACATCTTTTTTTCTTGTTTTTTTTTTTCGGCTAAGTTTGAACTACAGCAAGATTTCATGAATCACTTAGACATGACTATGAATCCACTTGCAATATGCACAATTTGCATAAGAGTATATGCTAAATTTGAGAAGTATGACTGGTTGTTACCTCGTTGAATTTAAATAGTAGAGGACGTGAATCTCTCTCCGAGGTTGCTGGCTTATTCTTGGCATTGTCAGTATCCTGAGAACCTTTGTTGCTCGACTTTCTAAATCTGGTTCGAAAGACAAAAAATTTGAATTATTTTTCCATGTAGCATGTTTCTTAAATGTCCAGTGGTAACAACCAGTGGTGACAAGGACAAAATTTTGAATTATTCATAAAAATGTCAAATACATGTCCGATGGTGACAAGGACAAGGTAAGCTTCCATTATATATGTGACAACATAGATTGGAAACAGAAAAATCAAAGAAAGCACAAGCTATTATTACTTCTTGAAAAAATGCTGTGAAAACAACTTCAATATCATGAATTAGTAACTTGTGAAAAAATGCTCACTCTAATTTTATATGAAAATTTCAATATTTTAAATGCTTTAGCCATTTTATTCAACGCATTCACATGATCACAAATACCAATTTCACTGCATTCTAAACTACCATTTTTTTGTCAGAAATTTTCTGTTATTATGTGACGACTGCCCAGAACTCCAGTGAGCTACTTGTTCTAGTGTCATGTCCCTTTAATATGAACTTTATTCTAGCCCATAAATCTTTGGAAATTTTCTTGAGTATTCTTCATTCTGCTACCCCTTAACTCGTAGACAACTCACATCTTCAACAAAAATAATCAAAGTGAATGTGCCGCTATAAAATCTGTCCACGCATATATGTTGGAAAAAGATTAAGAAAGCAAATTCAAAAAGAAGCATAATATATATACCTGTCAAAGAAGTTGAAGGAGCCACTAGAAGGCTTCTTAGCCTTCTTAGTATCTCCAGGGGAACTGATTTGTACACTAGCTTTGGCATTTACAGTAGATCCTGAAGCTGATGAAACATGGTTCGTAATCAAATTAGATTTTCCCAGGTTTGATGTATTCTTGGCACTTCGCATGTTTTCAGCACGTGAAGTTGAAGAACCAGATGTGGAAGATTGTGGTCTGCCATTTTCCTCCCTTGCCAGTGTCTGGTTTCCTTTGCTGCATGCATCAATGGGGTCCATTGATCCGTTGATGCTTCCTTTCAAAATTTTTTGCTTTTCCACCTGAGGTTAGTTTGTCACATGCATAATATTAGTTTGATATTAAAATCCATCTTGTAAATAATAATGTTCTGCAGCATCTCTTAAACAACACATATGAAGCAAATTTAAGTGAAGCTATTGAAAGGATTTTACATTTTGACACAAATAAATGAAATTATGATATACATGCCTTGCACAAATGAGCAATTGTTTTGTTTCAAAACTAAAGGATGAGACAGGACTACATTAAAAAAGAAGTGAGTGTTAAATTGTTAACCACCAACTCATCTAAAAGCTTAAGAGGGTAGAGAGGGTGTGGTGCAAATTTTAACACACAACCTCATGTGGCCAGGCTTTCCACCATGAGCGGTGTAAACACGTGCAAGTATTATAGTTAATGGCTAGGAATGAGATTTGAAAAAGGACCATTGTCTGCTCTAATACAATATTAAATTGTTAACCACCAACTCATTTACGAGCTTAAACTATAAGTGATCTCTTTTTGGGTAAATAGGTAAATATTACCAAAAAACAAAGACTTACAACAAAGCCCAAGACACAAGCCTAAAATGACACACCGGCATGGCCGTAAGGCCCACTAACTCACAAAAGAGGCTCCACAAAAACCTGACCAATCCGTTCAAATTGAAGAGAATAAAATAATCATTTGGTTGTAACTTTTGTATTGGTAGAACATATTTGTGATGCTATACAACTTTTTGCTGACTATTTAATAAGCTGCGTAACTTACCTCATGCACCAAGACCTGCCTCACAGCAGAAGCAAGAACAAAATGACCAGATGTATAACCCTGTTTAACACCGAATTATAAGGCAGTTAGATAATAAATAAACCACGTATCAGATTTGATAGCACAAAAACACAACACTAACCTTGAAGTTTATTAAGTCACCAATTGGAGGATCAAATGAAAGCATTGAAGTATCTGAAACTGCATCATGTCTTGAGGCACTGAGTAGAGGATCAGATTTCAGGCTTTTATATGTAATACAACAGGAAACCATTGTATTCACTAACTGAGCCATATCATTCTTCTCTTTCTCTGATAGTAAGTGCACTGCCACCTGAAGAAAAAGACAGCATACTGTTTCAGACCATACCATTAAGAAAATCCAAAGTTTTTCATCATTCTAAAAAGAAAGAAAGAAAACAAGAGAAAACCAGTAAGTACAGGAATGTGTATATAGACTGATTTGAGTGATGGAATGTTTATAGATTGAGTTCCTTCTAGTATCTCTGCTTTCATGTAGGCCTTCTTTTGGGGTGCTTAGTTGAGGCAAAATGCTTGTTTTCTGCTTCTGTATGGGTTGCATCCCCTTTTCTGGTGTTCTTAATAAATTTCACTTATCGAAAATATAAATCTTTTGAATTTACTATTTTTCCAACCCAATTGTTGGATCAACCCCTTACCTAATTGCAACAATGGGGCTAGACAAGGTCATAGAGTGCCTGGTTTGGATGGGGGTTTTTTCATGGATGGGCACAAAATAAATGAGCCTCTCATGGGCAAGGGACGGGTGATATGGAATTCATTATAATTAGTGTTATACATCATATGAAAATAGAAGGAAAGCAACAAGGCAGGCACAACTACAAACAAAAGGAAGACAAAGGAATAATATAGGTGAATTACCGGCCTTAGAGTTGGGGGTGATAGAATATGCAGTAATGAAGATACTGTATCTTCTACAAAAGATTTTGTTGACATATGCCTTGAGATATGTGGTAATATTTTATTGTGCCAAGACCGTAGAATATCCATCTTTTCCATCAACATCGTTCGGTATCTGTTGGTTCACAGCAACATGCAATAGTGAGACTACTGATTCTTCCCAATAAACATAAACTTCTAAGAGAAATAGAAATACCTCTGGAAAGACTTTGGCCATTCAATATTTGGTTTCTCATTTTGTGCTACCAGACTACGCACAGTGATTGCAATACTGGGTTGATAAACTACAGAATGTAAAATGAGGAATTAAAGATTTTAACTTGAAATTTATCCTTAATAATGGAAGGCCAAAAGTTCGTATGTGCCCAATGCTTTACCTTGAAGAGACATCCGTTGTGTACGCATAATATATTGATGAAATAAATCGGAAACACCAAGACTATGCAAGCATTTGACCTTCATTTACATTTCATGTTAGACAAATATCTCAAAATAACATATTTAGCTAATTCCCTAGATTGAATGAAGTCATAAGGTAGACAAAAGGTCTTTATTGCAATTATGACTTACAGTCTTTTGCATAACTGGATCATGATAGTGAAGCTGCAAAGTATTTTCATGGATCCCATCTAAAATTAAATCGTAGTCACCGCTGGATAGTTGGCAATCATTGAACAGTCAAGATAGATGACCTTTCACTAGAAATGATGAAAGAGAAAATGAAAGTTTTAACTGGAGTTCTTAACCTACCGATTAGAAATCATGGAGTGCAGAAAGTCAAATTCATTAGAGATGCTGCTGCAGCCACTAGCTGACTTCCTTTCTCGTTTTACTTTTCTCTTTTGAAAAATCTATCCAAAAAAAAACAATAGTAACAGTAATAATAAGTCAGAATTTATATGCAAATCGATAATGCCAAAAATTAAAATTAAACAGTTTAACAAATTATTGTTTTACCTCTTTCCATACGTCAAAAACACTTTTTGAGGTGTCCTTCCGGCCAACCATTTGAGAACTGATCTCCAACTAAGAACCAATAGACCATGCAAATTATGTTTGCAGGAGATCAATCAAGAAAATAAACATGTATCAAGAAAAATCCCAAGAAACTTTTCATGAGAAAGACTTGATCTTCCTCAAACCCTTAATTGAATACAACATAGCAATATATATTCTACCACTATTAACTAACAAAAAGTGTGCTAGAGCGTGATCAACTGAATATCATACCATATTGAGGGTTTCCTTCTTCTTGTGGAGAAACTGAAGAGTGTTTAAGCATGAACGTATATCACACTCTGTAAATAGAAGCATACAAGAATATCAAGGCCATAAAACTCAGAAACATTCTGCAACACAACACCATAAAGAATATTAGAAGCCCCTGAAGAATTCATCAAGATTACTTGATGTCCAAAGTGGTTTTAGCACATAAATGCTTATCATAAGTAATAGCACATGACTAAATCTGATATTTAGACAAGTAATTTTCTTGAATGATTCAAGTACAATTGTCTTTTTAACCATCTCCCATAAAGGTTAATTCCACTTCAATAAATTTTTCAGAATGTCTTAGAACCCCATTGACTAATAAAACTAAAGGCTTACAGAGATGTTGAGATCAAGAGAATTTCTGCACCTACATGTTTTGTGATTTCTAATCAAGGTATGACAATAATACTTCAGAGTAGAACTCTAATTCCATCACCCTTTGCATGAGTCTCACCTGTTGTAAAATGATGGCACAGTGTAGACACAAATTTTAAAACATGAAGTGTTTCAACACATTTCAAAATTTATGTTACAAATGTTCACTGTTTAGTTTTTGGACTAAACAGTGTTGATTATTTGAATAGCAGGTTCTTATTTCCGATCTGTATTTCAGATCGTTAATTACATATTTTATACAAATGAAACCTCCGATTAATAAAGAACAAAATAAACAACAAAAGACAATTTAAGAAAAATAAATATTTTATTAAAATTGTTATGGGTTTTGAACCCTCGAATACAAAATACAATTCTGGGTTTGGAACCCTTTACCTATTTATCGCCATTAGCGTAGGCTCTTCAGTTCTCTAGCTTCTCTTCTTCTTTCTTGTAACGATTTCTTTAGCTCTCAATTTCTTTCTCTCTCTCTGATCTTTTCACTTCCGATTTCTTCCGATCCCCGTATTGTGTGATGGTCCTCATATTTATGGAGGGCCATCATGTGATAGGAATGCTTCATCTTCAATTTGAATTTCAAATTGAATGATAGCGCCATTTGAATTTTGAATAATAGCGCTATCTGATTAATCGTATATTTGGTTAGCCATTTGAATTTTGAATAATAGCGCTATCTGGTTAATCGTATATTTGATTAACCGGATTGATCTTTGGGGTTTCATCCTGTGTGGTGTCCTTGCTATAGGCTCTACAGGTGTCATCTTTCATAGGCTCCACGTGTCATTTGCGTATCTTGAATAACGTCGTTGAGATACGACGTTGTTTTATTTATGTACTTCAACGGATCATGTTGATCTCTTTTTAGGAAGTGATTACCTACAACCTTCCTATCATAGGCTCTATACGTGTCATAAATTTAGTTGAAATTTATGTGCCAACACACAGTCCCACTCATGAGGACTCAACTATTTGGGTTCTTCATTTATTTTTGTCACTATGCTTCATTATCATTGCCAAAACAACAAACAGTATTTGTTTGACAGTTTTTCTCTTGTTATGGTCTTTCTTTAAGTGTCAATTACCATTTGAATGCTTCTTCCTTATTTTTGTTATCTTTCTATATAACTACTAGCCTTTTTATTCAAGAAACCTTCAAGGAGGAAAGAAAAATTTATTCACTAGGTTGATATGCCTTTGTGGAGGAGCTATTACTCACCGGTATACTCTGCAAGTGCAGTAAGTGCAATGGAACTTGCCTTTAGTCCTTCCTTGTTACATATATATTTGAGCCTACAATAACCATTTTTCAACAAATGAGGCTGCATAATCACAATCACAAAAAGGTGACAGTTCAAATACAGTAGGGGACAATCATAAAAAGTCATCTATTTGCACAAAAAAAGTGTTTATTATTGTAGATTAACGAATTTAACTTTCTTTTGTTAATGATATAAGAAATATATATCATGATAATGTGTGTTGGAAAACTCGATTAATTTTATGAGAAACATATATCAATAACATGTGTGAGAAACCTACTTTATTTTATGGAATGGAATATCGATAAATGAGTATATCACCAAATAACCCCACTAAATACAATTCCTAGGTCCACCCCTGGTATCATTTTTATGATCGACAATTGTAAACAATGGGGTCAAACTAAAGCCAAGTCAAGAAACAATAATTGGTGATAAAAGTGATGGTCCCAAATGAAGGCTGTCAAATGTTAGATCCATCAAACAGGCAAAATTGATAAACCATTACCTGCTTACAATACGACTCGCTGTTGGTTGAACAAATATATGAACTCTGTAACCAAAAGCAAATATTTAGTATCGAGGTATGAAACAATTCGGCTTTGCGATGTATGTATCATATCAAGATCAAGAAAAAACACAAAGACACATAATATAGTTGTCTTGACTCGTCATTTTTACTTTTGTAATCTACTATCACAGATTCTCAAGAACATGACTTGAGTTGCTATTGTTTATGGTCTAACTATGATACCGTAAAGCAGAGCATGATGTGCCATTTAACCCAGTTATGATGAGCATCAAACCAACTCTACAAAGAAAATCTGGCAGAGAATCCTAACAACGGAAAAACAAATATGGAAGGAAAACAAAAGATTGTTTGCACCTAGAGTGAATTGAGGATTGATACACAAATCAATGGGCAGAGATAATAAATCGGCACACAATATTTTGTTGCTTCGTAAATGATATCCAAATGACATTTATGTAAAATTCTTTTCTTTACTCAGCACATAAGCAAATAAAATCTACACAAAGCAAAACCTTTCCTTTCATACATCAAATCACTAAGTCATAAACATAGAGAGCTTATTAAGCTTTTTGATGTACTTTCTTTTTTCTTTTCTTTTTTTTTTTTTACTGACAACATTTTAACTGACAGCAACAATAACTTACTTTGCCACTTGGCGCAATGGTCTTAAGGCAGGTGCATACAAGTCATTACATATGCAAATCACCTGCGTATCAAACCCCACCCACTTTAAGTATGAGAAAAACGATTAATTAACCATGTAAGAGCAACTCCATCTTACAGGTCTTGACAATGATGCACTTTTATGCTTCTTTCTCGAGGACATTCTCCCTTGTTCTTCCTCTTTAGACACATTTTCTTTTCCAATATCTGACTTCCTCTCAGCAGCAAGCTGCATCAATAACGTATGTGCCATTGTTATTCAGAAAAGTACTTCCTCCCATCGTGATGCAGAGTAAAATATCAGAATAAGTACATGGGAAGTTTATTTTCAACAGCCATTAATTAGAAGAATAAGATAACTAAAAATTTTAATGCCCAAGTGTACATCAGTAAAATCAAGTGTCTATCATTATATCATAAACTTGGCTATTTCTCACTCTTAAGCATGACACTACTTGAGGAGTTTTAGGTCTTAAATTTAATGGCACATCTAGTCCACATCAACTAACCTATATGCTCTGGAACTCAACAAAGAACCATGCATTCAAAGTACAAGAAACCCATGCTTGTAGGAATTAGTCAAGTAATCAACAATCCAACCTAACCTAATTATGGCAGGAAAAAAAAGGTCGCTGGGCTTATTAAATGACCCAATCTTTAACTGCATGGACACCTGCACATGAAAACAACAATAGCATACTATATAAAGGCAATATAAGTTACCATCTTTAGAATAACCTCCACAGCACCCTTGCCATCACCAAGAGCTCCATCTATTTCATCAATTACCTACAAAAAAATGCTGACAATTGTATAATACCATACTATAAAAGCTAATGGTAAAGCCAAAACAATAACACTCACCAAACACTTGGGCTTTGAGTCAGCCATGACAGAATTCATCTGAACCACATCGAGAATTTTACCTTCAATTGTTGATGAAGACCGATCATCGCTTGCATTAATCTGCTTATAATACCATTTTAATGAATAGTTTTATAAAAATAAGAAATAGAATACATATAGATATTTAAGAATGATTCTAATACTGGGAAACAGAAGCACTAGAATATGCAAGGAAAACATTAATAGAATACATCAAGCAGAACATGAAAACCAAAGCAGGATATAGGACCTAAAGAAGGATATAGTTGAAGTAGCTTATTTAAAAGACAGAAGAAACACAATAGCAATGAAATGCTCATATTTATGTGCTTCATTAAAAGATAACAATAACAAAACCTCCACAACACGATATCCACAATGACTGGCAGCTACATGTGCAAGGGTTGTTTTTCCTAGCCCTGGGGGCCCGCACAGTAGAAGAATCTGCAAAAGTTACAAGGTTTGGTTATAAACTACCTTAACCCTAAAAATAAAAAATGAAAAGATCACAAAGAAAGGATGACAACTATAAAAAGGAACAAAAGTGAAGCATTATAAACTTTCTTGTCCACACATGCAGAGTCACAACTTTTGGAGGTTTAGCAAATGTGATAACAACATTGCAAGTTGGATTGATCTGGGAAGTAATTGTGAAGACTTGGTATTTAAAGGTAAAATTGTTGTCCAAGTGTATAGGTCTATATATTACGCGGTAAATTTCAAGGGAAACACAAAGAATTACATTTGTATACTGAAAGGATATTTTAAACAAATCTCCATAGCTGACCTTCCTCTCTGGTGGACCAGAACACTTGGCTTTCTTGTTCCATAATTCCGGAATAGCTTTGCAGTCATTGTTTTCTTGATTTAAACCATTATAACCTTTGAAAGTTTCTTTGCTGAATCTACCAGCAAAGTTCCTTGAAAAGTTCCTATCAGAGAGTTTCTGATGTTGAGCAACCAACGAATGTCGTCTCAAAGAAGATAAAACCTCATCTCCTGTAGTCCTAATTTCAGATCCAAAAACACAAGAGTCCCACTGTTTCAACCACAAAAGGACCTGAGAACAGAAACAATGTAAGTGATGGGCAGAAAGTCAAAGCAAAGAGCATCCTCAAAAGAAAATTGCTTTTGAAACTTTTAACTTAAATAGAAACTCCAGAGTTCAGAATAAAACTACGAATTGTATTATGTACCTCGCGATTTGTCTGTTCATCACTAAGAAGCTCCATGAATGATTTGGGAGCATATTTATCAACCCAAAGCTTTTCATTCACCACTGGTGTTCCAGGAAGGATTGAATCACTCTGACCTTCAACACTAGCTTGCAGGGCCTGTAGTGCCACAACAATGAATATCAAACAGAAGTCTAATACATAAGGAATAAATTAATCCTTTGTAAGCTCACCAGTAACAATTTATCTTTGCCATCTCAAACCATTTTAAAATTTCTTAGAGAAAACTTTCCTGGTTCATGGGGCCAATTATATAAAGCCTCAAAAGACCTTCATCACTTGAAAAGTCATGAAATGTAAATTGCCAAGCTTAACTTCCTCCAAATATCTCATCCAAGAAAATTTGCTATCAAGCAACTGGATGAAGTAACCTGCTTGGGTGGTGGCCATCATTCTATTCAAACTATAAGATGATATAAATGACAAAGTCACAAAATTGAGCTCATAAGACCAGATTAAATGGAGCAGTTATATGGATTGAAGCAATTCTGAATTGTGGAAACATATCAGAATTACATGAATCCAACACATAAAAATACGCATCAAGGTATCCCATCAGAAAATTTTCAGCATCGAGGTGGAACACTTTAATAAAATTTGTTAACATGAGTTTTAGCTCAGAGGGCGCCTTGAGAGGAACGGTGTTAGCATCATTTTTTGTTTGGATTAAACAATATCTTCCTTTTCTTTGCATTCATTTTTAGTTTTGGGGGGGAATTGCCAGTAGATATATATGGTTTGATCTTTTGTAACTTTTTTCAGACTTGTATTGTGTCATGTGAGACCCTGAGATGGTGTTTGGCAAGTCATACATGGGAGGCATCCCTTTAATGATTTTTATTACATTTATTTATCAAAACAAAAAACTGTGAACATGTAATGTTCTTATAGAAGTCATTACTTTCTTTCATGGTGAACAATCTAATATAAAGCCTACCTTTGCGAAAGCCTCCGTTTCCACCCTCTGCATTAGAATATGGATGGGTTCCGAAATAAGACCTGCAAAGTTGAGGAACTACCTGTAATATACTGAAAGGCACTGAAAGTTTGCTAACATGTAATACGAACCATGGCAGTATTTGAAATACATAATAAAAGACTAAAGGGCTGTGAATGACACTTTCCAACATAAAATTTGCTGAATGGCTAAAAAAAAAACCACTAAAAACCCAAGTGATCAAATAACCAATGGGAAGCTACCTGTACTTTAAGGAGTAAGGAAGGACAGTAAGATGACTAACAAATGGTTTCCCAGATGCAAGATGTGAAATTGATAGGCACAAAACGACACAAGGCATACAAAAATTTGACACACTCTGATTGACAAGCGGATGATGACACTTACAATTTAAGACCACTATGGCTATCTTATTAAGGATTCTATACTCCAGCACCAGATCCCTCTAACCATACTGTCCTCCGTACAGATCACCAAATATTGTCCCACGAGTAGGTTGATCCACAGCGGGAAAAAGATAACCAGGGTTCACTATCCTAGGAATGTGAAGGAAATTTGCAATAACAAGAGTCACAACACAATCCAAACTTTGTACAACCGAACCCAAGTTTTGTCACACGAAAATTATCAACACGATTTACAAATTGTAACAACATAAAATCAACCATGCAATCAAGTTCATAAATAATAACATTTTATTTCTTCTCTATTTATGTTAAATAGAGAACTAGAAATAGACTTTAAACAAAAACAGTATTAAGTCGTAACAATATCATGACACAAAATAGATAAATAAATGCCCCAATTTGCTACTTTATAGAATAACCGAAATTAATATTCATTGAAATCAAAAGTGATATGTATAATATCAATAATGCTTGTTGTTCAAGTATTTGATCTTAGAATTTCCTACAAACCAGAATTCTTGTTCCCATGGAATCAACTATAGTGCCGTGAAGACACAAAATTACAGAAACAACGGTCGTTTATCTTCTGTTTCTCGCCAATTAATTTCAATTTCTAGGGTTTCAGTTACTTACTTTTCCTACACTTTCCCAGAAACCAAACAGCATAATACAAAAATCATTGAACAAGAGTAGTCATACCACTAGAATACGCTTTGACATCCAATTTCTTCAACCTATCCTCCTCCACTCTACTCATCTTTGCATAAACCCTGTCACCATCCAATCCAGTCACCGGAATACAATCACCGTTGATCTCCGAAGCATATCGCGAAACAATCTTCTCCACGGCCTCAACAACCACAGGCTCCACCACTTCAGTGGCCTCATTTTGCGGCGAATACCGAATCCAATCTTCATCATCAATTTCAGTCCCCAGATCATCGATCCTGCTCCTTTTATCCTCCAATTGGGCTTGTTCGTCAGAATTAGAGAACTCAGAGCCGTCGGATCGGAAGCGTTTCTTGCCATTGATTAGGGTTTTGGGAGATGTTGATGAGTCAGTAATTGGTGTGGGTTTGGGAGGAATTGACAACGTGGGTTTTGTGGGTTGTTGGTTTTGCTTGTTGGGTTGTGGTTGGGGTTTTTTTTCTTCTTCTTCTTCGTCTGGGTAGGGTTCTGGGGGTTCTAGGTCATCTTCGTAGTCATCGTTGAGGTGAGAGTTAGCTTCTAGCCATTCGAGCTCTTCTGGTAGAGGAATGTCCATATCAGTGTCCATCCCCATCTCCATCTCCATCTCCATATCCATCTCAACCTCAATCTCGATCTCAATGTTGAATGGTGTAGTGTAGCAGAGAAAACAAAAGTCGGAATGAAAAGAGAGGGACTATGTTTTGGCGGGAATGTGAGGACGAAGAAGCGGCAAACGAAACTTCCAGTTCCGAAATTACCCTTGTCAAATTAATTTGGGAAACTTCCACCGACCCTACAAAATTTCGTTTATTTTTAACGTTAATTTTTTTTTACTAATGAAACAGTAATGTAAATTATTTTAAATTCAAGTAATTTTTTTTCCAGCCTTTTTTATTAATATTTTTTTACAAATATTTTTAGGTACTACCAAATTATATATCTTAAATTCTAGACATAAATCTTATAGTATAAAAAATATATATTTAATAAGTAAAAAATTTAGAAGGATTCAAGGAAAAACAAAACAAAAAACATAAATTAAACATAAACTTCACTTTTTTCTTTATATTACTTCACGTTCAGTTTGTTTCACTGTCATTTTAAAATAAATACACAATCTTTTATAATAATTTGTAAGTTGAAGTACATTAACTAAGGTCTCGTTTGGCAATATTATTTTTTTGTTTAAAAGTCAAAAAATTACTAAAAAAATTAAAAAACCAACAACTTATACCAATAAATCAAAGATTTTCTTTTCTTTTTTCTTTTTTCTTTTTGCACATCTTTACGTAAAAAATCAAAAAGTCATCAAAAACATACTAATTTTTTTACATCATATTTTGGCCAAAAAATTACTGAAAAAACATGTTCCCAAACGAGGCCTAGGAGCATTTATAATGTTTCATCAAATTTGTAAAAATTTGATCTAATATGATGCACTCCAACAGTTTTCATTAATTATGCCAGTCTTCTGACCGATAATTTGGTAAAGAGTAAATTTTCAACAAATTCATCCCCAAACCCGATTGTTCAAGAGTTTATCCATCTAGCCGTCCCACCAATAGTCATTTGCGAAATTTGATAAAATGTTAAATGCTCTATTAGTTTGATGAAAGATATAACACTCACTTCCTTTGATATTAGTCTAATAAAACGGTAATAACACTATTTTCATCAAATTTTCATTAAAATTGAATTTGATGGAACATTTAATGCAGCGTCAGAGATGACTTAATAAGTGTACAAAATATATTTGAATATAATAAAATTATGTATTTATATTTAAATGTTAAAAGATAAAATGCACGTGAAATCAAGTAAAAAATTATAAAATTTGTGTGCATTTTGTATCTCAATGTGTTTTTATATTTTTGCATAAACTTTTTAACAACTGTTTATTGGTGATAAATCAATTTCTATAGACACATGGCATTAAGTTCAAGAATTTATCATTTTTTTTTTTTTTTGTAATAAGACATAACAAATAAAATTATTTGATGAGAATGACTTTTTTGTTTGAAGGATTTTTTTTTTTCTTTTCATTTTTAACCTATTGTTGCCAAACCACTGCCAATTGGTTGTGAGAAAAGTCACTGAGAAATGGCCAAAAAAAGTTTTCCGCCAATGACTAATGGTTGTGGTAATATTTGATAGATAGACAAATTATGTGGATATATAGATGACATATACACAAATAAGATATAGCACATGGACATAATACGATTATAGATAAATAGATAAGAGTAGTATAATATTTCAAATTATTTCTCAAGATACTTTCTTTATGATGGAATGTAATGCAGATACTGAATGTCAACATAATTTCCAAATAGGATTAGGATTTGATTTAGTATGAAACTGTTCTAACTGTTGTTTGAGCTGTTTATTTTCTAATTCTAAACATTCTATGTCAAAACTAGTTTTGGTTTCTATTTCTCGTATTTGTATTTTGAGTTCTCGTACTTGTACTTCCAATTCTCTATTTGTTAGTCGTAATTCTCTGCTTTCTATACTGTTATCTTCTCTGGTATTTTATGGGATATTGCTCAAAAAAAATTTAAAAACAAAATTTTCCTTGTTTAAGGGTTGTTTTATGAAGTGCAAAAAAAAAACTTAATACAAAAAAGACATACAAAAAATAAATAAATAATGTGATCTAAATAAATTAATAAACTAATTTTTTTTAACACTTCTCAAAAGAGTCTTAACTAAAAAAATAATGGTAGCGTTTGGTAGAGTTTTCTAAATATGATTTGAGAATAGAGTTGTATTTTGAGTTTGTGAGTTTTGGAATTATGATTTGAGTGTGGAAAATTTATTTGGTTATGAGTTTTAAAAAGATTTTTGAATTGAGTTTTTGAGGGAGTTTTGAGTTTTTGAAATTAAAAAAGTTATTTGATTCAAAAATTTACAACTCATAACCAAACACACAACCCAAAATTCTACTCAAAGCTCATATAAAAATTTTAAAAATTTTGAAAATATTTTTTATTTACAATATAAAAATAATCGGTGCCCAAGAGGGGGGAAAAACAAAAACAAAAAAACAAAAAACACTGTTCTAGTCAACCGGCTAGATGTCCAGGGGAACGTCTGAGAGGATGACCGGGTTAGCCAAATTTTTCCGCCTGGAAATGAGTCTTCAAAAGTAGGTGTAGAATTATAATTTGAAAACTCAAAACAAACACCACACTCAAATGAGTAGGTGGAAATGTGTTTGGAAGACATAATCAAATACAACCAATCAGTTCCGATTGGTAGCTCGAAAACATGATTGCTCGAATGGCCCTAGTCCAAAACAACGTCGTTTTGATTTTATTTTTTTTTTCTCTCTCTCTCTCTCTTTCCTATTTGAATATGGAGAACACAAAGAGAGAAGAGGAAAATCTTTGTCAACAACAACACATCATCATCATTAACAACAACATCTTCATCAACATCATCATTATCAACACATCATCATCATCGTCATCAACAACATCTTCATCAAACACATTATCATTATCAACATCTTCATCAACATCATCATGATCATCAACATCCATCGATTTTGTGAAAATCTATATCCATCGATTCCAAATCCTGAAAAATGAAGAAGAATAATAAGAAACTCTCAGTCTCTAGTGGAGCTCTCTCTCTTATCTCTCCTTCATCTCTCTTCCCTCTATTTTTTTTCTCTATTCCTCTCTCTTTCTCTTCCTCTGTTTTCAGAGATCTAATATGGGAAAAAAAAGCTGCCCAAAACGGCGTTGCTTTGGGCAGTCGGGCCACTCGACCCGAAATATTTTCGAGTTACGAATCATTTTTCAAAAATAATATGATCTAAATAAGCTAATATACATTTTTTTTTGACACTTCTTAATAGAGGCCTAACTATATGAAGGTGACCCGCCACAAAATAAATTTAATATATATTTGTTATTTTTAAATGTCATATAAACCGGAGTACCCCACACGAAGTAATATGGAATTTATTCCATACTTAAAAAGGTGAATTTACAAGTTTATATGACTAAAAATAATTATATATATATATTTTTTGTACATCGGGATAGAGAAACAAACAAGCTAGGACTACGCCCTATTTCCCTCATCAAAGAGGTGCACAATATCCGTAACTAGTATATTACGAATTTTCACTGGTGGTGCATTGACAATTAGAAGATCAATTGGTTGAGTTTCGCTTAATTTTGCCAAAGCATCAGCGCATATGTTGGTTCCCATCCTGATGTGCTGGATTGAGCAATCTCAATCTCTCATGATAATGCGTACATCCTTCATAATGCCCCGAAAAGGACATTTGTCTCACAGTTCTTCACTCAACAGTCGCATCACTTGCTCCGCATCTGTTTATATTATCACTTGGTTTAAACCTCATTGGAGTATGATTGTATGTCCCTTGTATATTGCCCAAAGTTCTATTGTACCTACGGTGGTGCGTGTACGTAAATTAAATGTATAAATTTAATAAACAATAAAATAAAAATAATTATATAAATTATTTTCCGAATTAAATGCTTACAGAAATTAATGTTGAGGCTTGTATTGGACATAATTTCCTTAAAGTAGATTTCGCTCTCACTCCGGTGCTCCATGTTTTACCGGTGTCTACTTTCCAGGATGCAACGACTAACACTTAAATTTGCAGCACTACAAATTCAAGTCTGACGAACCAAAACTCTGCTGTAACTCTCTCTTTTTTTTCGTAAAAAATAAATATAGAAACAAATGCAATAGCACAGGAAGAACATAAGAAGAATGATTAAATTCTAAGGAAAAATTGAATACAAAATGTTGGAATTGAGGGCTTTTATAGTAAAAATAATGGCTATTCCGAACAGGTAGAAACCTGTTCAGATAGATTGAATAAGTACTAGACAAATTGGAATTTGTCAAAACAGATTTAGTTTGAGTTGAACAGGTATGAACTTGTTTTGAATCCCTTAAACCTGTTCGGGTGGGTCTGAACCTGTTAGGGATCTGTTTGGGTGAAGGAAAAATTATGGACCAATTTATTTTTATTTTTTAAACCCAAAACAAAAACAAATAAATAAAGTTCAAATGTTTTTGTCCCAAAAAGATAAGTATTGAGCCGGACAAGCCCAACTCAACCTCACACCCAAGGCCAACCCATCCGATCAGACGAGCGGCGACGCGTGTGTAGTTTTTGTGTTTGGGTCTAATAGGTTTAGCCCACTTTACCCATAACCTTACCATTCCACAAACTTTGGTACCCGTTGGGGCCCATCCAAAGCATCCCAATCTAAAGTATATAAACATATTCAAATCCATAAGCCTTTCTAATATAGGACAAGCACATTTTACAAATGTGTAGAGAACCCACCCAAATCTATTTTTACGAACCCGAAAATACGCGTTGAATTTTCATTCATCCAGAAATGGTTTTGAGCAATTAAATACACGGTTTTATTCACTACGTGGCATTAAACATGAACCCAATAAAAAAAGTTAAAAATAACGTTTGGGTCCCACTTTAATTAATGCTCAAAGTTAGCAAAAAATAAGAATTTTTCTAAAGCCATTTTTCCAACAATTTCCGCTTCAAGACCCGTGCATATCTCGAGTCTCCCGTAGTAGCCGCTAATCCACGCTCCTTTCTCATCCTGAAATAGTCCACCAAAACCGCCATCTCCTGCATTCCGGCGAGTGCTACCATCTATATTGAGCTTGATTTTTTATGTACTTGGATAAGACTACACAGTTAGACTCTTATATTTGAAAGGTGTTGTGATGTATAAATTGAAAGGTTGAAAAATTTACTTAGAATAATCTGACTTTTCGCACACTCATTAATATTTGTATGTTTATTTTTAAAAATCATTTTGTTAGGATTCTTCCAAATAGTCCAGCTTAAGACGAGGAACAGGTGAGGAATTTTGTTCTTTCATTTCACATTCTGAATGACCCACTATTTCCAAGGCAAATTAAGCACATTGAAGTACAATTCCCTGCTGAATATTTGACACCAAACATGTACAGCTTTTGGACAAAGTCGTAACAAATGTTCAATATCCTCCACAAAATAAATATATATACAAAATTATAGAATCACACTTTAAAAAATTAAGAATTAAATAAATTTTCACCTCCAATAATAATTTATCCCAATTAAAATAATATTTGTGA
This sequence comes from Camellia granthamiana, assembly GCA_036172215.1. Classification (NCBI taxonomy): domain Eukaryota; kingdom Viridiplantae; phylum Streptophyta; class Magnoliopsida; order Ericales; family Theaceae; genus Camellia; species Camellia granthamiana. The sequence goes on along the minus strand of CM069910.1, from coordinate 23,216,393 downwards.
AGGGAAATTTTAATATACACATCTCTTATCATATGTAATTATTAGCGTATGCTCGTATCTGAAGGTACGGTATAAATAATGTTACGATTAGAATATAATTGTAATCTTAATACTATTTAAATTTATTTTTTAATTTGATAAATTCACAAATTTATTATAAAATTTTGGAGTCCTCATAAAACTTCTCACGAAAACTCGTTTTTGCTTATACAATGGCCTCGTTTGGGAAGTGGCTATTTTAGTAGGCTATTTGGCTTTTTGGCTATTTTAGTAGGCTATTTTAGTTTTGTGTTTGGGAAGATGAGATAAATTTTTAGTTGAGTTGTTGTATTGAAAAGTGTGTTGAAATGATGTTTTAATTTAAAATGACATATTTGTCCCTAAAAATATATTTTTTAAAATTGATTTCAAGGGGTAAATAAGTCATTTCGGCAGTGATGTACCTGTTTGCCAGTTTGACAGTGTAGGCTGGCCCTACACTGTCACGGCAGCAGACTATATATATATATATTTTTTTTTGAAAATCAGTCAAAAGGTTGCTACAGTGTTGCTTTTGGGCTAATTTCCAAAACCAGGCTACAACAAGATAGATAGATGTACCTGGCATACATAAAAATTTTACGGGTATACATACAATAATGCTTTTGCTTATATAATTATATGAAAATTGTATGTATGCCCGTAATGTTCTAGTGTATTATCGGCATACATACATTGTATGAAAATATGTGTAAAATATATTAAACAAAAAGGAGAAAATTAGAGAAAAAAATAAAAATGGGAGAAAATAAAAAAATAAAATGAAAAGAGGGAGGAAGGTGGGATCATGGAAGGATGAGTGAGAAAATGAAAAAGTAAGAGAGAGAAGAGGGTAAATAGAAAATGTACATGTAGGAGATTTTTTTGAAAAATATATCTCAGCCATTGTTTTAAAATTTAAACAGATCTGAGCCATCCAAATGTCATAGTAGGACAAAAATATGTTGAAAATTCAAAATCCGTCCTACTTTATTAAAATATGTTGAAATTCATATGAGATCTAAATTTATGAAATCTATTATGTATTCAATATATTTAAAAATAATAATTAATTGTTCAAATTCATTTAATTTGTGGACAGTAAAATTCATTAATTTAATCTCCACAACACAAAGTAAAATTTGGATCTTAATTATGGGATTGCAGACTTTTCCATATAATATGAATAAAAAATAAGTGAACAAAAAGGAGAAAGTAAAAAAATAAAAAATAAACAAATAGAGAGAAAAATAAAAATTGGAGAAAATAAAAAAAAATAAAAAGAAAAGAGAGAGGAAGGTAGGATCATGAGATTATAGAAAGATGGGTGAGAAAAGAAAAAAGTAAGAGAGAGAAGCGGGAAAATAGAAAATGTACATGTAGGAGATTTTTTGAAAAATATATCTCAGCTGTTGTTTTATAAATTGAATAGATCTCAGCCGTGCTTTATTATATAGATAATTTATGCAATTTTTTATTCTTTAGTTATAATTATTATTTTTATTTAATTATGATTTTATCTTCGTTATGATTTATAATTTTTTAAATTATATATCATATATTATTTAATTAGACCATCTCCAATTGTTCATCAAATTTAAATTTGATGAAAAAGTTTACTTTTTGCCGCTCCAACCGTTTATTAAATAGATCATCAAATTCAGAATTTTCAAATCTTTCATCAAACTGAGGACGGATGTGCATTTTATCAAATTATTGTTCATTGTCATTGGATTTTCACAACTTTATGTCCCCTTAGATAACCACCTCAAGATAAAAAATTGTAAAAAATTTATATTGACCAGTCGATCTGTGGTTTGTCGAAACTCTGTTGGAGCACTTGATATCAAAAGGAAATTTTACTTAAATTTGTACTCAAATTTAATAAAAAAAGATGAATCATTGGAGGTGTCTTACGACTTTTATTTTTTTAATTAAATCTCAAAAAAATATAAAATTATGTAAATTTTTAATTTTTATTTTTAATATTGTCATATGATTTTTTTTGTTTTTAAAAATAAAAATAAAAAATACATACACATTTGAAGAACCTGCAGCTACATTTACATACGATACGACTTCAGTCGATCGTTCCTTCCTTCCCCAAATATAAACACCGCAAATCCAGCTTTCTCCTCTCTCTCCGATCCCATCGTCCCTTGTCTCCCATTTCTTCATTCTCTCTCTCTCTCTCTCTCTCTCTCTCTCTCTCTCTTCTGCAACTTGTAGGGATAGGGTTTTTGCTCAGAAAGAAATGGGCCAACAGTCTCTGATCTACAGTTTCGTCGCTCGAGGCACCGTGATCCTCGTCGAATACACCGAGTTCACCGGCAATTTCACCAGTATCGCCTCTCAGTGCCTCCAAAAGCTCCCCGCTAGCAACAACAAGTTCACCTACAATTGCGATGGCCACACCTTCAACTACCTCGTTGAAAATGGATTCAGTGAGTCTTTTTTCTTTTCTTTTTAAATGGATTGACCTGTTTTGTTTTCTTTTTTATGTGATCTATGTGTTTAATCAATCATATTATGGAAATTGATGTTGGGTTTTTGATCTTGAATGTTGTGTGTTTGACCAGATACCCATTTGGGTCCTCTTTTTTTTTTTTTATTATAATTTTTTGGATGATATGTTTTGATAGAATTGTATCAATTGTTGGGTTTCATTTCCTTGTTTGGAAAAGTTAGGAACTGATAAACTGTTTTGGTAGAGATTTTAGGAACCTGACTTGTATGATTTATGGAAACAATTTGGGTTGTATACCTTTGACTTTCATTCTTGAATTTGTGTTAGCCTATAATTATGTGTAGATGCCATATAAGGAAGATAATATCAAAATTTCTTCGGGGCTTTGCGTGGCCAGCTATGAAGCACGGGTAAGGTACAGATGCTGGTAGGTGTATGGATATGTCTATGTCTATATATATATATATTTATATTTTGTAGTAGTGCATAATATATATAATAATTAAAAAAATCAAATGAAAAAAGAAAAGTTTAAGAAAGGTACAAACTAAGTTTAATTCCAAAATGAGTTAAGGATCAAATCTACAAATCTAAGTTCAATGCCAAAACCAAAAGAACTCCAATTCAATGACATCTCTCAAACCTTCCTTAGTTCCCTTACTTCTTTGTCACATGCATCAAATGACAAACAAACATTACAAACAAAATTAAAAGGAAAGAACTAAAAAGGCGCACCAATCTAATCTACAAACTGTGAGAACTACCAACAATAATTTCATAACAGGAGGCTACAGGAGGAGAAGATGCCAGATGAGAGAGGGAGAATAAGAGGCCAGAGGAGTGTAAATGTATCAGAACGTGTGGGCTATTGTCACAGAAAAGAGAGAACCCTATTTGGTCAATTGTCGCAGATAGAGTGAGAAACCACACAGGTCGATCATCAGCAATCGTTTCAGAGATAGTGAGAACCCAAACCGGTGATTGTTGAGCATCGGCAATCGTCATAGACGTGCTGAGAGAGAGAGAGAGAGATCTCAAATTTGTGATAAATGCAAAATTATGCTCTATTTTTGGAGTCTTTAAAAAAGGCAATTTATTTGTTGAAGCTACCATTAATCATGTTGCTATAGTTCTTTTACCATTTACAAAACTGAGGACATTCAACTGATTTATTTTTACAAATCGTTCCAATTCAACATCTACTGGTTTAGGGTTTAAGGTAGTCAACATGAAATTGGGTGTTGTGTCTCATGTTTGGCTCTTGTGGCACTTAAAGTGCCTACTGGCTGAAGCGTGTTCTCAGTCAGTAGTTCTGTCCATCAATTGTTTGATTTATCCACGTTCCTTTAATACCCTGGTAGAAGTTGCATGGTTACATCCAATTTTGCTTTTGGAAGTTATTTGTATTGCTCAAAATGTTTTTTCCAATTCTATGTGGTTGTGTTCTCTGGTAGTTTGCGATAATTGAAACAATTTTTTAAAGATTCTGTGTTTATATTAGTATTCTGTTAATTATTACCATAATTGCATCAACGGTAAGAAAGTTTCAAATAGTTTGAATATTTCGCTGATTCAAGAGTTTTCTTGATTACTCTCCAAATGAAATGTGTATTTTTTACTGTGGTGGAAGAAAAATTATGGCAGGTGGATAATGCTCATCTGCAGTGAATCAAATATCTCTGTTGCAAACTTGGCACCACATTGTATTGTAGTCATCTGGTCAAATGAACAGTTCCCCTTTTTGTATTTTGTAGTCTTTGAACTTTTTGCTGCATTCTAGAATATAAAAGTTTTCATATCTGTTTTAGTTGAGGCAATCTACAGCCAGTGTTTTTGTTCGTTCTGGTTGTAACTTTTTTATGCTTTTTTCCAATACTTTTCATAGCATGTGTAGTTATTTATTTATATGTTATTAACTTTGCAACTTTATGTTGGTCATTGCAGCCTACTGTGTTGTTGCGGTTGAGTCTGCTGGCAGACAAACTCCTATAGCCTTTTTGGAGCGAGTTAAGGAGGATTTCAACAAGAGATATGGTGGAGGGAAAGCTGCAACTGCTGTTGCCAAGGGCTTGAACAAAGAGTTTGGGTATCTTTTCTTGTCTTTCTTGAAAGTGGACGAATTTTCGCTACTTCTCCTCATAGTACTTGACTTGTATTTTATTTCATTTTACTATTGTAGGTCTAAATTAAAGGAGCACATGCAGTATTGTGTGGATCATCCAGAGGAGATCAACAAGCTTGCGAAGGTGAAGGCTCAGGTTTCTGAAGTCAAGGGAGTGATGATGGAAAACATTGAGAAGGTAAGCAGGTTTAGCTCTTGTGGTTGACTCTTTATTATAAGGATGACATATGTCCTTTTTTGTTTCTTTCTTTTCTTTATTTTTTTTGGTTTTGTTTTGTGCTTTTTTTCTAGATTAGATTATAATATATGCCGGTGATAAATTGTCTTTGTATATCACATCAGATATGGTTACATTTTAATATTTCTTTTAATAGTTCGTCAACGTATTTTCAGATATGTTTTTTAATGCTTGACATGCGGTACATTTTAGTTAAACGATTTTTTTAATGCTGTGTAGGTTCTTGACCGTGGAGAGAAGATTGAGCTGCTGGTAGATAAAACTGAGAACCTTCGCTCACAGGTCAGTCTAAAGCATGCCGGATACATTTTTGTATTAATTTGACTGTAGGTGATCTTTAATTGTTGGAATTGCATTAGTTAATTGTTGGTATGTGCTAATAACCTTCTGGAAGGCATGGGATTGTCATTAGACAAAATTTGGATTGGTTTTACTGAAGGGCTGATGCAAGGTGTTTCTAAAAAAATGGGTACTCACACTGACTAGAGAGTGTTTGTTGTACACATATCCCTGATGTTTTGGAAATTAAATTGCACTCCCCGCTGCTTCAAAAAAAAACAATAGAAATAAATAAATTATATTACACTCCTATTGTGTAGATACATTTCAGTCTCCGTTGCTTTACTTGTTCTTAATAAGTTTTGCTTTGGCATTAATGAGCCTTCGTGAGGAAAGAGATGTTGCTGAATGCTGTTGCCATCATTTAGGTTATGGATGATACTGATTTTTATCTTTATGAAAGTTAAAGATGGCCATTATGATCTTAGTTGTATCATTATATAATAAAAGGTCTATTTCCCATGTACCTAAAAAAAAATAAAATTGGACCATCTTTACTTGTCATATGGGTGTATTATGACATCTCTTTGCTCTTGCATTCAGAGTTGCTAGTCTTAGTGAACCGAGGCAAACTTAAAACCATCAACCTTCAATACCGAAGCAAATCACCGTTTGTTGATACCAATCAAATTGGCTCTATAACTGTCAAAACATTCGTAATTTGGGTTTGGAAATGTTGCATTTGGGTTTGGAAGTTCATTTGAAACTTCAAAAAGTACAACATATGACGAGTTGGCCCACCTATCATCTTTATTACTCAGCAATTCCTAGCCAAGTTGAAGCATAGAAAAAAAAAGACTCCTCTGTTTCAAAATCTCCATTTACATTATAAAACATATGGTTCTCACTCTTATTTTTGTTTACTTTTGCATTGATTGGTCACATTGGTTGGATTTGGTTTGGTGTTCATGCTTGATGCCAATAAAATCATTATTGGTTGGTGGCTGGCAATCATTGGTGGTAGTTGTAGATGAAGGTGGTGGTGATCTGGTGGAAGAGGTGGTGATGGATGAGTGGTTTGGGGCGAAAACGGTGGTGGTGATGGGCAGGCTTGTTGCTAGGAGGATGGTGTTTCGTTGGGTGTGACTCAGGCTAGCAGTGAGGAAATTGATGGTAGTGGTTGCTTTCATCCCTAGATTGCTGACGGGTTAAATTGGTTGGATTGATTCAGTAGCGGGAATGAGACATTGATCAAGGTGAGAAGCTTGAACATACTCCTTGACAGCCGAAGGTCATGAAGTAGAAAAAAGTTGATGAACAATTTGTGATTACCCTTATTAGTAAACCTATTTTCATACATCTTTCCCGGTTTATCAAACATCAAGTTTATGGTTCTGATGTTTCCGGCAGGCCAATTTGATCATTATTACCACTCAAACCCGAGAAGAATATCTCAACATGAAGTGCTGCTCTTTCAAAAAGGAAAGATCTTGAAGTTTAATTGAGATGTTGAGAGATGATTAGTGGTAGGCCTTTCTGATGGTTTCTAACTGTGGGTATAGTGATGGTGATAATTGTGTGGGTAATATGGGCATGATGGCTTAACAATGATATGGTGACAAGAACGAAAATGGAAAATTAGATCTCTTTCTCTCTCGTAACGGAGCAAAACTTCATTCATAGAATAGTGGAGAACAAGAATTTGGGTACATAACTTTGTCCTGCAAAATCAGAAATCTCCAAAAAATGAAATAAAAATCAAACAGAACTACAAACTCTAGGGGCTTGTTTGGTTTGTGTTTCAGAAACATGTTTTGGAAAAAAAAAGTACGAAAACATGTTTGGTTTGGTGTTTTGGGAAATTTGTTTTGGAAAATTGTTTTGAGAGAGAGTTTTGGAAAAAGTGATTGATTTGATGTGTGTGTGAGAGAGATTTGTTTGGAAAATTTGTTTGGTTTGTGTGTTTTGGAAAAAATTTTTGGGAAAATTTATTTGGTAGAGAAAATTTCTGAAATTTGTTTGTAGAGAAAATTTCTGAAATTTTTTTCCCAAACACTAACCAAACAAGCCCTAGGTCTCTCGATCTGTTTTTCATCTCTCTCTTTTCTTTCCTTTCGTGTCCTGCCCTTTTTGTACATTTAACAGTTTCCCCCCTCATTTAATGCACTTGTTTTTTTGACGTGATTTGATTTTTGGTTGTTGAAATTTGATTGTTTTTCAGGCACAAGATTTCAGGCAACAGGGGACCAAGATAAGGAGGAAGATGTGGTTCCAGAATATGAAGATAAAATTGATCGTTTTGGGTATCATCATTGCGTTGATTCTCATCATTTTCCTGTCGATCTGCCATGGCTTCAAATGTACTTGATTAGGTTTGTCCTGCTGGATTGGTTCGTCCTCCTATTTTGACATTTCCGTTAACAAATTTCTTGCTGTAGGTTACACCTTCCCCTTTCTGCGAGCCTTTTTAAAGGCCTGTAGTTTGATTTGGTTGTATAGGAGATACTCAGGAATTTCTTATCTTGAAAGTAGAAAAATCTTTATGCATGAGGCTTTCTTCTACATATCATGCGACATTTTTTTAATATGTAATGGAGGAATACTTGGATGATTGCACATATAGATCTGTTTCTTTTTTACAAATTACAAGTAGTGCTTGTTTGGTTCGGCTCAAGTTCTGCCTTTTTAATGTGTTCTATTTATTTTTTGGTCATATTAGTATTGTTTCAATTAACATTATTATTATTATTATTTTATGGGCTTTGAAAAAGTTGGCTCTAAACTAGGTTTTAGTGGAGTTTGCTATACTAGTGTGTAGAATTAACCTAGTGTTTTTGCGATCCTTGTTTTTCTTGTTATGGTTGTGCTTTCTCTGATTTTAGCCTTGCAAGTGTTGCAATTTGGTTCTTACGAGCTCACAAAGGTCACCCATAAGGCTCATCCTATGGCTGTTTTCTTACTTGGGTCGTTTTGTGATATGCTTGCTTGTTGGTGTTTTTTGATGCTTGGTGTTGCAGTCATGTGAAGACACTGGTTGATGGATCCAATTCCATTAGGTGATTTTTGCAGTTGTTGCTATTGCTGGTTCCAAGCATCACAAGTATATCCCTTTGAATATTCACAAGTCTATGCCTTTGAATATTCATGGTCAACAATGTTGAAACTTCTAGAAAAAAAACTTCAAATTGGGAGGGCGACCATCTTGGTGAAATGACCGTACACCAATTCAACATAGGAGAACAAGTAGATTATACTAGGGCAACTCGAGTCGTGTGACATTTTCCATCACAAAAATACATTGATTCATTGAAATTTGGACATAATGAGTTTATTTCTAGATGTTTTATGGTCAATGAACTTTCTTGAGTCTGTTAAAAATAGAGGTGACAAAAATAATATTTTTTCTATATATATATGCAGCCCTCACAATTATGACAGAGTAGAAAGTAAATTGTAACTCACAATTCACAATTCAATTGGCATGGTACATTCAAATGTGCCCATGATCAACTAACTAATCAATAAAAAAATTTCTAGTTGAGCAATAATATGACTTGACTTAAAAATGCACCCCCATGGATGACATAAATGAGTTTATTCAACACTTCACTATCTCCACATACAATCAATCTGAAAGGAGTCCTACTCTATACAATACAAAGGCAACACCTCCAAGGTATTTATCTAAAACAAAATTAATGGTAAAATGACAATAAAAACCCAATTTGATCAGAATTGCATTCTCTTATCTTGCAGGAAAATCCCAAGATTCAACAATAGCAAGCCACATTAGGTGATTATTAGGATGCAATGATACAATACAACAAACATTTGCGAAAGAAAAATAAAAAGCTTATGCAAGCATGACTGCACCTTTATAACACATTTTCCACCTTTCAAATTTCAAAGGATTGCTGAATGCCTAGAGAATGAACAAAATCGCCCCCCTATCAAATTCAAGAGATGTTATCCGAAAGCCCAGCAAGGCACTAGGGGCTAGTTTTGAGCACATAACATCAACCAAAAACTGTGAAAGAGGCCTTGCTATCTTAAGGTCTCTAGTATCATCAGAAAACGTGTGCTAGAGAGGTATAGTCCATAAGTCTTACCATTATTGTCGTCGCAAACACTTTTATGAATCAACATTCTTTGTCCCGATATGTCGTGAAATTTTAGCAAGAAGATGCTTACTGTCTTATACATCCTGTCTGAAAAGATTACGTTTTCTTTTCTATTCTTTTCCTCTTGCTTGTCTGCATTTGAATCTTACGATTCTTCAGCACGACAAGTGAATTAACACTTCTCTGAAAATTTTCTAGATTTGTATTGTTTTCTCAATTTCTATCACGCTCACTTTTATACAAAACATGCAAGCACATTTAACTTCAAACACAACCTCAAAAAGTGGGAAATGAAGGAAGATGAGAGTAAAAGAGATCAACAAGCCAATTGATCTCTGTATGGGGAGATTTCTTCAAAAATAGGAAGTCTTCTTGATCGAAATGGGGTGGTCCATTGGTTCATCAATTGATCAAGTCCCTCGACAAAAGCATCTTCCAAGCTCAGCCCTGCAGGAGTGGAAGACGACACTGCAGATTGCAACGGTTCTAGTTCCTTCATCAATTCCTCGGCACGGTTTCTTGATTTTGAGTCATCCGATCCTGAAAGCTTACCTTGCAATATGTCTTCAAGAACAGACTGTGCCTCAGTAAATTGTGATTGTTTAATGAGGCACATACACAAGTTGCAGGCTTTGTTGGCATCGGGATCGATTTGTTGAGCTTTGCGATACACAACCTCAGCGGCTGCATAGTTTGTTTGTTGCATGTAGGCCCAACCTAAATTGCCCTGCACCAAATGCAAATAGTTGGCTCACTTAGCACAATAACTAGGAAGGCGGAAGGGTGTACATATTTCCTTTTGTATTTGGAAGTAGATTGCATTTGGAAGATTTTTACAAGGAGAAAAAAATCAGAAAAAAAGAAAGCTATTTCATGACCATAATAACTAAAGTGACTAGTATAATGGTAGTTTGGCATTGAAGAGATTATTACCAGTATTCTAGACGTTTCTTGCTGGATGGTGACTTGAAACTTCCTTCCGTGGGACCGAGCTGTCTTTGTGGGCTTTCCATTGAATGCTTCTCCTTGGTAAATCATCCGAAGCTTTCGCTTCAACAATTCAATTTGCTCTTCTAATTTCCCACATTTCTGTCAAAATTAGATCATTTCCATAAATCCTAAAATGCATCTACCTTGTTCAAGTGTTATTTATTTATTTATTATTTTAAAAGGATAGAGATAAACAGAAACATAGAAAACAGATTTAGGCCAAGTTTGACAAGTTAAAAAAAAGTCAAAAAGTTAAAAAGTTACTCAAAAAGTTAAAAAGTTATCACTATTTATCAAAAGTCAAAAAGTATAGCTGCACAACTCCTAATCCTAATTTTTCCCTACACACTAATTTATACAATTTTTTAATACACATTTTTCCATAAAAAGTCAAAAAGTTAACCCAAACAGCCATATTTTTTTCCTCAACTTTTTAGTCCAAAAAGTCAAAAAGTATACTTATTTAGGACATTTCAAACAACCCCTAGCTTTAAAACACAATACTGTCACATTTGTTGCAGGAAAACTATCATTTCATATTAAAGTGATCAATTTCCATGGAATGTACCCCAAAAAACAAAAAGGAAAAAAGGGGAAAACTATCTGTTTTTCAAGATTACAGTCTGTTTACCTTGTATAAGTCAAGAAGGACATTGTCTAGTGATTCCTGTGCTTGCTTGGAGCAGCGGTCCCTAAAGGACTTGATAGCTTCGATTGCTTCTTCTGCCCTGTCTTGTTGTTTCATGACAACTGCCATGTCTTTAAGGGCACTGTCTACCCTATCTCCAGTATTTATAGCCTTCCAAAACAAAACTATGGCAGCTTCTGGATCCTTCTCAACTAACTGAAGTAGCATGGAGGTAAAATGAGTCAAAATAAATTGAAAAATGAAAAAGAGATGCACGAGCAGTCAAAAGAGCAGAACAAGTTTGAAAAAAGGTCTAACAAGTTTAAGAAAAGGTCTATATTGCACAATTCAGTGTAGGTGCATCATCTTTCAGCAACAATACGTAGTTGTAATAAAGTTGGTGAAAGTGGGCACAAATTAGACATATGGAAACCAAATTACATTGGTTGATGCATGTAATAATCTAAATTCGAATAAAATCTCAGTGGCATGTAGGAATGTGAAAAACCAAACGGAGGGTTTTGATTATCTAAAACATGTTCTTATGTCATGTCTGTTATTGAAACAAGTGCAGCACGGCATCGAAAAGGCAGGCAGGGGGTAGCCTCAAGGGTTCAATTCCTAGCAACCTAATAATACAACAATGAGCTTTGTGGGTTGGTTGGTGTGTATTATGACAAACAACTTACTATCCATTATAAGAATGATCATATTGGTTTCTCAAATCTCTACTACAAGTATCAAAATGTATTATGCCTCGACATTTAATGAAAAAGAATTTCCATATCATTCACAACAGTTTCAAATTAACACAAAAACAACTATATATTGTTGTTTTCTGTCTTTACTTCATATTTGTTCCAAATTTAGAAGGTAGTTTAATAAAGTAAGCCAACAAAGTGTCCACTTTCAATTAAAGGAAATGGATGGTTAAAAAGTAAGTCAGCTAGAAACTAAAAAATTCAATTGAAAAATCAGCAATTGTAATGCTTTTGTTGTACCCTAATAGTCAATTTTTTAAAAAAAAAAAAATATATATATATATAAAATAAACAAATTCATGTCCATGGGTAGACATAGGGACTTAGGGTTCCTTTTGTATTTTTGCTTTTTTTAATTTTTTTTCCCCAAGGGCATGTTGGAAATTAAATAGCAAAAAGAGTGGCAATGATGTCAACAAGCTGAAAACTTGGGATATACAATCCAACAACAACAAAGAATGGGTGAAGAAGAAGAAACTAATTAGATCTGAAAAAGCTGGGCTTATCTCACTGAGTCAAACCACCATGACTCAGCCGAGTTACCAACGATTAAGAGAGAGTATTTAGTCCCTTAACACACCAAAAATACTGGTGTGTTAAGGGACTATATAATCACATATTTGCTATCAGATTGAATGGCCAAGATCAACTCATCAGTGTATCAGATTCATTACTCAAAAAGGTCCACCTAATTGACGGTCCACAACCCAATACTAAAGTCATTTGATTTCTTCAACTTTTTTTTCTCAAGCTATGTTTCCTCAGAAACAAACAAACATCCATACATCCACACACAAACAAACACAAATAAAAATTTAATAAATTGGTTCTTCCTTGGTTTAATAATTTTAAAAAAAATTTGTCTCTCTCTCGATTTGATAAAATAATTGGAGCACACTTTTAATTATTTTTTTCATCAAATTTGAATTTGATGAAAATTATGAAGAATTGGAGACACTCTTACATGATTCAAACCCACTTCATAAAAAAAAAAAAAAAAAGACATAAATGTTTGATCTTTATATATAAATATGTACCTGGAAATGTTTGGCACGAACGTATGGGGTGTCACCAGGAGGAAGCTTGTGAATGATGTGATAAGCCTCTTGTTTGTTTTCTCCCTTTTTCTTCAAACTCTCCCCATCCATTTTCTCTCTCTCTTTTTTTTTTTTCCCTCTCTCTTTCTCTCTCTCCAAACACCTCTATTTTCTGTGTCTAAATTGATTGAGTATTTGTGCTTGTTTCATAGAACAGGAGGAGGACTGACTGAGAGAGGAGGAGGAGAGAAGGAAGAGAAGAGAAGAGAAAAGAGGAGAAGAATGTTGAAAATAATCTGGATTGGATGGAATGGGATGGGAATGAAGGTGGACTGGAAAGCGTCCAGGTTCGTTGGTCTTGGATTGTCCTCTATATCTCTCTATCCATACGTGTGTGTATTTTATAAATCTCATAAACGATGACCGCCGTTGGATCATGGGATGGTCCTATAAACATTTAATAAACTAGGCTTTATCTGTAGTCCACTGTTACGAGCCTCGTTTGGAAATAAATTATTGCAGTGATTTTTTAATTTTTTTATAAAAAGATATATAAGAAAAATAGGAGGATATAATAATTTATAGTGACTTTTTAATTTTTTAATTAAAATATATACTTGTCAAACGAGACTTAAGCGCTCTTTTAATTGCAATCAATTCATTTCATTTCATAACTTAGAATTCTCGTTTTAAAAAATTAATTTTTTTTAATTATTAGATATATTTAACATAAATATATTTTTAAAAAATAATATTTATGAAAAAATCTTTAAAAAATTCACTAAATATCAAAAATATGAAAAAAATAAAAATAAAAATTCAGTATATTTATCATATTCTTGTGTATTTATTAATTTTTTAAAATATATTTTTTTATAAATATTTTACTTTTAGATATATCTAAGTAAGGTATATCTAAAAAAGTAAAAAAAAAATGTTTCAAATTTTAAAAATATTAACTAAAAACATAAAATAAAAATAAATAAGAACTCAAATTTCAAAATATTAAATTTAGAAAATTAAAACCAAACATGATAAATAAGTCCTTAAATTAAGATACAAGGTAAGGTAAAGGAAATTCTATTGTTGTGTATTATATTTATGTTTGGTTATGATTTTTGGGTTTTTAGTCATAATTACTTTGTTATTAATGGTAACATATAGTGATATTGATTATAGTATTATTTTAGTTATTATAATTTAAGAGTTTTTTCAAGGTCGTCCCTGGGCTAAGGCCACTAAGGCCTGTGCTTAGAGCCTCCAAAATAAGGTCTCAAATTTATTAGTTTTATATTATATTAAAAATTCGAAATCCAAACTTTTTCTATTATTTGAGATTCAGTCTAAAAGGCTCCTCAAAAAAATTTGTTAGACCAAATTAAAAATAGGGAGAGTTACGGGCCGGTCCTTTGGATCAGACTTAATTCCTTGGAAGTCGTGACCCAAAATAATTTAGCCCATCTTTCATTTTACCCCTTACATTCAATTGAGTGATTTTACCCTAAACCCAAACACATCCCCCCCTCTCTCTCTCTCTCTCTCTCTCTCTCTCTCTCTCTCTCTCTCTCTCTCTCTCTCTCTTATTTCTGTCACTAGCACACCATTTCCTCATCCTCCTCCATCACCAACCATTATCTCCTTCTCCTTTGTTGTTGCCATCATTGTTGCTCCTCCTCCATCATTTATCTGCTAGCTTCAATACCGTAATCCTCCATCATCGATCTACCATCTTCGACATCGTCGTTGCCACCATCTTCTTTAATCATCGGTTTAGGATGCAAAGTGTCTAATTAGTGCATTGAAACGTGTTGTTAATTTTCTACAGACATGTAACTGATATGATAAATTTGTTATTTAATTCAGTGATAAATTTATTACTTAATTTATGAATGATAAATTTGTTACTTAATTCAGTGATAAATTTGTTGTAATGCCCCCACTTCCTCTCAAATCAAGTGTGCTATTTGTAAATTTTTTAACAAATTCATTAGTGATAAATTTATTGTTAGATTTATTTATTTTGATGATTTATTTAATTATGTTTTAATTTATTTGAAAGAGAAAAATAGAATCCAAAATTTATTTTGATGATTTATTTAATTATATTTTAATCAAAATTTATTTTGATGATTTATTTGAAAGAGAAAAATAGAATCAAAATTTATTTTGATAATTTATTTGAAAGAGAAAAATAGAATCAAAATTTATTTTGTCCTATTATTTCTCATCTAAACCTTTATCCTAAATGTTGTTAGAATGTATTTAATATTTGATTAAATCAGGAGTTCGAACAACTCAAAACAAAGGTTCAAACAGCCTAGTACAGCAGTAGGCCAAAAGGGTCAAAAGGTTCAAGCGGAAGATATTCAAATTAGTAATGATAGAAGTACAACGGCTATAAACGGCTATAAAGGTTCAAAAGGCCAAAAGGTTTAAAAGGTTCAAGTGGAAGATATTCAAATTTGTAATGATGGAGCGAAAAATATTCAAATTAGTAATAATGGAAGTACAACGGCTATAAACGACTATAAATTCAAATGACTACAACGGCTATAAATTCAAATGAATACAACGGCTATAAACGGCTATAATTTTCATTATATATACCAAAGTCTCTAATGTAAACAAGTGACAAAAAAACCTGAAAATATTATTTAATCTATAATCACTCACATCTATTCTCATAAATTATACACTGAGCCTTATAGCATTAAGCTCATCTTTCCTGTGTGAGATTTACAGAAAATCAAAACTTCATTTTATATATCTATCTTTGAGAGATATTTATTGTAAGCTTTCTTTGAAAGCAAAAATATCATTTCATCTTGTAAAAGTGTTGCAAACACTGTGTTCTTGAAATCTTGAGAGTGATTGTGAACCACCTAAGATTTGCAAAGGTCTGGGCTTGTGAAGTCTATGTAAAATTTGTGGAGGATTACTCCATATGTAAAGAGTTTGTTAGCACCCCTGTGAAGTTAGAAGATAGTGGAAAATCTCAAGTGAAGCTTGAGGAGTGAATGTAGGCTTAGTTGAAGTTGAACCACTATAAATCTGTTTGTCTCCTCTTCCCTAATCTCTTTACTTTCCTACTACTGCTATAGCTATCTAATATTCATGTGTTAATCATTTGATTTACCCGATATGTTAGTTATACTTCATTATTATTTTGCTTGATCATTTACTGCTAAATTCATCATTGTGCTTGTTAATAAATTGTTGTACTAGTAGTTAATTTTATTGGGGTGTTAGTAATTTTAATTTGTAAAAACCTAATTCACCCCCCTCTTAGGTTGCTTTTTAGGTAACATTTATCACTGGTTTAAACAATTTAGAGCTTTGAACTCTTTAATGTCGACACATCCATCTTCATTCATGTCAATTTTCTTGATCTCTCTTACATCTAACATCATTCTCTCTCAAATCCAAGGGCCACAGAGACAGTTCTTATATTCACCAACACCAATGAATTCATCAATGGCTCTAGAACTTGTCAATGTCGACACACCCTATCTCCATTCATGTCGATTTTCTTGATCTTTCCCAGATCTAATACCATCTCTCTCAAATCCAATGCCATAGAGGCAGTTCTTATGTTCACCAACACCAATGAATTCATTAATGGCTCTGGCAGTTCTCATGTTCATCAACACCCCTAATTCATCAATGGCTCTGGCAGTATAACAGCAGAGGCAAAATTGGGATAAAAAAATATAATAGGACTTCCTAGTGTGTGACAACCACCTCTTTAGTTAAAATCAATTTAAATTAAATTGAATATATGCTTATTGTTGATTAGGCGTTTATGTGATTAAGTGTTATTGATTATCTTGAAAAATTATTGACTTGCTTGATTGAACAAATAGGTGAGAATAGAAATTAAACTTGTCAGATTTGCTAATTTTAACAAGTTATAATTAAATAATTAATTAAGCAATTAGAGCCTAATTCACATTAGTATAATTAAATTAGTACAATTAAGATTATTATATGTAGAGGATTAATTTTAATTTGTGTAGATATGAGTTTTATTTAATCTGATTAAATCCTCAATTTAAATCAAATAATTGATGAACTAAATAAAATAAATTCTACTCATCTACCTAATAGATATAGAAGAGAAAGAGTATTTAGTTGGTGGAGTCATCTTTTCTTCACACCAACAGACCCACGTAGAGAGAGAGAGAGAGAGAGTAAGGGAAAGAGAGAAGGCTAGTTCAAGAAGAGAAAGTGAAGCAGATTGTTAGAGACTTGAGATTTGTAGTAGATAGCTCAATTCCTTCATCTCTAGGTAAGGGTTCTTCTTTTGTAGTTCAATAATTTGTAGAATCATACTACCAATTAGAGCATCCAAGATCATTTTAGAAGGCTATAAGCTTAATTGAGTTGAATTGATAATTAATACAAGAGATTAGAACATGCATGTTAGAAAATTGAAGAAAGGGTCAATTTACCTCATAATCTTTACATGCATGGCATATTCTTAAGAGAACTTGGGTTCTAAACTTGTTTTTAACCATGATTCATGGAGTTTAAGGAGAGATTAAGTATGAAATAGAGCTTGGGTTCACGAAAATAGATGTTTTATGAAATTGAGTTTCAGAAATGAAAGAATGAGGTTAATTTGATATTTAGAGCCTTATAAGAATTCAATTAAAAATCTAATTTAGGTTCGTAAAATTAGATGTAGTCAAATTAAGCCTTAATTGAGAATTAATTAAATTCAATTGAACTTGAGTTATGCTTAAGATTATGGAAATAAATGTGAAGATTAATTATTTGGGCCTTGATTTTCTTGAAAATGGAGTTTGAAATTGCAAAATTGATTCAGTAATTTAAACATGACTGAACAATTGTAATTAATGTGTATGATCCTAATTTAAGTTTAATTGTGTAATTAGTGACCTTAATAAGGGTTTGTATATGATTCGATTATTTATATTTAATTAGTTTGGGTAATACGTAGCTAAACATATTTTAATTAGAGGTATTATCTAATTAATTCCTAATATTAGTCATCCATATTTAAGAGGAATGCAGGGAAGAAAATATAGGAATAATCGAATGAAAAATTAGAATCAAATGAGAGAAATCGAAAGACAAACAAGTAATCGAATTAAATAGATTGTAAGATTGTAATTGTAATCTTATTATGCTTGACTTATTTGTTTAGGTCGGACGCCAAACGATTAGCACGTGTTTTTCAGGAGCCTATTGTGAGTAACATTGTTGTAAAGATATTTTCAATCGTATTTATTTTCTGATTGATAAATTATATTGTTTTCTGAAATAATACTCTTTATCGATTGAATGATGATCCTATTTTTTGAACTGTATTCGTGGCATCCTTAACATATCGCTATTGTTATTGATATTGTTGTCGCTATTGTTACAAAGATCTCTGTCAGTTCCAATTCTTGGAATTATTGTCTATTGTTTGATGGCCATCAATTGATTGTTCGGTTTTTAAGACCTATTGTATTGTTGCTATTGGATGTACCACGTATGACCTATACGAATATTATTGATTGAATTGAACGATTGATTGACAAAAAGATATTGATTGAAAATGTTCTATTGATAATCGATTGTTTCAAATACTATAAAGACATCATTCTTAACCTCTTTACACAGCTATTATTCACTGGGCTCTAACTCACTGTTTATTATATATATGTAGGTGATCGAGCACCGGATCAAAGCAAGTGGCGACGACCCGAACCCTTGTTTTGTTAAGCCAGCTATTGTGCCTCACCACAAGGTTCCGAACCGTTATTGTCAAGGCTTTCTGGGTGATCTAATTCCACCATTTTTGCATGTTTTATAAAGTCAAGTGTATGCTTTATAATTTGTTTTGGCTTTGGAATTTAATTCCCTAACATGTCTTTTATTTTGTGCTTAGATGTGTTTTGGACTTAAGTGTTTATATGTATGTTTGGACATGGACTTGGACTTATGTGTGTATCGGTATGTATATATAGAAGTTGTTTGTTCATTTAAGTCCTCACAGCTCTTTGAACATTATGTTTTGATATTTATAGGCTTCCGCCGACCCCTCTTATTGTATAATTATTATTACTGTTAAGCAGGCCTTTGGTAATCATGGATTACTGGCCGGTTATGATGCTAAACCCTCAGGGGTGGGTTTGGGTTGTGACAGAGTGGTATCAGAGCACGAGTTATAGCACACACACGTGTCCAAATGAGTAAAAGGATGTTCTAGAAAAGCAATTTGGGCATCGCATGAGCATAAATGAGTGTGTGTGGACATGTTATGTGTATATGTGCTAACATGAATAAGTAAATCATCTTTCCTATATTTATTATTACCATGTTTTGTATAGTGCAATGGAGAATGCAAGAAATACAGATGAAATGAATCATCCGAAGCAAGAATTGCAAGATTGGAAAAAATGGTAGAACTCTTGATTGAAGCTCTGAGACAATAACAGAATCAACGGCCCCCACATCTTCCACCACCACCAGTGCAACCTGAACCAAATACCAATGATGATATTATTGCTTTAACACAAAAGTTTAACAAAATGAAGCCATTGACATTCCAGGGAGGACTGGAACCATTGAAAGCTGAGGCATGGATCCTAGAAATTAAAAAATTGTTTAAAGTGTTTCCGTGTTCAGAAGCACAGAAAGTGTTGTTGGCTACTTTTACTTTACAAGAGGAGGCAAGGCGATGGTGGATGCTTGTGCGTGAAAGTAATAATACTATGATTTGGGCTCAATTCAAGGAAACATTCTATGATAAATACTTTCCTCAATGTGTCTGTCATCGCAAAGTATCCGAGTTTGGGGAATTAAAGTAGGGTACTATGTCCGTGGCCGAATATGAGGCACAATTTACTGAGCTTACACGTTATGCACCATACATGGTATATACTAACTATAAAAAGGCTCAAAAATTTGAGGGAGGACTTAATGTGGAGATACTTGACCGGATCAATGTTCTGAAATTACTCAAGTATGTGGATGTCCTTGACTGATCTATCATGGCTGAGGCAAACATTACAGCCTTGAAGCAGGCTAAGACGCCGGTGACTGATTGGTGGGGTAAGAGACAAAGTTTTAATTTCAAAAAGGGCCAGAATAACTCATAGAGTAAGAAACAGAATACAAGGTCAACCGGTAGTTTCAGTCAGGGGAATAATTTTATACCACCTTGTCCAGAATATGGCAGAAGACATAAAAGGGTTTGTTATAAAATTTTCGGGGCATGTTATAAGTGCGGCAAGGTGGGCCACATAGTTCGAGGCTGTCCACTCGTATCTCAAAACCTTACTAGACCCACAGCAAGTGCAACAGCTTCAGTGTCTACACCAAAACCGAATGCTAAAGTTACTTCTGGGAAAGAAACATTGAGGCAAGGTAGGGTTTTTGCGCTAGTACCAAGAGATGTGCAGAATACTGAGGCTGTGATATCGGGTATACTTCTGATTTGTGCACAAAATGCTTATATTTTGATTGATTTGGGGTCTACACACTTGTTTGTCTCGCATGCTTTTTCAAAAAAATTAAATAGACCACTGGAACTTATGAACTATTTATTAGCCGTATCTTGACTTACTGGGGGGGTCCTTGACTTGTGCTTATATGTATCCTGCATGTAAGATTGTTATTGGGGATATGATTTTGTATGTTGATTTGTTGCCTCTAAATCTTGATCCCTTTGATGTAATTTTGGGGATGGACTAGTTAACAAAATATCATGCCTCCATTGATTGTGTAACAAAACAAGTTATTTTTCATCCACCTGGGTTGCCTGAATTTATATTTAACGGAGTTGGTGTCGTACCTCCCCCATACTTGATTTCATCTATGAAAGCACGCAAATTGATTAAAAAGGGGTGTAAAGGGTATTTGTGTTGTGTATTGACTACGCTTACTGATAATAAAGCTAATGTGGACAGTATTCCTATAGTCAGAGAATTCCCAGATGTTTTTCCAGATGATTTTCCAAGGGATTTGATTGACAGGGAGATTGAGTTCACTATTGAGGTGATACCGGGTACACGGCCAATTTCCAAAGCTCCATACCGAATGGCACCTACCGAATTGAAAGAGTTGAAAATTCAGTTGTAAGAGTTGTTAGACCCAAAATTTATTAGGCCTAGTACATCACCGTGGGGCGCTCCTGTATTATTTGTGAAAAAAAAGGATGGCTCATTACGACTCTACATTGATTACCATGAATTAAATAAAGTAACAGTGAAGAACAAGTATCCGTTGCCTCATATTAATGACTTATTCGACCAATTACAAGGTGCCCAAGTATTTTCCAAGATTGATCTTAGATCGAAATACCACTAATTGAAAGTCAAAGCTGAAGACGTAGAAAAGACTGCCTTCTGAACAAGGTACGGACATTATGAATTTCTTATTATGCCTTTCGGAGTTACTAATGCGCTTGCTGCATTTATGGGTCTCATAAATAGAATTTTCAAGCCATTCATCGATGAATTCGTGGTTGTTTTTATAGATGACATTTTGATTTATTCCAAAAGTAAAGAGGAACATGAACATCACTTGAGAATTGCTTTGCAAACCTTGAGAAAGAAGAAATTATATGCAAAACTGACAAAGTGTGAATTCTGACTTGTTTTTAGGACATGTGATTAATAAAGATGGCATTTCTGTCGACCCACAAAAAATAGAAGTAGTTGTGAATTGGCGTAGACCAACTAATGTTACCGAAGTTCGAAGTTTCTTGGGTTTGGCCGGATACTACTGAAGATTCGTGAAAGACTTCTCCAAAATTGTTTTGCCTTTGACTCAGTTGACTCAGAAAGGGGTATCGTTTGATTGGACCGATCAGAGAGAATCAGCTTTTCACAAATTGAAGACCCGACTTGTGATTGCACCGATTCTCACCTTACCCTCAGGTACGGATGGATTTATTATTTTTAATGATGCTTCTTATAAGGGTTTGGGGTGTGTATTGATGTAGAATAGTAAAGTAATAGCATATGCTTCCCGACAACTGAGGCCACATGAAAAGAATTATCCGACTCATGATTTGGAGCTTACCACAGTAGTATTTGCATTAAAGATTTGGCGCCACTACTTGTATGGGGTAACATGTGAGGTTTATACAAACCACAAGAGCTTAAAGTATTTCTTTACCTAGAAAAAGTTGAACATGAGACAACGGAGATAGCTAGAATTGATCAAAGATTATGATTTGCAAATCTTGTACCATTCAGGGAAAGCTAATACTGTTGTTGATGCACTTAGTCGGAAATCAATTCGGAATTTGGCTTGTTTACATCTTGAGAGGTTTGAAGTTAAAGTTGTATTACGGGAGCAAGGCGAGACTTTAGTTGCTATCTCCGCCCAACCGGCACTTATTGAAGAAATCAAAGAGAAACAGCAACAAGATGAATTTCTAAAAAAGATTATTGATGAAAGGGAGTCTAAACCCAGGCCAAACTTTGTATTTGAAAGTGATGTGTTGAAATTTCAAAGAAGGTAGTGTGTACCAAATGATCTCGAATTGAAAAAGTGAGTTTTGCACGAAGCCCACAATTCAAAATTTTCTATCCATTCGGGAAATACAAAAATGTACCAAGATTTGAAGCTTAATTTTTGGTGGTCGGGAATGAAAAAGGAAATTGCAGAATTTGTGTCTAAATGTTTACACTGCCAACAAGTCAAAGCCGAGCATCAACGACCCGCTGGATTGCTCCAACCACTGCCAATACCGGAGTGAAAATGGGAGCACATCACTATGGATTTCATTGTTGGACTACCTTGCTCCAATAGAGGTATGGATTCAATTTGGGTTATTGTTGACCATTTGACTAAATCTGCACACTATAGCGGTCCCGGGCTTACCCCTTGTTGTATAGCGATCCGGACATGTGTCCGTGGATGTTGATAGTTGAGTATTGTCTTGTTTACATCCTTTCTTGCTTTGTACTTGAGTTATAGGATGTGTTGGGCAGGTTTGTTACAGGTTGGTTGAGCTTAGGAACCAAGTCTAGTTGCCCAGGTTTTGGCTGGTCCGCTCGAGCGGAGATGTTTACGCTCGAGCGGAGAGGTTGTTGTTGCTTGTACGCTCGAGCGGGGATTTTGGCGCTCGAGCGGAGAATGCACACATCCAGTATTTCGTGCACCTGCAAAATTTCTGCAAGTGTGGTTTCTACGCTCGAGCGGGTTTGGTGCGCTCGAGCTGGTTGCGCTCGAGCGGGGATGTTGCGCTCGAGCGGACAGTGTGTTTTTGGTGAGAGTTTTGGGAGGGGGAGACCTGAGCTCGAGCGGGCTGGAATCTACGCTCGAGCGGACGAACTTTGTGTCTGTGTCTTGGCGCTCGAGCGGACAATGTTGCGCTCGAGCGGACCATGTTTTATGTGTCTTCACGCTCGAGCGGAGTGGCTTACGCTCGAGCGGACCTGTCGTATAACTGAGTGGGACTGGGCATTTTTGAATCACTTTTTGACTTATCTTCTTTCTCCTACTTTACCAAAACACCATTTTCAGAGCTTCTCACTCAAAAACCTTAACTTCTCTCTAAGTATTGATCTAGTTAGGGTGTTTTGCTCACCTTTGGTCTTCACAAAAAGGGTGTTGATCGTCGAGGGCGTCTTTTTGATCCGAATAGTTTGGTGTTTGGAGCATTTTGGTTTTGGGTCCTTCTCCTTTGGAGCTCATCCTTTGAGGTAGGGATATCCTACTCCTCTTTATGAGTTTTGTCTTTAAATTTTAGCATTTTGATATGTTGGAAGTTGTTGTGTAATTTTGGGAAACTTTGGGCCATTGTGTAATTTTACAAAAGTTGGGGGTTTTCATCTATGTTAAACCTAGAAGCATGTTTGGTAAAGAAACATGGAATTAATGTTGAAACATTAAGGAAAGTTGGAACCTAAGGGTTGTGATGTTAATTATGGAGAATGCCCTAATTACATTGATTAATTAATTTGGTTAATTAATTGTATTGATTTGTGATGTGTATAATTGTTGTTTATATGCATTGTGTTGAGTTGGAGAAGATAGGGGATGTACTCCACGGTTTAGGGGAAGATAGGGGATGGACCTCTAAACCGGATGTTGTTGGGAGGAGATAGGGGATGAACTCCGTAGATAGAGCTGGTATGCTTATCTAGAAGTGTATTGACAGAGCGTATATGCTTGTCTTTGGAAGTATTGATGAAGTGAAAAGTGTTGGCATGAGTGTTTGTCTCATGTGTGATGTTTGGCCAGGTTCTGAGCCAAGGTTATAAAATGGCAAGTAAAAGGAATGAAAATGGAAACGAAAGGAAATATAGACTTAAGTGTCTTGGAATTGTATTATATTATGAATGGATGTAAAAGTGTTGACCATCTATCAACTGTTAATCTTTTAGTCATTGTTCATAATTGGTTTAGTATGTTTCTACTGGGCTGTGGCTCACCCTATATGGGAACATCATTTTCAGGTACAGGTAGCATGCCACCTCCAAGGACTTAGTTGGGAGGCTAGTGGCGGACAGGCTTTTTGGTTGTCTTTTCTTTTGTTGTATTACATGTAAATTCAAGCCAAGGGCTTTATGTGTAAATGAGTTAGCACTCTACTTTTGTGTAACCAAGTGTTCACTTGGAAAGCTGTAAGCCCTTAGGGCATTTGCTTTTGTTGTTAACATGTGATACTTTTGTAATAAAACTCTGATGAATGGAAGGATGTGGACCTTTTATATATCATAGCATGTCTATATTGTTGGGATTAATGTTATTATTTTGAGGGCGTTACACTTTTTACCTGTCAAAACAATTTATAATGCGAATAAGTTGGCTACCATTTATATTAATGAGATTGTTAAATTGCATAGAGTGCCTGTATCAATTGTTTCTGATAGGGACTCGAAGTTCACATCAAGATTTTGGCAAAGTTTGCAAATGGCATTGGGAACCAAGCTGAGATTGAACAGTGCTTATCATCCACAAACCGATGGCCAGTCAAAAAGAACAATCCAAACTCTGGAGGATATGTTGCGTATGTGTGTGCTTGATTTTCAAGGGAACTGGGAAACTCACTTGCCTTTAGCCGAATTTGCCTACAACAACAGTTTTCACTCAAGTATTGGTATGGCGCTTTTCAAGGCTTTATATGATAGAAAATGTCGGTCTCCTATTTGTTGGGTAGAAGTTGGAGATTGACCTTTACTTAGGCCTGAAATTGTTCACGAAACAATGAAAAATATGAAATTAATTCAACAAAGGTTAAGAACCGCACAAAGCCGACAGAAAAGTTACGTGGATGTCCGAAGGTGAGATAAGGAATATGAAGTAGGCGATCATGTTTTTATCAAAGTTACACCGATGAAAGGGCAAACTCGTTTTGGTACGAAAGGCAAGTTAGCTTCAAGGTACATTGGGCCATATGAGATTATTGAGAAAATCAATCCAGTGGCGTATCAGGTAGTGCTTCCTCCCAATATGGAACACATACACAATGTGTTTCATATTTCTATGTTGCGGATTATCTCCGAGATCTTTTCAATGTTATTGAGCCAACCCATGTTTTGTTGAGTGATGACTATACTTATGAAGAACGGCCTATTCAAATTGTCAATTGACGAATCAAGAAATTGAGAAACAAAGATATTCCGTTAGTGAAAGTGGATTGACAGAATCATGGTGGCATCGATGCGACTTGGGAAAGGGATGATGACATGAAGAAAAGATATCTAGATCTTTTCCTATTGGACCCTATTTTCTTCGTGGAGGAAAATAATTGAGTTTGGAGGACCAAACGTCCTAAGGAGGAGAGAATGTGACAACCACCTCCTTAGTTAAAATTAATTTAAATTAAATTGAATATATGCTTATTGTTAATTAAATGTTTATATGATTAAGTGCTATTAATTGTCTTGAAAAATTATTGACTTGCTTGATTGAACAGATAGGTGAGAATAGAAATAAAACCTGCTTGATTCGCTAATTTTAACAAGTTATAATTAAATAATTAATTAAGCAATTAGAGCCTAATATACATTACTAGAATTAAATTAGTACAATTGAGATTATTATATATAGAGGATTAATTTAATTTTGTGTAGATATGAATTTTATTTAATCTGATTAAATCCTCAATTTAAATCAAATAATTGATGAACTAAATAAAATAAATCCTACTCATCTACCTAATAGATATAGAAGAGAGAGAGTGTTTAGTTGGTAGAGTCATCTTTTCTTCACACCAATAGACCCACGTAGAGAGAGAGAGAGTGAGGAAAAGAGAGAAGGCTAGTTCAAGAAGAGAAAGTGAAGCAGATTGTTAGAGACTTGAGATTTATAGCAGATAGCTCAATTCCTTCATCTCCAGGTAAAGGTTCTTCTTTAGTTCAATAATTTGTAGAATCATACTACCAATGAGAGCATCGGAGATCATTTTAGAGGTAATTGATAATTAATATAAGAGATTAGAACATGCATGTTAGAAAATTGAAGAAATGGTCAATTTACCTCATAATCTTTACATGCATGGCATATTCTTAAGAGAACTTGGTTTCTAAACTTGTTTTTAACCATGATTTATGGAGTTTAAGGAGAGATTAAGCATGAATTAGAGCTTTGGTTCACGAAAATAGATGTTTCATGAAATTGAGTTTAAAAAATGGAAGAATGAGGTTAATTTGATATTTAGAGCTTTATAAAAATTCAATTAAAATCTGATTTAGGTTCATAAAATTAGATGTAGTCAAATCAAGCCTTCATTGAGAATTAATTAAATTCAATTGAACTTCAGTTAGGCTTAAGATTATGGAATTAAATGTGAAGATTAATTATTTGGGCCTTGATTTGCTTGAAAATGGAGTTGAAATTGCAAAATTTACAAGTTTATGAGTTTCTGATTTAGTAATTTAAATATGACTGAACAATTGTAATTAATGTGTATGATCCTAATTTAAGTTTAATTGTGTAATTAGTGACCTTAATGAGGGTTTGTATATGATTCGATTATTTATATTTAATTAGTTTGGGTAATACATAGCTAAATATATTTTAATTGGAGGTTAATAACCTAATTAATTCCTAATACTAGTCATTTATATTTAAGAGGAATGGAAGGAAGAAAATATAGGAATAACCGAATGAAAAATTAGAATCAAATGAGAGAAACTGAAAAACAAACAAGTAACCGAATTAAATAGATTGTAAGAGTGTAATTGTAATCGTATTGTGCTTGGCTTATTTGTTTAGGTCAGACGCCGAACAATTAGCACGTGTTTTTCAGGAGCCCACTGTGAGTAACATTGTTATAAAGATATGTTCAATCATATTTATTTTTTGATTAATAAATTATATTGTTTTCTGAAATGATACTTTTTATCGATTAAATGATGATCCTATTTTTTGAATTGTATTCATGACATCCCTAGCATATTGCTATTGTTGTTGATATTGTTATTGCTATTGTTACAGGGATCTCTGTCAGTTCCAATTCTTGAAACTATTGTCTGTTGTTTGATAGCCATCAATTGATTATTTGGTCTTTAAGACCTATTGTATTGTTGCTATTTGATGTACCATGTATGACCTATACGAATATGATTGATTGAATTGAAGGATTGAACGATTGATTGACAAAAAGATATTGATTGAAAATGTTCTATTGATAATCGATTGTTTCAAATACTGTAAGGACATCATTCTTAACCTCTTTATACAGCTGTTATTCACTGGGCTCTAACTCACTGTTTACTATATATATGTAGGTGATTGAGCATTGGATCAAAGCTAGTGGCCACAACCCGAACCCTTGTTTTGTCAAGTTAGCTATTGTGCCTCACTGCGAGGTTCTGAACCGTTATTGTCAAGGTTTTTTGTCACGATCCAAACCCACCCCTATAGGTTTGGCACCGTAACCGGCCAGTAATCCGAGAATTACCTACAGCCTCTAAAGAGATTAACAAATAGTAAGGGGCTGCAGAAGCAATAATATAAAATAAACAAGGTCCAATGAGCTGTGATGACGTATATGGGACAGAAAATTCAAAACTTATTTATATACATAAACATGCTGGTCAGATACACCAAATATGTACAAAGTATTTACAAAATGTGATCCCAAGATCTGACATGACAAAGCAGACACAACAGACTAGCATGAAGTGCAAAAACAGCCATGTCGATAGGCTTCAGGCGGAACCTCCTCGGGAGACGCAACAGGTGGCTGACCAAAACAAAACAGAAGGCCATCAACTCTGGCCTGGGTCCTGTGTCGGCTCACCTACATATATATAGTAAACTGTGAGCGAAAGCCCAGTGAATAATAAACAGAGTAAAGGGGTTATAATGAATGTGTCCATACAGATTCAGAATTCATAATTCAGTTCATATCAAAGCCATACTTGTACAGATCATTTGCAGAAATTAGAAGTCTTGCATAAATATGCGCGATACATTCATTAGCCCTCACAGATACAGTTGACCCAAAAAGGGACGGCCATAAAGGCAAACAGTTGACTCACGTGCACGGAGACGATACAGTTGGCACATGAGACGTACAGTTGGCCCATAAAGGGACATAAGGATCCATAAACAGTTGGCTCATGAGACGTACAGTTGGCCCATTGAGAGACGAAACAGAACATATTTGAGGCTAAGAATGTCACGAATACATTTCAGAAAACATTAGACAACCATTCATTCATACAGAAATATCATTTCAGAAAACAGATCTTGTTTCATCATACAGAAAGTAGATACAATTGAACATAGCTTTACTAAGTTATTACTCACAGTGGGCGTTGAAACAGACAGACGGAGCCAAAAGGTCAAACAGAGTGTGGCACGTGACCTACATAACACATAATAGACATATACATGAAACACACGTTCCAGCTTATACAAAACTTTTGTCATTGGTTCTAAGTGTGTTCCTACCCTTGAATTCCTCTTATAGAGTCTTAAACATGGCCTAGGAATGCCTAGGATGGAATGAGGATGCAAAAATGCATTTTTGGACACTTTACAAAATTTTCAGAAAACAGGGGTCTCGCTCGAGCGTGGCTTTCTACGCTCGAGCGGACATGCAGACAAAGGGGCTCTGCTCGAGCGTGAATTCCGTCGCTCGAGCGGACTGTGTGCTACAGTAAAAATACTGGATGCTCAAAATTTACGCTCGACCCTCGCTCGAGCGTGAGACACAAGTCCTCGCTCGAGCGTGGGTTCCCTCACTCAAGCGGACTGTGAACTCATGCAAAGTGCTGGATGCACGCATTTCACGCTCGAGCGTTACTTTGCTCGCTCGAGCGTGGGTCCAAAATCTGGAAATTCCAGATTGAACTCCAATGCTCAAATCCAACTTTAAACCCTTCAAAACTCAACCTCTTGGGCTCAATTTCTGGAAAAACATTTCAAACTCATAGTACAACAAGTTTCAAAAGCCAATTTGTAAAATCAATGCCCATGGGTGAGACAATTTGATCACAATCTCAATAAATCACCAAGAACAAAGTTTAAACAAACATGCATGAGTCCAAATTGATTTCAAAGCTCTAAAACATGATCCAAAGCAAAATTAAACTTAGAATTTTGATGAATTCAAGGACCTTAGCAAAAATATGGCCATGCATGTGAAGATTTGATACTAAACAACTTCAATTTCTAAGAACATGTTCATGCATGCATGCTATGGACTTCAATTCCACATGTTAAACCCAATTCTAGCTCTAAACACTAATCTAACTATGAACCATGCAAGAAGTGATCTAGACTCACAATTAAGAGAAGAATCTCCTACCTTAAACCTTGAAATCAAAGTGTGCTAGCTCAATTTGTTGTTATCCTCCAATTTCTTCTAAGTTTCCAAGTTAATTCTTGAGCTAAGACCCAATTTCCTCAATTCCTCTTCTCCCTCACGTTTTTCTCTCTTGTTGAGGCTCAAATGTGTAAATGAAATGCAAAGGGGTGAGTTAGTGGAGTAAAACAAGAATATAAGTGGTGTTTGGCTCAAATCAAATAAATGGCATTATTTTAATCGAGTTTAATCGCCCCAAACCGAATTTTAATTAAACCCACCATAAAATCACATAAAATCTAACTAGTCTAAAACACTAATCAATTTCGGAATCGAGTGCCGATAAGGCGTCCAATTCGCAATTTAAAGTTTAAAACACGAACAGATATTTCGACACCGAACAGATAGAAACACATAATTCATACAATACACATGCAAATTAATTCCAGATTTCCTCTTAATTACTATTAGGCATAATTAAGTACCAATTAGCGTTAATCAGGGTCAGGGTTATTACACTTTTTGAGTGATCTAATTCCACCCTTTTGTATGTTATATGAAGTCAATTGTATGCTTTATAATTTGTTTTGGCTTTGAGATTTAATTCTCTAACATGTCTTTTATTTTGTGCTTAGATGTGTTTTGGACTTAAGTGTTTATATGTATGTTTGGACATGGACTTGGACTTATGTGTGTATCGGTATGTATATATAGAAGTTGTTTGTTCATTTAAGTCCTCACAGCTCTTTGGACATTATGTTTTGATATTTACAGGCTTCTGCCGACCCCCCTTATTGTATAATTGTTATTATAGTTAAGCAGGTCTTTGGTTATCACGGATTACTGCCCGATTACGATACTAAACCCTTAGGGGCGGGTTTGGGTTGTGACATGGTGCATGAGATAGAAACTTATGACCTAATGGGTAATAGATTCAATTATTGGGACCGTCTGGGAAAAAACCGTTAAAAATATATATAATCATTGTTAGGTCTAATTATAAATTTATATAATTAGTCCATACAAATATATATAATATAATAAGTCCAAATAGAGTCTAATGTCAAGATTTTAATAGAATAAATAATTTTATCTTAATTCTTTTGCCCTCTCTTTATCATATTTTAATTGAATAATTTTACCCTAATTTCTTGTCCTTAATTTTGTTTGTCCTAATTTTTTTGCTCTCTCTCTTTATCATAATTTATTTGAATAATTTTGCCATAGTTTTTCTCCCCAAAATTTTCCAATAATTTGTGTTTTGTTATCAAATAATTAGTGGATTGTGATTTGTGTGGATTATGATTGTGTTTTCAGATATCACTGAATTATGTTGTTTGTATTAATTATTGCTAAATTATAAAACAACAAGACTCTATGTTATCTTTTTCGAGTCTTTGTAACGATTTTTTCTTATCTTAATATATGAAAATAAATTTTAATAATTATATGTGTTAGGAAGCTTTTTCAAGCTACTAAATAATAAAAAAATTATTGTAACTTATTATTTTGTCCGTAATTTTTTTATAAAAAAATATATATAGAAGGGTCCCACTTTAAAAGCCCATCTGAGACCCCATAAATCTCAGGGCCAGTCTTGAGTTTTTTTGTTATACTTTATGTGATATTTGGTTATACCTCAATCTTCTTTTTATTTTTATTTTTATTTTTAATAATAATAGTTATCTCTCTCATTGTATTGAGTTATGTAATTTATAATAATCAAACTTATAAATGACATAATTTATGTATAGCACATATGCGGTGTGTACCATAGTATTGCCCTTAAAGTTATGTCTCCAACCAACTTAATTTGAGGCTACTTTAGTTTAATGTCAAATCTAAATATGAATTAAAAAAATTTGGGATCCCTAAAGTTTGTTATAGGTCTTGTTTCAATTATATTTAAACCGTTCAATTTGTAAAAAAAACTTATGTATACCGCCACCCAATATACAGGTTAAGTGAAAAGTAACTTTTGTAAACAAAATAGAGTACAAAAAAATCCCACAAGAACAATGTAGTAGTGAAATATTAAAATTGAACTCCTTTTAATAAATTTTTTAATTTAAAATAAATGTACAAACATTTATCACCTTAATCTATACAATTTTTTTTATTTATATATCAACATTCCCTTCCTATATGTTGTTTTATTATTGGATGACGATTCCTTCCTATATGTTGTTTTATTATTGGATGATGATGATGATATATATCAACAATTTTTTTTCATGCATACGCTAATGATAATATAGACCTCTTTTGGCAAAGAGAATAAAAATAATTTTGTAACTTTTTAACATGCACTAATGATAACATAGGCCTCTTTTGGCAAAGAGAATAAAAATAATTTTTGTAAGTTTCTAACTTTTTAAAGTTATATTACTTCTCTACTTTTTTATATATTTTTTAAAAAATAATAAAAAAATTAACTTTTAACTTACTTTTCAAAACAAATCATAATGTCTCCATTACACTAAAATTTTACGCCTAAAACATAGTATTGTTATGGTGTAACTCTAAAAAATAATTAGTTAAATATCTATTTAAACTAATTATTAGAGCCATTGAAGACTCCAAGAAGCAATTCCTTTTTTGACTTTTGAAGACTTCATACATCTTTCATTCAATACTTTTGGGTATCATATTGACATAAACATATTAGCACAACCAAGTTGAATTCCAAGCTAAGAAAACAATTGAGAGAGAGAGAGAGAGAGAGAGAGAGAGAGAGAGAGCTTAAAATTGTTTATATACATGAAAAATGGAATACAACTACAGAAGGGTGGTGAAAAGATTTACAGCAAAAAATAAGAACCAACAAATGGTTCTCAACCAAAACAAAGCAACCCAACCAAATAAAAAGGGCTTTACCTCATCCACATAAAGAGGAAAAAAGACAGCAAAACTGCTCAGAGAGAATAACCAACTAGTTTGATGCTCAAAAACAGTAGTAAATCTTATCCCTAATAAGCTTCTTAACCAACCATATTAAGCTTCGAGAGTAAACAGAGACACCAACTCAAACTAAGTCTGGTTTCCATCACCACCACCCCTTCCACGGCCGCCCAACCTACCCCGTCCACGACCATAACCATAACCTCTGCCTCCATCTCTACCCCTTTCATATCCTGCACCTGTTCACAAACCAATGCTCAAAAATAAGTATATGCCCTAAAGCATCATATAGAATATCCATCATGATTTACATTATTGGTTATTACAGGTTAGTGCTACACATGTATAGAACTTAAACTAGTTGGATAAGGGGAATTGAATATGCACACACGAGGCTATTAGTAACAAGTTACAACAAGAGTACCAAACAAGTGGGCAAAACAATGAATACCGCAATCTCACATCTTCTATTAAAAATTTGGCAAAATTTGGAAAAAGGAGAAGAATTCACAGACCATTAAAATTTTGCAATGTAAGAACTCTTATAATCTAGAAAGCAGTCATCAAATAAGTAAACCATACTTACCACGATAACCCCAGCCCCTGCCCCGTCCACCTCCTCGACCCCAGTTATAGTTATTGTACCCAACATTTTCTGTCAGTCGAATATATTAGTTAGTTAGGACTGTAGATTCTAGAAGCTTTCCGATACCATCATGACTGAAGTAAAACATTTGAATGCTATTTAAATAACAGAAACAAAAGAAACTACAAGGAAGAACAACTGCAGCATCAATACCTGGGTTGTTCCCATACCCGCCCCTGCCTCGACCTCTTCCTCTGCCTCTACCACGACCTCTTCCAATGCCATATGAATCTAGATATCAAGGGTAATAAAAAAAAAATTAAATTTAAAAAAATCAAATAGCTGTAAGCTTAAACAACTCTCTTTACCAAAACAAGAAAGGCTGAAACAAAGGGGACCCCAAAATAAAGAAATAATCCCCCTCGCCAGAAAAGTCATCTGGATCGGCAGCCTCATTGGCTTTTTTAAGTTGGCAAACAATTTCTCTGAGGATCTGACACACACCTTCATTAGCAACAGTGATTGGACGACGTGCTTGTCTTGGTGGTTGTTGTTGCCATTGCTGATACTGGTGCTCCGCTTTTGGCTGTTCTACATTAGATGGAGCTTGGTATCTATTCAGACAGAATTTCCAAACTTAGATCTCTAAGGATAGCAAACTAAATAAACTTCCATGGCATAGAACCAGGAAAATTTTGATTTCAAATAAATTATAGAGCATCTAATCTGACCCTGGAGTATTGTTGTCCAGCTCACTAGTTGATAATGTAATTGTTATCAGTGAGACCAGGCGATTAATCTCCAACCTGCATAAGAAATTATAACAAGTAAAATCAAGTATATGTCACTGAAGTAGGCAATGCGTCAAGATTAGAAAAAATTACAGGTATCTTACGTTTCAAGTCCCTCTTCAATGGGTTCCCATACATCAGTTAAGCTTGTTGAACTAATAGAAGTTTCTTGATACAACCCTGGGATTCTCTTCTGTTTTTAATGCACGTCAATATATGTTATTGTGGCTTCCCTTCTAAATATACAGAAATAGAACATAATTGATGCAAAGAAAATTTGTGTAAACACAACACAAACCCACCTTTATAATTTCTGCAATCACCACTGTCTTACTGATCGCCTGACCCATTGCCTTCAAGATAATCTCTCTAGCCTGTTTTTCCTGAATATAACACGAAGGATCAGTACATTTAGTTGATTTTTTGGTTTTTTATGAAAAGACGTGTAGAAAAGTAGGGAAGAGTTAACTTTTTGATAGGGACTCTTTGACTTTTTAGCTATATTTGGTGATTGCCAAACCAACCAACAAATAATATAGATCCTGACTTCCATATGAAGCAGCTAGATTTAAACACTCAACAATAAAACAATTTCAACCTGACATGCAATGCATGCAAGGCTAAACCCATTACAATGGATTCCTAGGAGTACATCCTTGTGTAAAAATCATCAAAAGCAAACTTTTAAAACCAAGGGTATTAAGGATGGTTATTTTGGTTCGCCCAGGGGGGCCAGCCTAGGCCCAATGAAGGTTTGGGTTCGTGGGGACCGGAAATATTGACTCCCCTGATTCTCATTCAACCCGGGCATATTAAAATCAATATTATATATATATATTGTAATTAAACTTGGTTCATGATGTCTTTTAATGTTGTGTATTATTGAATTTCTGTTTTCATGTATTTATTTTATGTTTTATTGTTGTATTGTTATGCTTGGTGATGGTTTGTAATGTTAAAATTTGAATTTTTTTTTAATATAATGTTATTGAGATTGATTTTTAATTTACTTATAAAAATAAATACAACAGGAAAAATTTCAGATAGTCAATAAACCACCCAAATTAAAGATTTGTTGGTAGAAGGATGTAAATTTCAAACAAATATTACACCCAAATTTCTGTTTGGCAGCGGAGAAAAAGATTGGAAAAAGTAAAGAAATAAAAACTTAAAAAGTTCATAATTTCCAGAAAACCAACTACGAAGACTCACATAAGCTGAATTAGTAAACCAAACAGAGTCAAAATTGTAATTTTTCGTCGTTGCGCTAGGTTTTCTGAGAAAGGAAACAGAGCATAAAAAGAAATGGATACCTGAAGAAGAGTGGTGGCATAGCTAATGTAGTTGCGAATGAGACCTTGGGCTGTGATTCTGATCTCGTTTTCGTTTATGGGTTCCTCTGGCCTCGGCTTCTCCACTCTCTGGTACCTATCCATCACCACTTTTTTCGACAAGAAGATGAAGATGAAGATGAAGATGAAGATGGGCAAAGATGTGAGAGTCAAAACCCTAGAAACAGAGCAACAACAATCGATATATGTGTGTATATGTATGCATGTGTGTGCGTTTCCAGAAAAAGCAAGGGGCAACTAGAAACGTCAGTTTATGTATGTAATGTAGTTATTTACACTAAGATCCTTTTCATTTGCAACTTTCAAATTATAAAAACGTATAAATACATCTTAAAATTATTGAAAAGTAATCACAATATCTTTTAAATTATAAAAATATAAAAATATTTTTTAATTATAAAATTATACAAATTGGATCAAAATTGGTCAAAGTAAAACGAATCAGTAGTTTAGAGTAAAGGCAGACATTCGTCGAACATTCGTCGGATATTCATCATTATAAATTAAAAGGTATCGTATATAATTTAAAAAATTTCTTAAATAAATTTAATCACATCATTACAAACGTGAGTTTCAATAAAATTTATAAAGATAAAATCTAGATCTAAAAAAGAGATATATTTTAATATATTATAATTAATTAATTTATTTATTTAACAGCGAACTGGACCGAACCGGATTGAAAGTATAAATCTCAAACTCAGCCTATTAATATATATGACTGAAAATATTAGTCCGGTGCGCCCCTATGAGCTCAAATAACCTTTTCAAATTTTAAAAAATAGGAATAGATTAGGCGGATCAAAAGATAATGCCCACCCCTAGTTTATAAGGTTTATTTGTACATTTTTTTTTTATAATTTAAGAAGATAAATGATATTTCTTAACAGTTTAAGAATTTATTTGTATACTTTTATATTTTAAAAAGACAAAATAATAGTTTTTAATAATTTTAGGATTCCCTGTATACATAATTCATATAGGTATATACGCGCCCGCACGCGTGGGTTGGGTGGGGTGTAATTGTCGTGAGATTAATTTAATTGATTAATTAAGAAAGGGGGGCACATTTTCCTGTAATAAATATTCGATTTTGGTAACGTGCGTTGGTGTTTGCTTGGGATTTAGGGTTCTTGTCTTGTCTTTGTTTATTCGCTAATGCTAACAACTAATTCTTCGCACGAGTTAAAATACATTTAATGATTTATTAATTTATCTTAATTTTTATGAGTAAATGTATTTATTATTGCATGTTTTAATTATGGATGAGCAGTGGATATTTCGATCCGTTTAAACCTATCGAACTAAACTGATCCACCGTATTTTCGACAGATGCATAATGACTAGCAGATGGTTGCGACTTGATATTTTTCAATCCGCCTAGTTTTGGACAGATAACAGATTTGAGATTTCTTTAACTGCAACCGAACCGTCAAATTACAAGCACCCCTAATAATTTATCAAATTTTATGTTTCCAAGTTGTTTAGATATTTTGTTTGTATTTTCAATTGAAAAAGAGTTTAGATATTCTGTTGTATTTTTAATTTAAAAATCCTTTTATCAAATGACAAGTGTTGATATTTGGTATTTTTGTGTAGAAAATATACGGCTTAATTTTGTCATTTAAAAAACAAATCAAATTAAATAGTTTTTGAATAAAAAAAAGTAATTAAATAGTTTTGATAATATATGGTTTTCTTATATGTATTTATTATTAGTATTTGACAATTTACTTAATAATTTTTTGGTTATGTTGAGTTAAATTGTTATTCAAAAAAAATGTTGACAAGTTGTATTATATTCAAAATTTATAAAAGTTTAAACCGCCAAATCGATTTACATCCATCGGTCAATCTACCAATTCGTTCAATCCGCATCCCTCAATCCAGCGGACAAATGCTGATTGATTTTTTCCAATCCGCCAATCTGACGAACGGATGATGGATTGAAGGTTCTCCGACCGCAACCGAACCACAAACATCCATAGTTTTAATGACTTTTAAATTTGTGCATAATTATTTTACAATTAATATTTTAATTTTTTTATATAAAAATGATAATTTAATAAATTTCAAGACTCATTAAATATAATAAAATATAATTAATTACTCCTTAACAAGTTAGTAAGATCCTTGTTTATTTGGTCGAATAAAATTATTTTAGATTTTTACCCGATTTGTATAATAATTGTACTGTTCAGCTTTGCATTGTTGGGATATCAACTTACTTTGATGAATCAAATGGGCTATACTTCTAATTTTATTTGTTGTTTATCATGTATGAAAAAACTAAATTGATTTAATAATAATTTTATTATATCTTAAAAGAAAGTGCATGACATGTTGCAAGACAAGAAAAACTTGTGACTACTTTGCGTGAACAAAATCTCAGGCTCTTTTCTTATCTATCCTTACAAAGGCGCTGTTTGGAAAACAAGGGTTTAGGCTAATATAGCCTCAAATTAAAAATAAGTCAAAAAGCTCCACTATTCAATCCTTTTTATTAAAAATAAAAAATAAAAAAATATAAGTGCAGCTACTGAACAATGTAGGCACAGCCTACACTGTCACATTGACAAATTGTTACATCATTGGATAAATTATGATTTTGCCCCTTTACATCAATTTAAAAAATTATAATTTTAGGGACAAATTTGTCATTTCAATTTCAAACATCATTTCAACACATTTTTCAATACAACAACTCAAATAAAAATCCATCTCATCTTCCCAAATACAAAAACTAAAATAACCTACTAAAATAGTTAAAAAGTCAAAAAACCTCTAAAATAACCACTTACCAAACGAGGCCAAAATGGGGGAATGAAGGACAAGAAAAACAAGTTGTAAGACACAAGGTTGAGACCCCATGTTCTGTCTTCATATGATTTGGTTTGAGACTACTTTGCGTGAAGATGGGGGTTGCCTAGAAGTATAAAGGATTGGGATGAATAGGGAGCCTATGACATAGGTGGCACCGACAAAAATGATCTACACACGAATGCTTAAAAAAATAAATATATTAGATCATTAAAGTGGATCTTATAATAGGTTTATGGAGCCGGAATGAATGATTAATCACTTTTAAATGACAAGAGATAATCTAGTTTATCATTACATGAATAATTATTCAATAATCGTGAACGATTAATTGAACATGCTGATATGATGCTTCAAACTAATACGAGTTATATTTTTGAATGGATAGGGCTCACTTGATTTTTTAGCTGAATGAGAGACCATATCTACCTCACATATTCCCTTTGTGAGTCCTCATTGATCAAAATTATGATATGCACATTCTACAATAAGGCTTCGAAACTGCTTAATATTTTTCCCTAATCAAGGAGGAATGCATTTGTTTTAGTAAAATCTAGTAAGCCTGTTTGCTTCTGTTTTCATTTTTGTTTACCCGGGAAAAACACAACTTGTTTGCATAATTGTTTCCAAACACAACTGTATTTTAAAATTTTAACAAATATGTCACACAAAAGAGAATACGATATGAAAAGAAAAGTATTTTCAAACTTTTCATTATGATTGTTTTAAGTAATACAAA
Organism: Camellia granthamiana; assembly: GCA_036172215.1. Lineage (NCBI taxonomy): Eukaryota > Viridiplantae > Streptophyta > Magnoliopsida > Ericales > Theaceae > Camellia > Camellia granthamiana. Next base: position 23,177,811 of record CM069910.1, on the reverse strand, counting down.
AACAAATTCCAAAACAAAAACATAGTGTATCCTTGTCAACATGTGGATCCTATAAATATTGGTTTCCACATAATTGTGAGAAAAAAAGGTACAGCATAGGTGTCTTCCCTTTTGCGTATCATAAAGGTGAAAGTTGGGTGCATGACATTCATCAGACGAATGTACTCTAAAAGTTGGGCACAAGTTACTCAATTCTAAACCAGCCACCCATAACATGCAAACTTATTCAAATTTTTCCTCGTAGTGCTGTTAATCATGCTAGATGATAAAATAACAGAACCCATATACAAAATAAACTCATCTGCAAGCACCATTTGATTCAAAAGTACACACCTATCTCAAGAGAAAAGTGGTAGTCTCTGCTCGCCTGAAGCATATGAAATAATATTCCTTTTCAGCGGTGATATATACTGCGCTCCATGGAATGCAGCAGCTCGTAACACATTTAGAGGTCCGAAATCAACAGAGTATGCCTTCTGAAAACCATCTAGTAATGCCATCATTGCAATATTTGCTGGTTTCCTATCTGCTTCATATTTCTTCAGCGAATGTACCTGCGCAGATTAACAAAACCACACTGATGAAGCAATGATTATAGGACATGAGGTGGTCAGCATTATCAGTAAATAATCAAAAATTAAATTTTAAAACTATTTCAGACTTGTGCACAGATTTTATGGGGATGGAATTACATGTTTATTGGATCCTAACAGTTGAAGGAAACATAAGAACCTGGTTAACACATCTCACAGTACATCCTGCCAAATCAATCACTTTTTCTATGGTATAATTAATTTGCCAGGAAAGAGAACATATTCCTTCTCTAATCTGCAAATTGGCAAACAGAGAGCACTACCCCAAAAATTTGCGTTTTGAATGTTTCTGAACGCAAATTAACTATCCAATATATATATTTGGTTGCAAATAATCCATTTGTAGGATGCATTGGTTATTAATTATTTTTCAATCGCTAGCTTTTCCATGTAAACAGAACTACCATAATTATCCTCACTATTTCAGGTTGTGTGTGCAGGTATAAATAATAACTCTATTGGAAATAAGAAAAACTAAAGAGAACATACCTCCCCAATGTCAGACCCTACAGCAACACTCTCAGCTATGACTCTTGAAAGAGCAGACGCATCCCCAAAACCCAAATTAACCCCTTGACCAGCCAAAGGATGAACAGTGTGTGCAGCATCACCAATAAGAACTACGCGTCTTGATGCATATTGATTAGCATGCCTTAGAGATAATGGAAACGCCATTCTTTCTGAAGCCAGTTTGACCACTTTTGGTGGAACTTCAAAACACTCACTACCAGATGATGTCACGTCTGGTCTAAACCAAGACAATATGTTTCCGCCACCAAATAATTGCGACTGGGGACGAGGGCCATATCCATGATCCAAAGCATGATTTACAGCATTGACGAAATCATCCTCGCTCATTGATTTGCAGTCTGATGACTCTTTGGGGTCCATAGTCCAAACAATATTGCTGAACTTATCACCTATTGGCAAAAGTGCAATTGGACCAGAAGGTAGAAATCGTTGCCATGCGCACTGGTTTTCCACTGCATGTTCCACTGTACAGATGACGCCATTCTGTGAATATTTCCATCCAGTTGTTTTGAATCCTGCTAACTCCCTGACACGTGACTTGGACCCATCAGCTCCAACCTGTAGTAAGCACCATTGAAAATTGACACAAACCAATCTTTTTCAGATCTGACCCATAAAGGGCAATACAACTTCTGCAATCATTTTCCTTCTTAATATGCAACTTTATCGACACGGAAGATGAAATTACCACCAACTTGGCATACAGGCTATTGCCATCATTCAGTTCCAGCTTTGCTAAACCTCCGCAAGTGGGCATTGTCGTTCCTGAAGATGTGCCATCCACCCCTATGGATGACAAGCTTGGAGATAAAGTCATTGAAGTTAACATGGAAGGATAGATTGTCTTCTGGAAGTCTGTGTTCTGATAATATTCAAATTATTAGTTGTATAAAAGCATATGGATTCCTCAGAGTGAAAAAATACAGCAATTTTCATAAACAAGACAGCTCATAAGACTCCCGTGATGAGAATACAACTACTGCCATAAAATCTTCTCATAGATCCTCCATAAAAATAATTTCTGAAAGAACTATTGTCAGGATGAATTAAAGTGGTAGGACACTAGGATGTATTAAAGCCATGGCACAAAAACTCTGAAACTTACCTAAAGAAAAAATAAAAATAGAAGGAAAGAAGGAAAAAAAGAAGGTTTGAGATGCCTCAAAGGCAATAAGAGAATTGCAAGAAATTTTTTAAAGGGCGTTGTGAGTGATATGATTATGGAGCCAAAAATGTCAATGAAGAAAGACCTGCATGCTCTTGAGGCAGACCTAAACTGTGGCTCTCTACCTCACATGCCTATACATGCTTTGGTGTTTTCATGACAAATAACTGTAATAGAATCTCAGCATGTGCAATTCTCATTGCTCGTCTCACTGACCAAATAGATGACTTAAACACACATGAAAGGAACAAGAAATGCAAATACTATCAGGACATGCATAAATTTGAATCTTGACATTTATTTTAGTTTAAAAAACAGAATATTACACATGCTTTTAGGAAGGAAAAATAAAATAAAAAATTTCCCTTCAATATTTTAGTAAGAAAGAAATTTTCATTATTAAAAAAAGAAATGCAGCAAAGATCATCTGAGTAACAGGAAAAGAAAAAATGGTATAGTAGGGATGTAAATGCAAAAGCTCAGAAAAACAACATGAGTGATCAAAACATAGGGATAAAGCATGAGACAAAACATTTCATCAACAAATTTTCAAGAAATATAGATCTCTAAAGCTCACTATGGAAAAGTACCTGTAAGCATGACAACAGAGATCTAAGAAGCACCTTATTCTCTACCACACACCTGAAACAGAAACCCAAAGCAGCAGCCTCTGCAATTAATATTTGCATGATTCTAAAAATGAAATTGTCCAGCAACCATGAGTGTTCATACCCTAGGACTTCTTTATCTACATCTCTTGCATTGTATCTTGTGTATCCTAGGCCAGTATAATCCCAAACCTACAAAGAACCATTCAGTGATAGATGAAAAACTAACAATATTAGCCCTTGAATCGTAAGTTTTATGTAAAGACAGGCAAACTGTACCATGTTAGTCAGTGGAAATGGAGAAAACAAGACAATATTAAAGACAAGTTTGTCAAGCGAACCATGGCCAATCCGAGCTTTGATGGAACTTTTCTAAAACGCACAGATCTACAAAAAATTATACCAAACAACTGCCAAATAACTCTCTGCCAACTACCGATGTAGAGAATGTATGGTCATGGAAATAAATTTTTGGGTGTGATGGTATTGAGGATGGGGAAAATGTAGTTTTAAAGTTTCTTTGGTGGGTGTAGAGAGAAAGTGGGTGTTCGGGTGTATTTAGAAGCACGCCAAAGGACATAAAACTTTCTTAAAAGCATATTTAGAGAAAAGATGCGTTTGAAAAAAATTAGTTCAACAACAGTTGAAGATAAGTCCTTAACAAAGTGGAATTGCATAAAATAATTCATATAGCCGGCCCCACTTGATTGGGACACAAGACTTACTTTAGTTTGGTTTGGTTTTGTTGATTGTCGAAGATAATTACGAAAATGTATTAATGAATTGATAAAAATGAAAGACATTACCTGCATCTTGTCAAAATAAGCATGTCGATGTTGTTGAACATATTGCCAAGCACCAACATCTGTAAAGTAGAACCCGTCGTTAAGGAAAAATGTATTTGTAAGTTTTATTGGGATTTTTTGCAGTGTCACACTTCTATCCATATTTGATGGACAAAGAACCACTACTTACAAATACAAGAAAAATTGCACCTAACGAAAGCAAAAACTAAAATATATATACATGATATCTAAAGACGAGTTAGGAAAATTTTGCTGGAACTCTTAAGAGGATAACATCATCATTTGAGTCATATGATGAAATTGATTTGTGAACAATAGTAGAAAATGCAATCATGCGGTCTTCAACTTCAATTTTGAGCTAATTTGTAGCTTGCATTAGGATTACTGAAATGACACATGACTAGAACTGAATAGAAATTGGAAATTAAACAATATTTCTCTATTCTTCTCTAACACCTAATTATCTAGTAAAACTTCATATGATAATTAGTCTTCTTTTATGCATGCAGGTAAACACCAAGCATCCAGCTTACAATATCGGAATTGTCTACCTTTACTTTTGTCAATGTCATTCCACAACGTGAGAAACAAGTTTCACGAAAAACACCGGAAAGTATCAGCAAGTAACACAAAACCAATTACTTCATAGTTTCCATGTTTATCTTAACCAACTCAATCAAAATTTAAGTTCCATTATGGGCATTAAAATTCAAATGAACAGTTCTATCTTTCAAAAGTATTGAATTTTTCTGTTAAACATATTTACTGTATTAGCATGGTGAATCGTGATAAGGCTCACTAAAAATGCATGCAAAGTAAAGTACTAAGAACATATGATTTGGAAGGAAGAAGAACATAATGAACAATAACAAGATAACAACGGATACCTTTGAAAAAAGAAATAGTTGCAGGGGTGACTGTACTGACCCTTGGATCTGGGGGATCATCTTTCTTGAAGCAGTCTTTCCTCCCCAAAGCAGGATTGCTATCAATGATGGCAACGGTCAACTGTTTTGTCAATGGCATGCTTGCTGCAGGCATATGAAAATTAGGGAGCTTATGCATATGTTTAATGCAATTAATTGGCATATGCTATATGAAAAGGCTAATTTTCTAGAATTAAAGATTTAGAACAGCATTAAATGTTTGAAAATGCCCTCATACTGCTCAATCACAAGCCATTCAACAGTCCATGACTGTGGAATTAAAGGCAAGGTAAGGACCCATATCTTATCCCTCTTTTTCATAGATAAAATACTCCATTAGAATGTACCAAAGGTGTGCAACCCATGTACACACGCATACACAGTATATACCAACATTACACAAAAAAGTTTAAATATCTCAAGAAATCAACAAAAGACTCTACTAAAGCTTAATATCACCCTCTAATCCAAAAATATGAAAGATTTGACATTGCATGCTTTAATTTCATAATGGGCCACTCCCTCCCTCGAAGGAGGACCTGTTCTCCTCTTTTTGAATACACCACCACAACTATAATAAGCCTGCTTGCCATGCTTCCATAACTATCCTCATAAATCGGGTCCTCTGCCACTGTTAAATACCAACACGCTGGTCTAGGCATGACGTACTGCACCTTAGCAAGGACCAGGAGGAGACCCCATAAATGTCTGGCAACTGAAAGTGAATATCAAAAGATAATTCATTAATTCTGTGTTTTCCCTGTCATGTAGCTCAAGTTTGCTAGAAAATTATCCCACTAGGCCAAATTATCAATTACCCACTAACCAAAAAAGGCTAATCAGAAGGAACTTTAGAGTGCGAAAGGGCCTTCAAAGGAAAGTTAGAATCAAAACCATGTAGAAAGTATACGCATCGATTCACCAGTCTTCAAGGCCTTCCACTAGGTGTCTTGTGTCCATACATCAAACAAAGGAGCAAGCCAAAAAACATCATTCTGGGTACAAAGTGGGGTTCACAAACCACCTTAGCCTCCAATGTCCTCAAATAACCGGCTAGAAGGGCCTCTTGTCCATAGCAATCCTAAATAAATCTAGGAATCCAGTCTTCGACATAAAACTTGCTCGAAAAGATAAATCCTAAAAACTTATCTTTGGTAAGAATTTTTCTGATCAAAGGATAAAACATAAAAGCTTAAAGCTCAAAAAAATTAAAAATAAATAAAAATAAAAATAAAAATTGAAAAGAAGAATAAAAAAGAATGAGGCCCAGCTCTGCTATTTCTCTTCCTTTATTCAAGTTGCTTTTTATTTTTGGTTAATTAACCAATGAAAAAGCTGGATAGAAGTAGCACAATAATGTTTATCTTGAGAAATGTAATCCATTTTAATAGAAGTGTTTGCTTATTGGGACACAAACCAGTGGCAGATCATGTTTTATTATCAAAATATACTGTAAATAAACATGAATTGTAGCTGGGACATCAAATTTATGCAAACTACCCCTAAAGCTACAAAAATCCAACATTATGGACAAAAAGTCACTAGAATTTAATAAAAATATTAAAAATGTTTTGTAATTGAGACACACACCAGTGGTGAGCATGCTTTATTATCAAAATAACAACAACAACAAATGTAAATAAGCATGAATTATAGCAAGGACATCAACTGATTTATGCAAACAAGCCATAAAACTACAAAAATCCAACATTATGGAGAAAAGTAACTATAATTTACTGAACATACTTCAAAGTCATCAACTCAGAGTAAACTGCGCATAAAATAAATGCAAATTATTTTTAATTACCTAGGGAACAAGCTAGAGCCATGCCAACCATGCCACCTCCAATTATAGCTATGTCATACTGGGGAACATTATTTGTCAAACCACCTTTGTCACCTAACTCCTATAACATTTGAAGAACATTCTCACATGAATAGATGATGATGATCTCAAGCAATAATGATTACTATTCCAAGGTAAAGGCAGTGACTAACTGCAAATAAAAGCACCCAACTAATCTAATTACTATTTAATAACTAGTAAAATACAATTCTTGCATTTGAAAAAATAAATAAGAACATTAATTGGCAAATAGTCTAAGATGAGAGGAAATTGATTAATTTTGTTAGCAAAAAGAGACAATGAAGTCAATAAAGCAAAACAAATAAATTTAAGAAGTAGATCCCACAACGCACAAGAGAGAGATTGATAAATAGATAGACAAATAGATACAGACATAAGAAGTGCAAATATGGACATTGGACATGGATATGACACGATATGAACACGCCAACAGGTAGGGACATGTACAACACAATATGCACATGTCGATGAGCAGGAACATAATTTCAAATAACTAATTATATATATATATCTACATGAAAATAATAACAACTACAAATACATTTATATTATTATGTCCATCAACCTCAAAACTTTAGCATTCTTTCATTACCTAATTCCATGATTTACTGAAATAAAATTGTGCCCTCATGGGAAAGCAGGTAGGTTTATCCATCAATCTTATAACCAAGAAGTGAGTCGTGTCATGGCAATTAAAGTTGAGGATTTGAAACAAATGTAGAAGCAAAAAGTGACATAATTACATAGAACACTGAGAGCATAATAATGAACCATATAGGTTTTAAAAAATGGGGAAATTACAAGACAGTGGTAGTTTCCCAAAAAAATTACAGATTCATGGAAAGGTATATGACTTTAATCACTAAAATTTGTAAAGTTTATCATGAATCTGTAATTATTTTTCAAAAGTACCACTTATTTGTTATTTCCCCTTAAAAAATTACATGGCTATTTTGTGGAACCAGATAATTTTGCAGCTGCATTACAAAAATTCATTCACTAGAAGCAATAAAAATTACAAAAATTCTAGATGATTAAAGTTGAAGCTTTTGAAAAACACATGGCAGAAGAAATTGAAAAAATGAACATGATATAACTTCCACACACACACACCCAAAAAAAAAAAAAGAACAAGTTTTAACATGAATTGAAGGGGATGTAGGGGTAAATCAAGAGCCTTCTACATGAGACATAAAAGAACATCAAGAGAATAACATACAGGGTTTTAAAAGGAAAAAATTACATTGCTGCTTTGCGAATCAGATACTTCTGCAGCTGCATTATTACAAAAAGTCTTCCTCGCAACATTCAATCCGTATTTATTCGAAGCGATTCTTCTCGCAACAATTCTGTTTCGACCACACAAAGCATTATACAACAATGAAACATAATCAAAAATAAAGAAGCCTCAATTTAGCGTTTCCCAATCACTTTTTCAGTGATATTTATGATTCTGAATACATTTATCGTAATTTTTAGATTTAATAGATTTTTATTCAACACCTCTGCGAAGCTATATACTATAACATCTACATGTAGTACACATATATAGATGAAACATGTTTTCAGTGAAAAATGCGAACCTGTTCATTTCTGGGAGTCACCGAGCTCAGAGCGCGAGAGTCCTGAGAATTTTAGAGCGGAGCGGAGCAGAGTTGGGATCGCAGAGGAGAACGATAGGGTTAGGGTTTGTACGTGTACGTCAGTGTGTGAGTGTGTGAGAGAGAGCGAGAGACGGAGGAAGAGGAAGAGGGCGATGCGATGCGTGTCGTCGCCAAAAGAGCACTGTTTGGTTTTTTCCGAAATTTTTATTTTTTCTAAATTTTTTAATTAATTTTTTTAATTTTTAAACACACTAATATAAATCCATTTAAAAGTATAATAGGAGGAAATACATTTAAAAGTATAATGGTCCCGTTTGGTAGAATTGTGAGAAAGTAATTATAACTTATAATTTAACAGTTTATACCTTATAACTGTGAACATAAGTTGATTTTTGACTTATAAATTAAGTTTCTCCTCCCCCACTCAAAGAATAAGTTGATTTTTGACTTACAAAAAGGTATAAGCTGTATTGTTAAGCTGAACCAAACACATCAAAATAACTTAAATTAAGCTAAAAGTTAAAATAAGTTAGAAATAAATTCTATCAAACAGGGCCAATAGGAGGAAGAAGAAGAGGGCGATGCGATGCAATGCGTGTCGTCGCCAAAAGAGCACTGTTTGGTTTTTTCAGAAAGTTTTATTTATTTATTTTTTTCTAATTTTTTTAAATATTTTAAGTAATTTTTAAATACACCTAATACAAATACATTTAAAAGTATAGTATTAGTGAATTTTTTTTTTTTAAAAAAAATCGTTAAATATCAAAAATATAAAAATTTAGTATTTTTTTTTTGTATTTTTGTATATTTATTAATTTTTTAAAATATTTTTTCACAAACATTTTATTATTTAGATATTTCTAATTAGGAAAAATTAGTCTAAAGTCCTTTCCTCATTTTTAGTAATGAAATAGATCCACAATATTATTTTATGATGTCTAAGGTTCTTCAACTTCTACACCCATATTTCATAGAGAAATTTGACTGAAATCAAAGCTCATTTGCAAATTGAATTCATAAGGCAGAGCAGATCTGAGAATCAAAGATGCATAAATAGATATATATGTAAGTATGTATATGTAGAGAGAGAGAGAAGGGAACCTCTATGGGAGAACATAAAGTCGAGCTTAGCGTAAGAAGAGAGCTTGATGTCGAGATCGCCCTCGATCTTGTGAGCCTCATTTCTCAATTCCTCTCAACCCGACTCCTGTAACAGCTCCATAGTCGGATCCATCATTCGATCTCAAGTGAGATTGAACCCGACCCGTTTTTGCTCATTCGTCTTTCTGCGTTGTGTTGCGCTCTCTCTTTCTCTTTTTAATGGTTTTGCATATTTGAAAATAGACCCACGATTGACGGATTATGACACAATGCTTGAGAATATCCATGGTTTAAAAGAAGGGAAACCTGTTCAAGTTCCTATATATGATTTTAAGTCTAGCTCTCGGATTGGTTACAGGTTGGGAATCTCTCTGTTTCATAATGCTTGAATTTACTCCCTTTTTGTGTTATTTATTTATTTATTTGGTTGGGTGCTATGGAATTACATGTGTGTTAATGAAGCATATTTCTTTTTTGTGTTCATACCGACCATAAAGATGAGAGAACATAATTGTTTTCAATGGATGGGTGTTGGCAGCTCGCCAGCTCAACTTTCTGTGGTTGGTTATATGAAGAGTACAAGTATAGAAACTATGTTGATTATTAAGGGTACATAAATAAGTTGTTGCTTCTATGGTCTTTAATTGCAAATGTTTAGTGAACTTAGCATTTACCTTCGAATAACAGAAGCAACAGCCATAGAAAGTTGAGCTAAGTTTGGTCTTTGATTGCAAATGTTTAGTGAACCCAGCATTTACCTTCGAATAATTATTATTTGATTTATCTGCCATCTTTCCTATTCTTTGTTTTTTCCTCCTTTTGAATTATGTCAGTTATTTACCATGTGTTTGTATTTAGTATGTACATGCATTCACTTTGGGAAGACTTTGTAATTTCTGCGCTAGTGTTTATCGTCTTCCTGAGAATCTATAAATTGGGTGTAGCTTGTATTGTTTTTTTTCCAAGACCTCCCCATATTTAGAGAAATTTCAATTTTCTCTAGGTTGAATCCAGAGAAATTCTTTGGGAAGTTCATAATTTCTCTGGATTGAAAGTAATTTTCTCTGGGTTTTTGTAAATTTCTCTGGGTTGGAAGGGAAAATTAAAAAAGGCCATTGTTGATCAGAGCTTTTACAGATATCTATGGGTACTTTTTGAAAGCTGTTTTGGAAGATCTCTTTCTCTCTCCATTTACTTGATAGGTTAGGTTCTTCTTCAGCTCTTCTTCTATGGTGGTAATATAACATAATCTGTGCTCTTTCTCAGATTCTCTTCCAGAGAAATTTGGTGTTAGAGATGTGTAAAATTTCTCTGTGATGTGTTCAGAGAAATTTGGTGTTGGTCCAAAGAAATTTGAAATTTTCTTTGTGATTTGTCTAGAGAAAATTTTCTTTGTGATGTGTTGTATCCAGCGAAATTTGAAATTTTCTCTGTGATTTGTTCAGAGAAACTCTCTGGATCGATTTTCTCTGGATTGATATTGATGGACCTTAGACATTATAAAAATATTAAGTGTCCTTTATACTATAAAATTTTAATACCAGGGACCTTAAAAAAAAATCCCCTTCTAATTAAGATGTATCTAATAAAATAAAAAAAATTACTTAAAATTTTAAAAATATTCACTAAAAACAAAAAATATAAAAAACAAAAACTCAAATTTCAATAAAGTAAACTCTAAAAACTAAAATCAAATACACTGAATATATTCTTTTCTCTTCTTTTTTTTTTTTTTTTTTAAAATTTCTTAATTTCTCAAAAATTGGAATGAATCTTTTTCATACCCAAATTATTATATATACTAACAGTTTTTATTTATTTATTTTAAGTACATTGGAAAGAAAAACAACAACGGAAACTAGCCTTTCTCTAGATAGACCTAACATATCTGCAATTAGGATACTTCTAATTTCAGCTGGTGGTTCATTCACCACTAGCATTTCTTCTGGTTAATCTGTTTCAAACTTAGCTAATGCATGAGCACATAGGTTTCCTCCTTCAAGATATGTTGCACAGTGCACTCACAACCCCTAAGTTGGATATTTGCATCTTCCACCAAATTTTTGAAAGTGGTGTTTTCAGTTGGTTCTTCTTTTATCAGTTGCACTACCTGAGCTGTATCAGTTTCAATGATCACTTTGTTCATCTCCTTTTGCAGAATAACAATAAATCTCTTGTATAAAGCCCACAGTTCGGCTTCTAGGCTCGTGACACTCTGCAATTTCTTATAGTAGCCACCAATCCAAGCTCCTCTGCTTTAATTTCAACAGTTTTTAATTTCAAATATAAATTTTTCTAGTACCGATTTCTTTCCCTTGGGTTATTTTCTTATACCCAAATTATTTCTATATAAACCTCCAAATTTGTGATTTTAAATTTATATTTCTTCAATATTAATTTTTTAAAAAATCAGAAAATAAAAAAGGAAAAAAAAAACTCTCATTTGATGTCCTGAACAAAGAGATGTTATTAATGTGAGATCAGCCAGAAAAGGAAAAAAAGAAAAGAAATTGGATGTTTTTTTTCTTTTCATCTACAATTAGATTTCTTTTTTAAAATGAGGTTCGTCTTTCATTTCTACATATATCACGTGAGTTCTTATTTTTTAAGATTAAAAGTTTGGCATAACCTAAATAATACAAAAAGTCAAAAAGTCACTATTCTATTTAAGTCACTTCATCTTCTTTAAATCACATCACCTCTCTAACACATCACATCAAACCCAACCCAAACCCAACCCATATAAGCCAATAAGTCAAAAAGTGCACTTTTTTAGAACATTCCAAACCAACCCTTAACAAAATAAAATTATAGTCACCAAACGGTTTGACCCATGAAATGAAATGGGAGTGGATTTAGGCTCATTTGTTATAAAAAGATAAAGAGAATAATTGATTTTTTGATATGACTTTTTAACTTTCTAACCATTTTTTCACTTTCCAAACCATTTAGGAGTGTTTTGAAAAATTGGTAAAAAGTCAACTTTTGACTTTTTATCAAGTTTTTTGGCTTTTTTAGAAAATGATTTGGAAAGTTAGTAAAAAGCTGAGTTTTGACTTTTTTTGTTAATATTTATTTATGGTGTCAAATCAAAGCAAAATGACCAAAATAGCCTCGCCAAACTTTGGAATTCTACACAATTTGTTAACCTAGAGGGTATTTACGTAATTTGACACAGCAATGTTTTTATCACATCCCATCCCAAATGCAACAATTGCTTTTTTAGTTGGCTCAGCTTTTTTCCGCAGCAACTAAAACGCAAGCGTTTTTGTACTCTTCCCAAAATTAGATGGATGATTTGTGGTCTTGGGTTTAGGAGTTATTTCAGTGATTCATTGAGCAAAATATCCATATAATCAAGTTATATAATTAAATCATATTTATAAATAAATAAATAAATAACAATAATGATTTTTTTAAATAAATGTGATTCAATCCTATTACCCCGTCTAACATAATAGCTAATAATTGAAGTTGTCAGATGGTTGGGAATTGGAAAATTAAGAACATCTGCAATTTAGATGTTAAAATTGTGTTATAGAGTAATGCTAAAACTTGTAATTTAAAACTTGACAATGAAATTTGAATTTAGATGTTTGTAATAAATCAAAGGGCAACATATAACTTGTCATTTTATTCTAACTAAATTAGAGGAAACTTTTTTTAGGAAATTTATAGTGAAAAAAGAAAAAAAAATAAATAAGAGGATAAAAATAGTAGAAATTACATGCAAGTAAGAGTTGATAAAAAAAAAAAAAAATTATCAACACATAGAAGGCTGTAAGTAACACTTGCACCTCACAGTGTTTCATTTGCAATCCACTACAGACACACTTGCACCTCCCATGTATTTGTAATTGTTTTCTCCACAGTCTACCTGCAAGCAATTCCTCCATAAAAATATAAATACCGTTATAAATTTATAATCCAAACATTCAATTCCTTTATAAATTTACAATCCAAAACAATCCTGATGAATTTATAATCCAAAACAATCCTGTCATCACGTAACAGTACTGACTTCAACTGACTTGGTTAGAGCTTTTGCAATTTCACTTAGGCATGGTAGGTAGTCTCTCTTTCCCACTTTATTGTGTACATATAACTTATTTTCCAAGTACCAAACAAACAAACAAACAAACACCATGTCCTTAGTGATGAACAGAGAAGAAGTCAGAAATTAAATGGAAAGAAGTTAATCAAATGATATAAATGGTGTAAGCATATCAACCAAAAGCCAAACAATTGTTCCATATTGGTTACAAGCATTTGCAAGAATCATAACTTCCAACTTTTCATAACCCCCCAACCCCATGGATTTACCAAATTTTCACCCTACAAAAGGATCATTGTGTCCCCCTGATTTTTGTTCTCAACACAATTGCAAATTAGTGGACTTAATGAACAAGAACCCTTACTTGGAACACTGAACCAATCCGATGAATCTCAATTTCATCCCAAATGCTACTGATTCTGACTTCTTCCTTTCTTTGATTTGCTTTTCTCCTGCGTCTTCTTTTTCTTTGCTTCGGCAGTAACCCAAGTGTAATCTTGAGGAATTGCAAACGGGTCATGAATATTTTCTATCCGACTGCTGTTGGATCCACCAGTGGAAGAAGAATTTGGCCTTTGGTATGGAGTTTTTATCCACTGAAACCACGATGAACTTGAGGACGGCATTATAGCGGGGCTCTCTCGGCCTGAGGCGGTTGGACTTGAAGGAGGGGTTGAGAACTCATCCAACGGCTGTAACTCTTCGAACTTTGTAAATGTAACCAACACTCTGATAGTGGGAACCACCGGGATAGCAACCTGGACAACCATGTTGGACTTCTTAGTAAAGGGGGAAAAAAAAATCATAAATTGGGATAGTGTCCTCAACCTTATATAAGGACTCCCTGTAACAATCTATTGGGCATATCTTTACTTCTGAAAAAAATAAAATAAAATGAAGCAACTTAGGGCTGTATGTTACTGAAGCAAGTTAACTACATGGCAATTAATGGTTCAGAATAAGCACCTTGCTTTGTTTTAGAAATTCAGCTAGTAGTGGCAATAAAGGGGCATAAAGAAAACAATTCTCCAATGTTTTAAAAACCGGACCAGACCAGCCAGTTTGACCAGTTGATGACCGGACCAGACCAGCCGGTTTGACCAGTTGACCCATCAACTGGTCTAGGTTCCGGTCCGGGTAAACCACCAAACCCATGGTTAAACTCCTAATACGTTTGACCAGGAGCCAGTTCAAGATTACCGCAATTCTCATGACTTCTGTTTCAACCACCATCAACATTCGAATGTGTTCTAGTACAATAGAGCATAATTAATATGACAATGATAGAATTGTAAAGGGAAATGATGCACCGCACTAGGAGCAATAACTTCAGAAGTTCTGCACCAACAAGTATTATAAAATACTTGTACTAGAGGTTGGGGTTGCTGTATTGAGGAGGAGCTTGTATCATGCTTCTCTGAATTCTCTTTAAAAGCACAAAACCAACTTGAAAAGGTCAGGCTAGCTTGGTGCAAAACTAATTGATAGACAATTGTTCACAATTACAATATTGAGGTGAACAAGCAACGAACGTATTGAGGTGGACAAGCAACGAATATATTGAGACCTGGGCCTATATCATCAGCTGCTCCCAGAACTCGCCAATCTATCAAACAAGGAATTGGTTCATAAAACTCTGAAAAGCACAATAATTAAACACCGCTGACACATTTGTAAAATGTTTAGAAAAAAGAAAAAGAAAAAGAAAATGTGATTGGTTTTCCTATGTTGGATTGACTGTTTCCAAACCTGACTTGTTTTTCTTTTCTTTTGTTTTTTTTTTTGTTATTTTTTTTGGTTGTTGGTAGTATTAAGAATCTGTTCGTGAAATGGTAGGAATGACACCAAGTGAAGATAAATTGAGAAGAACTGACAAAGATGATTTGATCATGCACAACTAAGACTTGTAGATGCTGTTGGAAGTAAGACTGATATGATCACCCTAAATGAAAATGTTAGATGGAGGGTAAGATGTAAACTAATGATAGCAGTAAAAATTTATTTAATTCACCACCACCACCATCCTACTACCAACACCACCCTTTACCACCAACACGACCAGCAATGTCATCCTACTACCACCACCAACACCAATGCTACTGGCACCATTACCACCACTGCCACCTTACCTTCATCACAACCCTACCACCCACCATCACAACCACAACCACCACTACTACCACCACTGACATCCCCATCCCAACCTCCACCAACTACAAACTACAAAGAGGTATCGAGTCTGTTGAAATATTGCTATTCCAATGTACTTTGACCAATTATTGGTATTGAGCATAGAAATTGACTTAAAAGTTGGAATGGAATGGTAAATGACTTGAGAGAGTCAAAGAGTAACAGTGTTTTAATACATATGCATGTTCCTGACTTCCACAGCCATTGGCGGATGGAGAGGGGGGGGGGTGGGGGCGCTGTGGCCCCTGCAAAACTTCCACCAACTCCATTAATTTATGTTATATTACTGCTAACTTGGTGAAGTGAGAAGGATGGCCCCTCCAAGGATCCCATCATCCAAGTGAGTGGTGACCCCCACAAGTTCATATATTTTCAAAAATTCGCAAATAATAAAAAAATTATTATTTTAGTTAATAAATTTTCATTATAATTAAAAATTAAATTTGAAGAAAAGTTTTTGAGTGCTTGTAAGGTATTTTTATGTTGTAATTTTATTGTATTTATTTATATAGTGAGGTATGTAATTTTTTATGCTCATATTTTATTTAACTATATGAGGGGGGTGATAAATAATTATTAATGTGGAACAACATATGAAAAGTCAAAAATAGTTGCTCCACTAATAAAAGTATGATAAAATTCCTCCTTATTCAAAAGACCTTCAATAGTAAAACTTAAAAATTCTCATTTTTGAAAGACCTTCAATAATAAAGCTTTAAAAAAAAAAATCATTATCCCAAAATCCAATTAAAAGATTCATTTTTTTCCAAATAATAATAAAGACTGAACAATCTCAAGATTAATTATAAAGTTTGGAGAGGAAAATGCATTTTACATTAAAAATTTATAATAATTTAAATGTAAGAAAAGGTTGCTTGTTGAGATTTCGCATTAAACCTCTTGTTGAGCCACCCCTATTCAGATGAATAATATTCTTGTTTTGTACAGCCATAAAAGTGTTATCTTTTATTCTTATTTTGTAGAGCTATAGAAGTGTATCTTTTGATATACTTATGTATGATGATTTAGCTATTAATAAAAGAATTAAAATTTAATATTTAAGAAAAGTTTTTGAGTGCTTGTAAGGTATTTTTATGTTGTAGTTTATTGTATTTATTTATATAGTGAGGTATGTAATTTTTTATGCTCATATTTTATTTAACTATATGAGGGGGGTGATTAATTATTAGTGTGGAACAACATATGAAAAGTAAAAAATAGTTGCTCCACTAATAAAAGTATGATAAAATTCCTCCTTATTCAAAAGACCTTCAATAGTAAAAACTTAAAAATTCTCATTTTTGAAAGACCCTCAATAATAAAGCTTTTAAAAAAAATCATTATCCAAAAATCCAATTAAAAGATTCATTTTTTTCCAAATAATAATAAAGACTGAATAATCTCAAGATTAATTATAAAAGTTGGAGAGGAAAATGCATTTTACATTAAAAATTTATAATAATTTAAATGTAAGAAAAGGTTGCTCGTTGAGATTTCGCATTAAACCTCATGTTGAGCCGCCCCTATTCAGATGAATAATATTCTTATTTTGTACAGCCATAAAAGTGTTATCTTTTATTCTTATTTTGTATAGCTATAGAAGTGTATATTTTGATATACTTATGTATGATGATTTAGCTATTAATAAAAGAATTAAAATTTAATATTTAAGAAAAGTTTTTGAGTGTTTGTAAGGTATTTTTATGTTGTAATTTTATTGTATTTATTTATATAGTGAGGTATGTAATTTTTTATGCTCATATTTTATTTAACTATATGAGGGGGGTGATAAATAATTATTAGTGTGGAACAACATATGAAAAGTCAAAAATAGTTGCTCCACTAATAAAAGTATGATAAAATTCCTCTTTATTCAAAAGACCTTCAATAGTAAAACTTAAAAATTCTCATTTTTGAAAGACTCAATAATAAAGCTTTAAAAAAAAAATCATTCCAATTAAAAGATACATTTTTTTCCAAATAATAATAAAGACTGAATAATCTCAAGATTAATTATAAAAGTTGGAGAGGAAAATGCATTTTACATTAAAAATTTATAATAATTTAAATGTAAGAAAAGGTTGCTCATTGAGATTTCGCATTAAACCTCTTGTTAAGCCGCCCCTATTCAGATGAATAATATTCATAAAAGTGTTATCTTTAATTCTTATTTTGTATAGCTATAGAAGTGTATCTTTTGATATACTTATGTATGATGATTTAGCTATTAATAAAAGAATTAAAATTTAATTGTGAAATTTGAATACGGCCCCCTCTAACTAAAATTCCTGCGTCCTCCACTGTCCACAGCTAAATTAATCAGTATTCTAAATTCATAATCCAAATAACATCTCAAGAGTTCTTCCAAAAGGCCGGCTGTTGAATAACATTGTGGGCTACACAGGTCAAATATATCCCTAGTGTTCATTGAAATTACAAACTTCAAATTACTACACAATTATCACCTCCAAATCAGTACATGAAAACTGAGATGGCTGTTTCTTCAGGTACTTAGGTCAATTAGGCATGGTGAATAGCTAATGACCCTTTTGAGTACCATTTTACTTCCTTTTTCTAAAATTCCTATGAACTAAAAAAACTTGTAAGGAAACTTCAGAGTTGACTCAGTTTCAAAAGTGGAAAGGTTTTAAACACATCATAATGGAAGCTTAACCAAGGTCCCAAACTTAAACGAAAGATACCAATGTACACACGCAAGCACATAAATAGTTATAAGAGTATGTATACATCTTTGTTTGCCTACATGAATTTAACACATCAATATGATAAGTAGAAATAAAATTTTTTGATGCAGAATTGATTACAAATGCCAAAAGGAAGAAGATAAGGGAACCATGCCGTAAATCTGGAAAGGAAACATGAGGGGTTGCAAACCAAGTTAACATCTCTAATTTATGTATGTACTGTATTTTATGGACTCCATATAAAATTTGATGTCAATTAGATAGTGTGTCACTTGTAGCATTTCTCACAAACAAGATTTTAAAAAGCGGCTGCAACTGTTACGTAACGGTTGTGGTAGTCACCGCCACCCGTTCTGGCTGCTATAGCGGTGTGATGGAAATTCATGTGTAAGAGCCGTTTCGGTGTTACGTAACGGCCGTAGCGGTGCCGTAACAGTCGTAACGGCCCGTTAGACACCATTATACCCTTTTATAATATTCTGAATAACTTCCTTTTTCCAAAAAAAAAAACAAAAACTTGCAAAAAAAGAGCAAATACTCAAGTGATCCAAGTCCAAAGAAAAAATTTTATATGAATTTTTTTTCTTTATAATTTTTTTTTTATAAAATTTATGGCATAATTTTTATTTTATAATTATTTTATTTACTAATTGTGAATATTTTTTATTTAGTTAGTTCAGGTATTGGTAAAAAATAATTTGTAAATATTTAAAATCAATTATTCTTAAAATCATTAATTATTGAAATAAAATATAAAAAGTTCCTTTTATAGTGTTTTGAAAATATGAAATATATTGGATTATACTTAAAAATTAACAAAAAATGATCAAAATTTATTTTAAACACCGATAAATGTAATTCTGGAAAAAAAAATAAAAAAAATTCGCGTATCGGTAAGTTTTCTTCAAATTGTGCGAAAAATATAAAAAAAAAATCACGATTCTGGTTCCCACAACCATTACGCTACAGCTTTTATACCCCCGCAACCGCTACTGCGTCACCGGAACCGTTATGGCGACCGCAACAGCTTTTCAAAACCTTGCTCACAAAGGTTTTCACTTCTACGGAAAAACTACTAACCGTAGAATGCAACTACTACCAAGAGGCCATCATAGACCAGTTATTGGTGCTTGCCAAAAGGCCAGCAGTTACCTTTCAGAACATACATGAAACAATCTCATTTTATTTTCAGGGATTTTAGCTGGATCGTATCACTATCACCCCTCAAAAGGGCACCACACTCCCCACAAAACCACCTAGAAGGGTAACGTCTTACCACACAGACAAAACTTGATGGATACGCAAAGTAAGGAAAACAGCCTGCAGATTTAGTTATACTAAACCAGTTCATCTTTGCAAGCATATGCATTACAAAAAGAGAATATTCAGAAAGTAGGCATCATCCATAAGGGTTGAACTAAATAACCAACTATGAAAATTCAACCTGAATAATTACTTTTGAGACATACCTTAACCGGAAAGGTCCCCAAAGGAAGTTTTGTTGTAAGTAGTTCTCGTAAGCGACGAATGGCCTTAACTTTGTTTGCTAGAATGTCAAGCAATGGCAGGAGTTCTTCAGTCCGCAATGGGAAATTTGGGGACAGCCATAGGACAGGCCTCAAGCCTTTTTTATATTCATTTTCACGGCTTCCATCCTTGCGTCGAGTTCCACTCTCCGAATTTATGGATGAGGATGTTTTGGTATCCTTTCCTCTACGGTGCTCATCCCTACTCACAACAATCTCCATGGAATGCCTTCCCGGTTTAATCTGACTTTGTGATGGAGAATCCTCAAGGAGATCACCAAACTTCTCTTCTACACAGAGTGAACTTCTTGGTGGGGTAGTCCTCTTCAGCCCTTCAGGCTTAGTATTATCTCGTTTTCTCCATCCACCAAACCACCCTTTCTTTTCCTGCTTTGTCTCTCCATTTCTACTACCACCCATTTCCTCCATGGGAATATCTCGTTGCTCATAAAAACTATGGCGGTGCGCGATAATCCCATCACTATTCTCGTTGCTTAAATCCGAAGAATCTAATTTGAGTGCAACTTCAAGTTGCCTTCTTTCCTCCTCTGTTAGAATTTCATTAAGCTCTTCGCTTTCTGTTTCATTTTCATTGCAAGATGAGAAGAACTCATCATCTGTCATAGCCCCTGGGACCCTCCTGGATTTGATGCTCACAACCACATTATGCATATCATATACTTTAGCCTTCCACAGACCCACCATTTCGGTTTTCTCCTGTCGTCTCCACGTCACCTGTGGCAAAAGAACCGCTTCAGTCACGTCAATCCCAGGCCTGATTATATTAGTTTGAGACATTGCCGCAACTTCTTGCTGCACCTCTGCATCGCTTGCCGGAGCACCGGCACCATCCAAAGCATTCATCACTTCCTTATCTTTGTGTGAGATCATGCAAAGTGAGCCAGGAGGAACCTTCCCATCCTCGGACCCATCACCAAGAAAAACAATACTCTGATCTGAGCGTTGTATTCTGAAACCATCAAAACCAGCCAAAGTCATATCCGCCCTCAAATTCGCACCCCTTTTCCAAATTTTATAAGTATCAGAAGGCGCAATTCTCGATATAAAAGGGATAACGGAGCTCTCAAAGTGGAATGTAAGTTCCATGTAGAAATCTCTCATCCTCCCCATTGTCCCAATCAACCGAGGTAATCTTCTACACCATTTCGCCCAAGCCAATGGCTGATAATGCCTAACTATAATCCGGGCAATCCCTTCTTCCCTATTACATATAGCTTCTTGGAGTGCGCTCCACCCTTGTTCATTTTGCAAGCTCCAATCTGCACCAGCAGTCATAAGCATCTCCGTTGAAATCTCATCACTTAGTTTGACAGCCAAGTGAAGAGGGGTTTCACGGTTAGGGACATCACGACGATCAATCACAGCAGAGATGGCATCAGCTTTCTTTTCTTCCACCACTGAAGCGGATTCAGTGCGGATTTCAGATGGGCTGCATAACCGTGGAAGGCCTGCCAGTATCTTCCTGAGACCAGCATAGTCTTTCATGGCTATAGCACTGTGGACAGAACTATGGGCATACTTCGAAACATCGATACTCACAGCCATGCCTCAGGAGTATTGCAGGGCCAACCCAGACTAGTTTACCCAATCAAAGACCAATTCAAACATACAAAACTACCAACAACAACAGCAGACCAAACAAGATACCCTTCTTCCAAATCAATAGAATATGATGAATCAACACTGCCACCAATTCAAATCCCAAATTCATTCATTCACACCACTGAATTAGACATAGGAAACAGACCCAATTCATAATTTATCACCAAATTGAAAAATCCCAGACAATCTTTCCCAGAACTGAATCAATCACAATTCGAATTACACCCAAATGATACAACAAAACAGTTATCACAAACAAAAGAGGAGAATCTTACAGGGGGCCCAAAAGCAAAAAAAAAAGATCGAAAAGCGTCAAGAAATCTCACCTCTTTCTTCTTCTTTCTGCTTCTGTGACCCCTCAAAAGAAGACCAAGATTGCTGGCAAAAGGGACTCAGTCAGTAAACCCCACCACCTCTCTGTGTCTCACCTCCTCTGCAAATAGAATAACAACAAATAGATCCTTGTGATCCAATCCAGATCAAGAACATGCATGTGGACGATGCAAAAGTGTTTTTTTTTTTTTTAATTAATTCTTTTTTCAACTAATAACAAATTAAGAGGGCTGGGAATCTAATAAAAGAGATTGAAAAGTCCCAAAATCAAAGAAAGGAATACACAAAGAAAAGCATTGGACAAAACCCCACCACCCAATCAAACCCAGAGAGCTGTTTATATTAAAAAGGAATAACACAAAAGAAGAATCACAGAAAGAAACTGGGACAGCAAGTATTCATAGCTCTAGAGACACAATTTTGGAGAGAGAAAGAGAAAAAAAAAAAAAGGTTACCCTTTACCCATGTCTAGAAGAGTGCAAGAGGAAAAGAGAGAAAAAAACAATGAAAAGAGTTAATTTGGGGGTAAGGTTTGATTTGAAAGAAGGAGAGCAGATGTTCCATTTTACCTTTTAACAGATAAGAACACACTGAGTAGGAAATGTGGAGTGAGACAGAGAGAGAGAGAGAGAGAGAGAGAGAGGGGAGGTGAATTTTTAAGAGAGACAGAGAGAGTCCAAAAATAAGATGGTTGCATGTGAGCCTGGAAAAAGGGAACCTTTGCTTTTCCTATATTATTTTTAAATTTTGTTTTTCTATTCTTGGTCAAAATTTCCATTTTTAATTATATATTTTTGCTAATTATTTTATTTTGTTTATTATAATTAGAGCATGATCTCAAGGCTCAAGACTTTAGGAAGAGTAGTTAATTATGCTAGGTTAGTTGTCGGGTACGATTAGGCTGTCGCTCTGAATAGGTTTTATCCGACCCGACCCGGCTATTGACTTGCTATGATTGGGCATTTGGATCCATAAGTGTTGGAAACCTGTCTAATCTCTTTCCATAAATTAATAACATTATCTCTGCTGTTGAATAAATTTTTTTATTAAATTTGAATAAAAATTTGATTTTATACTGTTCACTCTAATATTAAAATTAAATTTTTTATTAAATTTTTTTACATTTTCGATTATTCGGGAGGACGTTCAAGCGGATCTCCTGAAGGTTGTCCGGAGATAAATAAATTTTTTTATCAAAGTTACTCTTGAGTCGACATCCAAGAAGATGTTTTGTTCAACGATAACAATTTAAGTTTGATGAGAGATGAAAGGTTCCTTTCATTTGATAAAAGTTTTGACTTTTCCTCTATTTAATATGAATTTGGTGAAAAGATTGAAGCGCCAAAATGAGACGTTTTTTATCAAATTCAAATTTGATAAAACATCTGATGATAGATTGGAGATGTTCTAACCATCTATTGTAGTAAAATATTTTTTTTTGCTAATTTAAGACAATCATGTCATTTTGATTATTTATATAAAAAAAAACAAAAATGCTTTGGAACTCTAAAATAAGAGTTCTAATTTGTCTTTTTCCTTATTATGATTTGGCTTTTTTCTTTTTTCGTTTTTACCCCCTTTAGCTGTGTAGAGCTCAATTTAGAGCACTATACCTAGAGCCCTGTATCACAGTTGTATAAAAAAATTATAAATCAGCTAGTGGTGGGATAAATAATTACAAAAAAATGTGTAAGAATTTTTGTGGGTCGTAATTTTTGCTATTTTTCTATACACAAAAAAGAATTACGCTTGTATACATTTGTAATTAATTTTAAGGGTTTGATTTCTCTTAAGTTAGTCATTTTAAATGGAGAGAGCGTTTGGATTTTGTAAGTCTATTTTGAGACCGATTTTGGTTATTTGAATCGTTCATCTTTTAGGATTTGTTGAGTAGAATAGTTATATAAAAAATAAGATGATTGGATATCGATAGCTATATGTTTGAATCAAAATTGTATTACAAAAAATGGATTGTTATTCTTGAAATTATATTTATCGTCTATATTTTAAAAATATATAAATATGATTTAAACATATAATTACTGATATCTAATCGACTTAATTTTTTTTTCATGAATATCCTTTTCAATGAGTCTTACATGAATATCATATATCGATAGCTATATGTTTGAATCAAAATTATATTACAAAAAATGGATTGTTATTCTTGAAGTTGTATTTATCGTCTATATTTTAAAAATATATAAATATGATTTAAACACATAATTACTGATATCTAATCGACTTAATTTTTTTGACATGAATATCCTTTTCAATGAGTTTTAAAAAGTGAATGGTTCGAACTACCGAAATTGATCTTAAAATAATCCTACCAGGTTCAAATACTCTTTCAAATTAAGATGATAACTTACGAGAAATTAAATACTAAATTTAATGAAATAGTATATGTGATTGTCATTAACATATATTCATTTTTTTAAAAACACAATCAATGTAAATTAGACCACTCGTCCTTTATGACACACTTCAAACGGTTTTCTTTTATTTCATTAAAAATTCATGCCACTTCTAACTTCTCTCTGTTTTGGGAACCTAGGAGAGAAAAAAAAAAAGAAATGATTACTTAAATAATAAGATAAAAGAAAAGAAAAAAAATGATTTTGATTTCTCTCATTTTTGTTTGGATAAGAAAAAAAGAAAAGAAAAGAAATGATTGTGATTTTTCTCATTATTATTTGGTTAGGTTTCATTAAGAGAAAAGAAAAGAAATTATTTTATGTTATATTACCAAAATAACCTTTTTATATTTTCAATCATTTTATTTCTTTTATTTTTATAGGGACAAAATAGGTATTATGATAATAGTGGTTTCTTTTCTCTCTCAATCTCTTCACTTTTGGAAAGATTGAAAATGAGGCCCATAAGAGAAATAAGTTTCTCTCAATTTCTTCTCATTTCTCTCTATTTAGGTTATTCAAACAAATAAGAGAAATACATATCACTCCATTTCTTTTCTTTTCTCTCCAAAACACTCAATCCAAACATAGCATTATTCCTTATAACATAACCCATTCATTTCATATACTAATTTTTTTTATATAATTTTTCAAAAATTAGTAAACGATTTGTGCCATGTATCCTAGTAGACCTTTTCACTGTCCTATAAAAAAAATTCAACTCAACAAGAATTTTTTAATCAGTTTATGAAAATAACTTGAAACGACAAATTGAATAGGAGTAATTCTTTTAATTATCAATTTTTAATTTGAAATCAATATAAATATAATAAGAGTTTGGCTATTTTTTATTTTTTATAAAGAGCATAATTTTTTTTGGGATAAATTATACTAATAGTCCCTATAATTTGGAGCTTGTGTTACTTTGGTCCCTGACTTTTTAATTGTAACACATTTGACCATGAATTTTGAATCTTGTTCCAAATAAGGACAATTGGAGATATCATTAGATTTTTCAAGAGTAAAATCGTCAATTTGATAAAATATAAACTAATTTCACAAAAATAAATGTCAAACAAATATTTTTAAATTTTTAAAAATTATTTCTACCCACTAAAAATAAAATTACGTAAAATTGATAAATCTTTTAGACATTTATTTTTTTTTAGCAAATTAATTTTTATTATGTGTTTGGATGATGACATGTAAAATTAATTTAAAAAAATTAATCATGTAATTTTTATTAATTTTTATCAATTTTACATAATTTTTTCATTGGTGGATAAAAATAATTTTTAAAAAATTTAAAATATTTTTTTGACATTTATTTTTGTTAAATTAGTTTATATTTTATTAAATTGACGATTTTACCCTTGAAATTAAACAATGATATCTTCAATTGTCTTTATTTGAAACAAGATTCAAAATTCAGGGTCAAATGTGTAACAATTGAAAAGTCAGGGATCAAAATGACACGAGTCCCAAACTATAGAGACTATTTATATAATTTGCCTTTTTTTGTTTTTAAGATTCATGATAAAGAGCATAATTGAAGCGCAAAACTTTCGCTACATTACAAAAATTGGGCAATGATATTTAATTAGTTGCACCTAGAATTCATTTATGTTCGGCTACCATTACTTAGGTCACCCACATTCCAACACCTTTTATCATCGGGTATCACTTTTTGCAACTTACCAAGCATAATCATTTAATTTTATACACTAAATAAGTTTTTTTTTCTTTTAATGAACAAATTAGAAAATAAAAAACTAACAATGATGTCAAAAGACCCCTTGAATTTTTAATTTAACTTTTTACTTAAAAAATCATTGTCCATACTACTCGGCTTTCTATCCTTAACATGGACAAAAGTTGAATTGAGAGCAGCAACAATTTGGAGCATTGTTATCACATCTTTCTTTCAACTAAAATAAAAAATTCCCTTCCCTTTTGAAGATAAACATGACTAGCTATTTTTACCAATTTTTTTAAATTTTTTTTTTTTTTTAAGTGAAAAATTTTCAATCCCAAAAGATGCTCCACTATTGTTACAAATTTTTTACTTGTTTTAGAAGTGTGATGTGAGTGAGTTAAAGTGGGGAACACCATGATGATTGTTGTAATATTTTTGGATGGCTCGAGACACCCCTTTGTTTAACTTTCAACATCATTTAGCCACAACTAACCCGACATAAGTACAAACCATGTATTGTTTTTTTCTCTCTTATCTTATATTAATGTCATTGACACCATGTGTTTTTTTTGTACTATTTCGATTTGATTAAAGTAGTTGGTTCATAGTGGTTTTCAACATGCTTTGTTCCACACCCACCAATTTTTGAAAAATTAATAAAAAATGATTAAAACATGTAATGGATCCAATCTTATATAGTTTTTATTTATTTATTTTAACAATAAGTAATAATGAAATTAGAGAAAGGAGGTTTTATAAATTGATAATTTCAAACATCGTAATTAATAAGAGAGTATTTCATCCATTAAGTCAACATCGTAATCTTAAGACACTTTTGATTGTCAGATTATTTTGTATGAGATTGGAAATGGAGAAATTATTGATAAAATTACGGATAGCATTATGGAAAAGTTATATAATGCGATAAAGAGATGAGATAAAATATTTGATAAAGGAAGTGAAGTATCATGCTAGATTATTTTTTATGAGAATGGAAATGGAGAAATTATTGATAAAATTACGAGTAGAATTATGGAAAAAGTTATATAATAGAATAAAGAGATGAGATAAAACATTGATAAAGAAAGTGAGGTATCTATTGATATTTTTTCATAATAATATAACAAAAATATATAGAATAAAATAAATAGGAATGACAAAATAATTTTTTTATTTGTTATTAAAGAATGAAATACAGAATAAACTATACAACTAAAAATACATAAATAAACTAGATTAGATCATGAAACATATTACAAGATAGATTCCCTTGAACATATAAAATAATATGCAAGAAATTGTTAAAATCTAAAAGTTTGAAGAACAAAAGAAAAGAGATGCAAACGGAAGCCTTTGTGATACCACAGTTTCCGTAAAACAGATTCACCGACTTCCGATGGGTGCTAGAGGTACGCCGGTGTCTGTCTCCTAGTATACGACGATCGAAACTAGCTAATGCAGAAGCACCTTCTGAATAGTTTTGGCGAATTTGACAATGACAACACTCTCTCTTTAATAAGAACCAAAGAAAGGGTTAGCACAAAGAAGATAAAAAAATTTATTTGGTATAAAAATTTTCTCCAACTTTATTTAAAGAAAATCACAAAATTTTCATCTCAAAAATATTTCTATCTCATCCATCTAAGTTGGAGGGGAAAGACCATTTTTATACTTTTAAGGAATGGGTCTTAGCCATGAAGGCTATCATAAAACTTAACATCAATAGCCATCAACTCTAGCCATCAGGGCTAAAGTTACAAATGGCAAAACTTCCATGTGTATAATATGATTATCAACTCTATCATCAAAATATGAGAGTTACAAAGATTGAAAATCTCGATTGTCCAAGATAAGTCCAGTCCAGCATAGCACAATTAGGCTCATGTCCAAGACTAAGTCCAACACATGCACATACAAAAGTCTAGGCTAGTCCAGACCAAGACTAAGGCCTCATTTGATAGAGCTGTGGGAAAGTGATTATAAATTATAGCTTAACAAATTATAACTTACAGCTGTGAGTATAAGCTGGTAACCTGTTTGGTGTAGCTGTGAGATTATAAATTTAAGTTGCAGAATAGTGTTTGGTACATAAGCTGTAAAATAGCTTTTTCTGTATAATTGACTTTTTTGCCCTTATATGATACAAAAATGATAATTTTGTCATTTTTTTTTCAATTTTAATTTTAAAAAATTATTTCATTAATAAAAGTTAATATAATTAGTATTAATTAATATAAAAAAATTGATACACTTGATAAAAATGCAATAGTAGTAATATTGTAATAATTTTTTTCCATTGTAAATTAATTAGTATCAATTAATTGCTTAATCAGTATCAATTAATACTAAAATGATTAATTAGTATCAATTAATGGCTTAATTAGTCTGAATTAATACTAAAATTATTAATTAGTATCAATTAATATTAATAATTAATTTTTATTAGTATCAAATAATATTAATAATCAACAATTGTTATTAATTAGTATCAATTAATAATTAATTCATTACAAAAATATACAATATTAAATTTTTTTGACAATTCTGATTATGTTTTTATTAAATTTTTTTATTACAATTAATAATATGACAATTGTTATTTATCATCAATTTATATTAATGTATCAATTTTGTCCATTTATTTTATTATTATTATTATTATTCATTTTAATTATTTTTAGTAATATCTCATTTTTTCTTTATAGTAATGTGTCATTATTAATGTATCATTATTATTCTTTATATTAATGTATCAATTTATATTAATTTATCAATTTACATATATTCATCAATTTATATTAACTTATCAATTTTTCCATCAATTAATATAAATTACATATATTCATCAATATTAATTTTTTTCATCAATTATTACATAAATTACATATATTAATATTATCAATTATTATTAATTTTTCCATCAATTACATATATTCATCAATATTCTTATTAATAGTATCAATTAATATAAATTTTTTTCATTTTTTCAGTTTAAATTAATTAGTCTCAATTAATTAGCATCAATTATTATTTTTTATTCATTAATTATTTTGTTTTTTTTTTTTATATTAAAAAAGCACTGAAAAACCTCAAAAAAAAAAAAATAATGAAAACCCTAGCTCCGGCGGGATGAACCGGCACTAGGGTTTCATTTAGATCGCGATGGTAGATGGTGCAGATCAACCGGCGCTAGGGCAAATGGTGCAGATCAACCGGCGCAGATGGCAGATCGCGATCGCGAAGAGGGAGACGGGTTCGCGAAGGGGGAGAGACGGTGCAGATCAACCGGCGCTAGGGCAGATGGTGCAGATCAACCGGTGCAAATGGCAGATCGCGATCGCGAAGAGGGAGACGGGTTCGCGAAGGGGGAGAGAGAGAGGGGGGGGAGAGAGAAAGAGAGAGAGAGAGAGAGAGAGAGAGAGAGAGAGAGAGAGAGAGAGAGAGAGCTCGGTCGCCGGAAATACATGCTCGCCGGAAATCGCCTAGCTCGCCGGAAATCGCCTCTCTCGTTTGTGTAAGAGAGGAAGAATGAGTGAGAAATGGTTTATATAGTGGCATTTTTGTTATTACTTAAGTTTTGGAGGGGCATTTAAGTTATTTTGCCCCTCCCCAAATAGCTGCGCGCAAAAGTCATTTTTTTAAGCACCTCGCGAGCAACTTCAACTTTTAAGCCGAATTTGGCTTAAATTAAGCCATAATCTATGTCCATAAGTTGTACCAAACACACCCTAGTAGCTTAATTTAACCCAAAAGTTGATTTAAGTTGAAATTAAGTTCTGCCAAACACCCACTAAGGCTAAATCCAAGTCCAAGCCTAGAACTAAGTCCAAGTCTAAGCCTAGGCCCAAGTTCAACTTCTATTGATGCCTATTTTATGAGATAATTTTCATTCACAACTTAATGGTCAGCTCATTATTTTTATATTACAACATTCTCACTTAAAAAAAATACAAAACCACTCAGACCCACATCAACCGACGGTTGGATTCCACT
Source organism: Camellia granthamiana (assembly GCA_036172215.1). NCBI lineage: Eukaryota > Viridiplantae > Streptophyta > Magnoliopsida > Ericales > Theaceae > Camellia > Camellia granthamiana. The sequence continues at coordinate 23,148,073 of CM069910.1, read as the reverse complement.
TTAATTTTCAATTTAAACAGTATCATGTATGATTATAATGAGATAAAAATATATAATTATTTTTTATTGTTAAATAAAGGATGAAAATAATCCCCTTATACTACAGCTCGTATGATATCATTTAATTCCTAATTTTTTTCATTTAATCTCCTATAGGAGTATTAAATTAATACTTATAAAAATATTATTGTGTATCAAACACTAGACTAAAAAATCTGTGGGACTCACCTCACTTTATTTCCTCTTTATTTTCGAATTTCAAATGTGAAATTAATTTTTCCTTGAACAAGTTGTCATTTTTCTCTTTTTATTTCAGATTTTATATTGCAATCAAAGATACTCTTAAAAAATATATATGAATAAAATCGGAGTCCAAATTTTAACCGAACCACACCACCCAATTCCACCATGCAAGTGATGAGACATCCACACAATTATGCACTATGATGGTGGTAATAATTACTTCCAATCTAATTGATATGGAATTGGACAGCATTCCAAAAAGATCAAAAAAGAAAAAAAGAAAAGGTCATTAACATTGAGTATTTATTGTATGTATGAAAAAAATTGATCGATAACATCCATGTTGGGCCGTTGGCTATCATTCCCTTTGTCAATTTTATCATTTTGTATAAAATATACCCAAAGACAAATTAAATGAAATAAAATGCAATGTAATAACCTTCTACTTTTCTCTATTTCTCTTTTTTAAAAAGGATTCCATTTTGTATATTGGGAAGGCTGTGAATAGATTCCCCTTTTTGCTTCCATTTGTTGAGTTCTTGGAGGGATTATTATGATATACCAGAGTGGGTATTTATCTAGTTTTGGAGGGTACTCAGGTGCTGAGAGATTGGTTTTTGACCCTCCAAAACAAGTTGAAAAAATCTATTTTTATATGTCAAATAATAATAATAATAATAATCATAATTAGACTCTATATATTGGGAAGGCTGTAATATGTTGATTTATTTGAAAAATTATTAAGTGGTCATGGAGTACAAATAACAGTATTCTTATCAATTATCAAATGTCATGACTGGATTATTTATTATCCGATAGAACCACTAAATAACTTCTTGAATGGTTCTATGTCAGATTTATAATTTCGAGTTACACTTAAATATACGCTATCAAAATAGTATTATCTATAAGTATCGAAATCACCAAAAAAAAATGGACAAAAAAATGACAACCTTTAACGATTTTAAGTACCCAACACCCAAAATTCTTCAATTTTTCTCATATTATTGAAAAGGACATTATTTCCATTACAAGTCACTACATAAACAGCAAAGTGGAACCAAATAAAGCTACTCCACAACACAAACCATAAATGGAAGAAAATTTATACTCAATAAGTTCATCAGAGCAGCCGCACCATCACCAACTAGGGCCTGGCCCACAAAGTTGTCAAGATGGGTCTCACTAGGCCCATGCAAGGTGAATGCAGTCATCTCAGAGCAGACGGCTAAGACTCGAACACTTTTGTTGTTCTCAGTCAGGTCTTTGGCTACGCGGAGCACTGTATTACCAGCAAAACAACCTTGTTGGTACATCATGACCCACTTGACTGATGGGCTAAGGCCGAGGAGCTTGGTGAACTGGTAGTAGGCACCAGGCATGTCCACACCACCGTTGGTGCAAAAGACCAAGTGGGTATAATTTGGAATTTTGGTTGACCCCATTCTTTGATTGCCTTTGTAGCAGCCTCTTTTCCTAACTTTGGTACTTCAACCACAACCATGTCTTGCCTAGCATCAAGTGATGGTGCCATGTACTGGCACATATTAGGATTTTCCTTCAACTTTTTTTTTTTTTTTTTTTTTTTCTTCTGTTAAGAACATGTAACGCTTCGTAATCCCGATTTTTTCACTAGTAATAGACATCACAAAAAATATTAATTACACATGAAAAATGAATTAATTATCAAAAACAAATAGAACATATATAGTATATATCTTACACATATGCTTGAACTTTTTTTTGAGTTTTGTCTTATGCTCACTATTTGTAATCCAAAAGTAGTAATCCGGGTACGTGCTCTGATCAACGCAGTTTAGTGGATTTGCCGTTCCAATTGCCATAACCGTCGCTGGGCCCCCGGCCCTGTGTGCCCTCTGAACTTCCTTGACAGTGAGCATTTTTGCCGGAAATTTTTTTAGGGGAGGCCGGACCTTGTGTGGTATGAGCTAGCAAGGACTACCTGCTCCGTGAGCTTGTAACAAAATTTTGGTAGAGCGGGTCTTTATATATAATGTTAGAATCGCTTTTTACTTCAATCATCTTGGATAATTTATCATGTGATGTGTGAGTTTGGTTGTTGACACGATATTGAAGATGTAGATGAATAATGAGACTCGGATTTTTATTAATTGACCCAAAAAAAAATGGAGAAATAATCTTAAAGTAAATGTCAGCAAAAATAATTATAAAAAAATAAAAAATGTGAAAATCATAATTTTTTATTAATGTGTAAGTATTTTTAAAAATTACTAATGAATAATAATTTTTCAAAAAAAAAATATTGTAGATGGATAATTTTTTTTTTCCTTCAAAATTTGAGGTATAAAATTAAAGTATAGAAAGGGAGGCTTCTCCCCAGTCCAGTCCAAATCGAATTGGAGAGTATTGTTAGGCTTCTATTGGCCCACTACGAAATTTGCATCGATAATTTGAACCGTTCAATGTGTAGAACTTGTTGAGTACCTTATTTCTGGAAAAAAATTACGTTAATCGGATATTGATAGCCATTTGATCAGATCACATTTGTGTTAACAATAAGTATGATTTTAAAAACAAATTGTTGACACAAATGTAATATGATCAAATCTCTATCAATATCCGATCAATGTGATTTTTTGCAAGGAAGAAGTGCTCGACGAGCCCTACACATTTAACGGTTCGGATTATCAATGCAGGTTTCGTGATGGGCCTACGGAGGCCAAACAACACCTTCCAATTAGCTCACCTAACATAAAAATAGAAAAAAATTGTGATAAAAATTTGTTTATAAGCTATACACTTTAATCTTCGCGAGAAACATTTAGATTTTTTATTTTTTATTTTGAATGTAGATGAAAAAAAAAACAAAAAAAAAATAAAATTTAAATATTTGAAATTTTTATTTTTTTCTTTGAATGTAGATGGAAAAAAAAAAAAACTAAAAAAATTTAAATTTAAAATCAAAAAATTATGCAGTTATATAGAGACAATTCGGACATGAAAAAATAAGTGCCATGATGAGTTGTGTGTTTTTATAGCTACTAGTGGTGGTTGTAAATGCAATGCATATGCAATTACAATTTAAATATTTGAATAGGATGAATTTTTAAAATAATTTTGGACAATTTGATGAAAATAATTATTGGTGAATGTGGTAGTTATTAGATATGAAGACATTATTGAAAAATTAAAATGCTATACTTAGTACACTAAAAGAAATGTATATATAATGACTTTATTTGGTGCAATTTATTATAAACTAAAAGGTAATCAAAAAGCAAAGGTTAAAAATATTCTTCCTCCATATTTAAAAGAATTAATTTTATAAAACTTATTTAAATTGTTTTTACCTAATAAAAATAAAAAAATAAACCAAACAATTTAACCCAAACTATTAAAATAAAAAATAAAGGATAAATTATAAATACACCCCTGAGATTTGATTGTGGTTTTGAAAATTGCATTCCATTCCTTGAGGTTTTCGATTTCATAACAAATCGTCCATTTTATTAATAAATTATCAAATCAATTAACAGTTTTTTATGATGTTAAAAATATATTTCAATTAATAATTTAGACAATTTTATTATTGTATAGGAGAGTAATTATGAATTTTATTTTTTCAGTTAATTCTGCTAAATAAAAAATTTCTGACAAGGGAATATTTGTAATTTTCCAAATCACCTGAGACAATCTATATTTTAAGTAAATCTCAGGAAGTATATTTGTAATTTATCCTAAAATAAATTATAAACTAACTCAAATAAAATGCATCAAACAATGGCCTATTTTGAGAAGTTGGTTAAAAATCAATTTTTTAATTTTTTTAATTTTTTTAGATTACATTATCTCTTTACTTTTTTTTATATATTTTAAAAAAAAATCAAAAAAATTAAAAAATTAATTTTTAATCTATTTTTTAGAATAAACCAATATCCACTAAGATATTTGTAAAAAAAAATGCCTCGTAACTCAAAAAGAGAAAGGCTTGAATGGCCTGAATTGGTGTTTACTGGACGACCACCTGGACGACCGGAGGAAACACTTATTTACTGCGGTTGTCACCTTGTTGATTGTGGCTGTCAGTGTAACAACCGCCTCCTTAATTAAGCAAATTAATTAAAATGCTTATATGTTTAATGCTAATTATGTGATTATATGTTGTTAAGAGTTGTTGTTATGCCATGAGATTATTTGAATTGTGTTATTGTGGACAAATAGGTTAGAGTGAAATTAAACCCGTCTGATTCGTTAATTTTAACAATTAGAATTAAGTAATAGGAAGGGAACTAGAACCTAATTCACATTAGTATAATTTAATTTAGTGTAATTAAGCTTTTAAGATGATGAGATTGATTAAGTTGAGTCAAATTGATTTTAATTAATTTCTTTGCCTTAGGTGATTTTAATTAATTTATTAGTTTAACTAATTGAGCCTAGTGTTTTACATGCTCATGAATTGAACTAGAAATAAAAGAGTGTAGTGGCTTATCTTGCACCTAGAGAGACATACACGTAGAGAGAAAAGAAGGAGAGACTTTGAGAATTCAACAAGATTGAAAGAGAGGAAGAAAAGAAAGAACCTAGAAAGAAATTGCCTTAGATTCTCATAAATCAACAAGTAAGGTAAGCATTTTTCTTCTTAAATTCTTGATATAGAGACTTGTTATTCATCATCTTTAAGGATCAAAGCTTAATTGAGGGCAAAACATATGTAGAAATGTGACAAATCCAAAAAAATTTAAATTATTCACCCAAAAAAGGCTTAATTGAGGATGAATTGAAGTCCAAGTAAAAGATTTGTTCATGATATGAAGAGTTTGAGTCATGCATGTTTTGGTATGGAAGAATTCATCAAATTAACTTCGATTCATGGATAATTGGTTTCATTCATTTGAATTCTTTCATGGTTCTTCATTTATGAGGACATTCCATGGAAGTTTGAGTTTAAAAGTTTACACTTGCATGTTTTATAATATTACATACCAAAGGGAGGATTTAATTTCTTTCCTAGCAATTTGGTTATTGTTTACAAGTTTTGATTTGTGTTCCATGGTCAAGGTTCAAGTCCAACATGTTTCTATGAATTCTGGTAATGAATTGTTTAAGAATGAACTTGAGTTTTTACAAGAAACACACTGCTCAAACAGAGCAGTTTTCGAACTGTTATTGAAACATTGTCGCACGTGCGGCCTGGAGCCCTGTACGTGCGGAAAACAGGGCAAATTTTGCTGTGCATTCTGAAATATATGCACTTGCGGGAGCAGGTGCGGTGGAGGTCCCGCACGTGCAACTGGGACCCCCATACGTGCGGCTCTGTTTGGGCGGACCCGACTTGTTTTTCGCTTCTCTTTTCCACTTTCCGGGCTTCCAATTGCATGGTTTTAAAATGATTTCATGATCATTGGCATTTCACAAGTGCATTAGAGTGCATAAATAAAAATTAGAATTGAATTAGTAAAGACAAATAATTATTGAACAAGTAACAACTGAATCGAATAGACTTGACTAGCGATATGAATGTTATTGAATTAGTGAGCTTGAATTTGTTTGTTTAGGTAGGATGCTGAACCAAAAGTACGAGTATCGATAAGCCCACTATGAGTAACAATGTTGTAAAGATATGTTCAAATTGTATCTATTTTTGAATGATAAATTATATTGTTTCTAGACTATTATTTTCTATCGATTAAATGATGATATTCTTTTGAACAGTATTCGTGGCATCCATAACGTATTGTTATTGTTATTGATATCGTTATTGTTATAGAGATCTCTGTTAGTTCCAAATCTTGGAACTATTATTATTGTATGATAGACATCAATTGATTGTTCGGTCTTTAAGACCTATTGTATTGTATTGTTGCTATTGGATGTACCACATATGACCTGTATGAATCTGAATAAGATTGATTGAATCGAATGATTGAACGATTGATTGACAAAGGATATTGATTGAAATCGATTGTTTCAAAGACCGTAAGAACATCATTCTTAACCTCTTTACACTTTTGTTATTTATTGGGCTTTAGCTCACGGTTTATTTTATATATGTAGGTGACCGAGTAGCGGACCAAAGCTAGTGGCGCCAACCTAAACCCTTGTTTTATCAAGCCAGCTATTGTGCCTCATAGTGAGGTTCCGAACCTGATTGTGTCAAGGCTTTTTGGGTGGTTTAGATTCACCCTTTTGAGTTTGTTAAGTGAAAGGAATGTTTAAGACTATTATTAATACTATTTTTGATCATGGGGTTAATTCCCTAACTTGTGTTTTGTTTTTATATATGTGTCTATGGGCATAAATGGTTTTGAATATGGCTATGTAAATGAAATTTTATTTTCATTCAAGTTCTCACAGTTCATTGGACATTCTTTTTTTTTTTTTATTGATTGGCTTTCGCCAACCCCTTTATATTGTATTATTGTCATTATTGTTAGACAGGCCTTTGGTAATCACAAATTATTGGCCGGTTACAGCACTAAATCTATAGGGGCGGGTTTGGGTCGTGACAGTCAGCCTTCTAGCCGGACGACCAACAAGATGAATTTCAAGCCATTTGGGCCAAGCTCAAATTCAAGTTATGCAGTAGTGTTGTATTTGTACTTGTACCAGGAGATGTGCAGAACACTGAGACGACTGAGACGGTTGTGACAACCCTCACCTCTAATTAGTGGTAAATTGTGATTAAGCATGATAAATAATTGATTAAGATGAAATCCTGAATTGATTGCATGAGTGTGTTGCTTTAAATGCATTTCTATCTGTTTGTTACTGAATGATCTGTTTGTGTTTTAATTTCGAATGGCGAATTGAAAGCCTTATCGGCGACCGAATCAAAAATTGATTAGTGTTATATGCTAATTAAGATTTATATGTTTTTATGGTAGGTTTAATTGAAATTTGATTAGGATTGATTAAATTAGAATTGTTAAAGTTAAATTATTTGAGCCTAGTTAATTACATGTTTTGCCATTGAGTGGGCTATTCTCAAAAGCATTGTTTGGGGTTAATTCATACACTTTGACACACCACTCTTTAGCCATTTTCAAGACCAAACCGAGAGAGAGAGGGGGAGTAGGAGAAAAGAATTGTTTCAACAAGAATTGGCTTGGAAAATTAGAGGAATTGAAGAGAATTGTATTTTTGAGCTAACACACTTGGAATTCAAGACTTAAGGTAGGAGATTCATTCTTGTAATTGTGAATTTAAGTTGTTACATGCATGGTTCATGAGAAATTAGTGATTAGGGTTAAGAATTAGTTTAAAGTGTTGTTTGAGAGTGAATTCATGCATGCATGATTATATCATAAAGTTTTGAGGTTGTTTTCTATGAAATTCCCACATGCATGTTCATATTTTAGTTGTAGTCCAAGAATTCACCATGTGTTAGAGTTCAATCTTGCATTTGATCATGTTTTAGAGCATTAGAGTTCTTGAGAACTCGTGCATGTTATGTTCTCGCATTGTTCTTCAAGTTTCATTCAAAATTGTGTTCAATTAGCACATTTGGGCTTGATTTTATGAAATGATCTTTAAAACATGTTGTATTATGGGTTTCTAAGTGTTTTCCAGAAAATTAGCCCAGAAAAATCGAATTTGAAGCTTTAGAGGTTGAGTTTTGTGCTTGAGGATCAATCTGGAAATTTCAGATTTTTGATCCACGCTCAAGCGGAGGACTTCACGCTCGAGCGTACACTCTGAGTACATACACTTCCGCTTGAGCGTCGAGGGTCACGCTCCAGCGTGAAATGCATATGCCCAGAAGTTCATGTGTTTTGCAGTTCGCTCGAGCGAGGTAATCTGCGCTCGAGCGAGGGTCTGAGTCTCACACTCGATCGTGGGTCGAGCGTCCATCGAGCGGGAAAGACATGCCACCAGTACTTTTTCATGAGTTTGTAGTCCTCTCGAGCGAGGGAAGTCACACTCGAGCAGAGCCTCTTTGTCTGCATGTTCGCTCGAGCGGGGAAAGCCACGCTCGAGCGAGACCCCTGTTTTCAGTAAATTTTGAAAAGTGTTTTAAAGTACATTTTTGCATCCTCATTCCATCCTAGGCATTCTTAAGCCATGTTTAAGGCATCTTAATGAGGATAAAGTTATAGAACCACACCAAGTCAAGATAGGGGCTAAGTTATTAATCCCGAGTGTGTAATTTAGTGTGTATTCGTTCTGCTACTGTAGGGTTAGCATCCGAGGACGCTGATTAGCCTGCCAATAGCCCAGTACTCTGTGAGTAACAATGTTGTAAAGATACGTTCAATTATAATTATTTCTTAACAACTGACTGTACTGCTTTCTGAAATGATATTGTTTACTGAATGAATGTTTGTCCTATTTGTAAACTGTACTCGTGGCATCCATAGCAACTTACTGTTACTGTTACTGCTACTGTTACAGAGATCTCTGTCAGTTCCAATGTTTGGAACTACTACTGTTTACTGTTTTGATGGCCATCAACTGACTGTTCGGTCTATTAAGACCTACTGTACTGTTTTGCTATTGGACGTACCACGTATGACTTTTATGAATTCTAAGTGACTGATATGGCATGAAATATGAGCCACTGATTGAATAACTGATTTACTGATGCAAATGACCGTTTTAATTAATGAAATGACATTCATTCTTAACCCCTTTACGCATTCGTTATTTACTGGGCTTTAGCTCACTGTTTATATTTATATGTAGGTGTCCAGCCACTAGACCGAAGCTAGAAGCGTCAAGTTAAGCTCATGTTTTGTCTAGCCAACCATTGTGCCTCACTTTGAGGTTCCGAATCCGTTCAAGCCAAGGCTGTTTTGGGGTGTTTCGGATTCACCCTTTTGTCCCCGTTTTGTACCGACTGAATAAGACTTGACTGTACAGTTATGTTGAAGGGATTTGGTCTCTAACCTGGATGTTATGTGTATATGACATATGTATATATGTTTTGGTTATGAATGCGGCTCTGTTCATAAAAGTCTTTTTCCATTCAGATTTTCACAGCTCATTGGACATCTTTTTATTACTGTTTGGCTTCCGCCAGCCCCTTACTCTGTACTATTGTTATTACTGTTAAGTAGGCCTTTGGTAATCACGGATTACTGACCGGTTACGATGCTAAACCCTTAGGGGCGGGTTTGGGTCGTGACAACGGTGGTGTTAGATATACTCCTTATTTGTGCTCAAAATGCTTATATTTTGATTGATTCGGGGTATACATATTTGTTTGCCTCGCATGTTTTTTTATGAAAATTAAATAGATCACTGGAACCCATGAACTATTTATTAGTTATATCTTCACCTACTGGGGGGTCCATGACTTGTGCTTATGTGTATCTTGTATGTGAGATCGTTATTGGGGATGTGCTTTTATATGTTGATTTGCTACCTTTGAATCTTGATCATTTTGATGTAATTTTGGGAATGGATTGGTTAACAAAATATCATACCTCCATTGATTATGTAACAAAACAAGTTGTTTTTCATTCACCTGGATTGCCTGAATTTGTATTTAATGGAGTTGGTGTTGTACTTCCCCCATACTTGATTTCATCTATGAAAGTATTCAAATTGATTAAAAGGGATGTAAAGGGTGTTTATGTTGTATATTGACTATGCCGGCTGATACTAAAGCTAATGTGGACAGTATTTCTATAGTCAGAGAATTCCCAGATGTGTTTTCAGATGATTTACCAGGGGATCTGATTAACAGGGAGATTGAATTCATTATTGAAGTAATACCGGGTATATAGCCAATTTCCAAAGCTTCATACAGAATGGCACCTACTGAATTAAAAGAATTGAAAATCCAGTTGCAAGAGTTGTTGGACAAAAAGTTTATCAGGCCTAGTACATCACCGTGGGGTGCTCCAGTCTTATTTGTGAAAAAGAAAGACGGTTCATTATCGCTTTGCATTGATTACCGTGAGTTGAACAAGGTGACAGTTAAAAACAAATACTCGTTGCCTCGTATTGATGATTTATTCGACCAATTGCAAGGTGCACAAGTCTTTTCCAAGATTGACCTTAGATCTGGATACCACCAATTGAAGGTTAAAGTTGAGGACATTGAAAAGACTACTTTCTGAACAAGGTACAGACATTATGAATTTCTTGTTATGCCTTTCGAAGTTACTAATGTGCCTGCTGCATTTATGGATCTTATGAACATAATTTTTAAACCATTCCTCGATGAATTTGTGGTTGTATTTATAGATGACATTTTGATTTATTCTAAGAGTAAAGAGGCGCATGAGCATCATTTAAGAATTGCCTTGCAAACTTTGAGAGAGAAGAAATTATATGCAAAACAGACAAAGTGTGAATTCTGGCTTGATAGTATTATGTTTTTGGGGCATATGATTAATAAAGATGGTATCTCAGTTGACCCACAGAAAATTGAAGTAGTAGTGAATTGGCCTAGACCTACTAATGTTACTGAAGTCCATAGTTTCTTGGGTTTGGCCGGATACTACCGAAGATTTGTGAAAGATTTCTCCAAAATTGCTTTGCCTTTGACTCAGAAAGAAGTACTATTTGATTGGATTGATCAGAGAGAATCAGCCTTTCAGGAATTGAAGACTCGATTAGTGGCTGCATCGATTCTCACCTTACCCTCAGGTACGGATGGATTTACCATTCTTAGTGATGCTTCTTATAAGGATTTGGGATGCATATTGATGCAGAATGGGAAAGTGATAGTATATGTTTCTCGACAACTAAGACCACATGAAAAGAATTATCCAACACATGATTTAGAGCTTGCCACAATAGTATTTGCATTGAAGATTTGGCGCCACTACTTGTATGGGGCAACATGTGAAGTTTATACAGATCACAAGAGCTTAAAGTACTTCTTTACCGAGAAAGAGTTGAACATGAGACAGCACAGATGGCTAGAATTGATAAAAGACTATGACTTGCAAATTTTGTACTATCCGGGGAAAGTTAATACTGTTGTTGATGCACTTAGTCGGAAATCAATTGGGAATTTGGCTTGCTTACTTACCGAGCAAAAAGAATTGCTATATGACCTTGAGAAATTTGAGATTGAAATTGTTCTGCGAGAATAAGGCGGGATATTGGCTACTATTTTTGCTCAACCGGCGATTCTTGAAGAAATTAAAGAAAAACAGCAACAAGATGAATTTCTGAAAAAGATTATTGACAAACGGAAATCTAAACCAAGGTCTGACTTTGTGTTTGAAGATGATGTGTTGAAATTTCAAGGTAGATTATGCATACCAAATGATCCCGAATTGAAAAAGCGAGTTTTGCAAGAAGCCCACAGTTCAAGACTTTCTATTCACCTAGGGAATACAAAAATGTACCAAGACTTGAAGCTTACTTTCTGGTGGTCGGGAATGAAGAAAGAAATTGTTGAGTTTGTGTCAAAATGCCTACGTTGCCAACAAGTCAAAGCCGAGCATCAACGACCCGCGGGATTGTTTCAATCACTGCCAATACCGGAGTGGAAATAGGAGCATATTACCATGGATTTCATTGTTGGACTACCTCGCTCCAACAGAGGTGTGGACTAAATTTGGGTTATTGTTGATCGTTTGACTAAATCTGCACACTTTTTACCTGTTAAAACAATTTATAATGCGGATAAGTTGGTAATAATTTATATTAATGAGATTGTTAGGTTGCATGGAGTGCTTGTGTCCATTGTTTCTAATAGGGACTCGAAGTTCACATCAAGATTTTGGCAAAGTCTGCAAACAACATTGGGTACTGAATAAAGATTGAGCAGTGCATACCATTCACAGACAGATGGCCAATCAGAAAGAGCAATCCAAACTCTGGAGGACATGTTGCGTATGGGTGTGCTTGATTTTCAAGGAAATTGGGAAACTCACTTGCCTCTAACTGAATTTGCCTACAATAACAGTTTCCATTCAAGCATTGGTATGGCACCTTTCGAGGCATTATATGGTAGAAAATATTGGTCTCTTATTTGTTGGGTTGAAGTTGGAGATGGACCCTTACTTGGGCCTGAGATTGTGCATGAAACAACAGAAAAAGTAAAGTTAATTCAACAAAGATTGAAAATCGCCCAAAGTCGACAGAGAAGTTACGCGGATGTTCAAAGACGAGAAAAGGAATATGAAGTGGATGATCATGTTTTTATTAAAGTGACACCAATGAAATGGCAGACTCACTTTGGAACCAAGGACAAGTTAGCACCGAGATATGTTGGGCCGTATGAAATCATTGAAAAGATTAATCTAGTGGCATATCAGGTGGCACTTCTTCTCGAAATGGAATATATGCACAATGTTTTTCATGTTTCGTATTGCGGGATTATCTTCGGGATCCTTTCCATGTTATTGAGCGCACTCATGTGGTATTGAGTGATGATTATACGTATGAAGAAAGGCCTATTTAGATTGTAAACAAACGGATCAAGAAATTGAGAAATAAGGAAATTCCGTTAGTGAAAGTAGATTGGCAAAATCATAGTGGTATTCATGCAACTTGGGAAAGATAGGATGATATGAAGCGAAGATATCCGGATGTTTTTCCACTTGATCCTATATTCTTTCCAGAGGAAGATAATTGAGTTTGGAGGACCAAACATCCTAAGGGGGAGAAGATGTAACAACTGCCTCCTTAATTAAGCAAATTAATTAAAATGCTTATATGTTTAATGCTAATTATGTGATTATATGTTATTAAGAGTTGTTGTTATGCCATGAGATTGTTTGAATTGTGTTATTATGGACAGATAGGTTAGAGTGAAATTAAACCTGTCTGATTCGTTAATTTTAACAATTAGAATTAAGTAATAGGAAGGGAATTAGAACCTAATTCACATTAGTATAATTTAATTTAGTGTAACTAAGCTTTTAAGATGATGAGATTGATTAAGTTGAGTCAAATTGATTTTAATTAATTTCTTAGCCTTAGGTGATTTTACTTAATTTATTAGTTTAACTAATTGGGCCTAGTGTTTTTACATGCTCATCAATTGAACTAGAAATAAAAGAGTGTAGTGGCTTATCTTGCACCTAGAGAGACATACACGTAGAGAGAGAAGAGGGAGAGACTTTGAGAATTCAGCAAGATTGAAAGAGAGGAAGAAAAGAAAGAACCTAGAAAGAAATTGCCTTAGATTCTCATAAATCAACAGGTAAGGTAAGCATTTTTCTTCTTAAATTCTTGATATAGAGACTTGTTGTCCATCATCTTTAAGGATCGAAGCTTAATTGAGGATGAATTGAAGTCCGAGTAAAAGATTTGTTCATGATATGAAAAGTTTGAGTCATGATGTTTTGGTATGGAAGAATTCATCAAATTAACTTCATATAATTGCATGTATGGCATGATTCATGGATAATTGGTTTCATTCATTTGAATTCTTGCATGGTTCTTCATTTATGAGGACATTCCATGGAAGTTTGAGTTTAAAAGTTTACACTTGCATGTTTTATGTAATTACATACCAAATGGAGGATTTAATTTCTTTCCTGGCAATTTGGTTATTGTTTACAAGTTTTGATTTGTGTTCCATGGTCAAGGTTCAAGTCCAACATGTTTCTATGAATTCTGGTAATGAATTGTTTGAGAATGAACTTAAGTTTTTGTAAGAAACACACTGTTTAAACATGGCAGTTTTCGAACTGTTATTGAAACACTGCTGCATGTGCGGCCTGGAGCCCCGCACGTGCGGAAAATAGGGCAAATTTTGTTGTGCATTCAGAAATATATGCACCTGTAGGAGCAGGTGCAGTGGAGGTCCCCGCACCCGCACGTACGACCCTGTTTAGGTGGACCCTGACTTGTTTTTCACTTCTCTTTTCCACTTTCCGGGCTTCCAATTACATGGTTTTAAAATGTTTTCATGATCATTGGCATCTCCCAAGTGCATTAGAGTGCATAAATAAAAAATTAGAATCGAATTAGTAAAGACAAATAATTATTGAACAAGCAACAACCGAATTGAATAGACTTGACTAGCGATATGAATGTTATTGAATTGGTGAGCTTGAATTTGTTTGTTTAGGTCAGATGCCGAACCAAAAGTAAATGATAAATTATATTGTTTCTAAACGATTACTTTCTATCGATTGAATGATGATCTTCTTTTGAATAGTATTCGTGGCATCCATAGCGTATTGTTATTGTTATTGTTATTGATATCGTTATTGTTACAGAGATCTCTGTTAGTTCCAAATCTTGGAACTATTGTTATTGTATGATGGCCATCAATTGATTGTTCGGTCTTTAAGACCTATTGTATTGTATTGTTGCTATTGGATGTACCACATATGACCTGTATAAATTTGAATAAGATTGAAAATAATTAATTGAATCGAATGATTGAACGATTGATTGACAAAGGATATTGATTGAAATCGATTGTTTCAAAGACTGTAAGAACATCATTCTTAACCTCTTTACACATTTGTTATTCATTGGGCTTTAGCTCACGGTTTATTTTATATATGTAGGTGACCGAACACCGGACCAAAGCTAGTGGCGCCAACCTAAACCCTTGTTTTGTCAAGCCAGCTATTGTGCCTCATAGTGAGGTTCCGAACCTAATTGTGTCAAGGCTTTTTGGGTGGTTCAAATTCACCCTTTTGAGTTTGTTAAGTGAAAAGAATGTTTAAGACTGTTGTTAATATTGTTTTTGATCATGGGGTTAATGTCACGACCAAACTCGCCCCTATAGGTTTAGCGTTGTAACTGGCCAGTAATCCTTGGATTACCAAAGGCCTCTTAACATAATGATGTACAATTAGGGGCTGCGGAAGCAAATACATAAAATATACATAGTCCATTGAGCTGTGAAGACATACAGGGGACAGATAATCTTAAACTTTTATAAACATATAAGTGACGTCAAAAGATATAGCATTTACACGTCACTTCATGTACATAAAAAAAAAGAGAAACTTGTTCTTAAAGCAAAAGAAACAAAGTCTTATATATTCATAACAACACAGCCACTAGACTTGACTTAATCCGGAACCTCCTCGGGGAGGAATAAAGGTTGGCTGACAAAAACTGAGATGCCAGGTCCTCAACTCTAAGCCTGGTCATGTGCCTGATCACCTACATACATAATTTAAATAGTGAGCAGGAGCCCAGTGAATAATAATAGAGTAAAGGGTTAAATGAATGATATCCCATGACTAAGCTAGTTCACATTCGTATTCTTATTCAAATCATATACAAAATTCAGAATTCGTGCTTGTTCATTCATGGTTTATCCGTTAGCGCTAATAGATCATATACAAAGCATCATAGATTATACTTGTCAATTCCATAGAGGAACCTCCGGCCGGGTACGGATAACTTGTCAGTTCCATAAAGGAACCTTCGGACTGGGAACGAATAAATTGTTAGTTCCATAAAGGAGCCTTCGGACTGGGTACAAATAACTTGTCAGTTCCATAAGGAACCTCCGGTCCGGGTACAGATAGCATACTTGGATCATAGCATAATACCACAAACATTTGTTAGAGTTGGACAATCATTCATAGTATAAAATATGGCATCTCTTAGAACAAATCTTATTCCATATATAGAAAATAATTTAACTTGAACATAGCTTTACTAAGTTATTACTCACAGATAACAGATGGTTCCAAGTAACGGATAGAGTAGGCAATTTAGATATCTTGTGGCACGTGACCTACACAAATACAGAACGAATACGTACTGAATTACACACCCGGAATCATTAACTTAGTTCTTTCTTGTCTTGGTGTGTTTCTACTTCTTTACACCCGGAATGCGTAGGATGGAAAGAGGATGCAAAAATACACTTGAAAACACTTAACAAAAAGTGCTGAAAACAGGGTCCTTGCTCAAGTGTGACTTCCTACGCTTGAGTGGACATGTAAAAATGTGAGTGGTCGCTCGAGCGCAAGATCTGTCGCTTGAGCGGTCTGTAAACTTTTGTGAAATTGCTGGTTACTTGATTTTTCTGCTTAACGCTCGCTCGAGCATGAGTGAAATGCTCTCGCTCGAGTGCAACTTTTGTCACTTGAGTGTGCTGCAAAACATAAGAACTTCTAGGAGCTTACATTTCACGCTCGAGTGGACTTCTGGTCGCTCGAGCGTGGATTCCTACGCTCGAGAATGGGAGCAGAATCCTGGAATTTCCAGAATTGCTTCCAAGCTACCAAATCTTGATTTCAACACATTAAAACTCATTATTTGGACCAAAAACTTGAGGAAACTTGTCTAAACTTGAAAAACATTGAGAATTAAAGGTCATTTCATGAAATTAAGGTCTATAAGCTTGACAATTGTTTAAATTCAAACTTGAATTGTGAAAACATGACATGAATATGACATGCACGAAGTGATTTGAGCTTCAAGTTTCCAAATCATGAGCAAATGAGATGTTTGGGTCAAAGACATGTTGAGTTCCTTGAAACAAAACCCAAGTATAGATATGCATGTAGAGATTCTTGAAAATCAACTTATCAAATTATGAGAATTATGCATGCATGCATGATATACTTCCAAAATCAACTATCTAAGCTTAATTCTTTCCTTCCTATAGGATTTCTTTTGAATTCATGAGTTGGCTAGCTTAATTATATTATCAAAAGCTTGAGTTCTCACCTAAACTTCTCAATTGAGTTTCAAGTAGACCAATTCTTGAGTAATCAAGCTAATCCTCCCTAGTTCTCTTCAATTCTCAAGCAAGTCCCACTTTGGTTGAATTCAAGTCTACCTCCCTCTCACTCTCTCTCACATTTGTGTGTGTGAGTAAACTCAAAAATGTGTTGAAAATGAAAGAAAGAGATGAGTGGAGCATGTAGGGAGTCTTACATAGACTCACTTGGTGGTAATTAATTAAGGTTAATCAAATGGGCATTAAATTAATCTAATTTAATCATTCTGAATCGAATTTCAATTAAACCTACCATAAAATTCTAAAAATTCTAATTAACTCAAAAATCAAGTCAATTTTTGAATTGGATGCCGATAAGGCCTTCAATTCACAAACCGAAATGAAACATGAACAGATCTTCTTACGTTAAACAAATATAAACACAAATAATGCAATGCACATGTAATTAGCTCAGAATTTCTTCTTAATTACTTGTTAGGCATACTTAAGTATGGATTAACGTTAATCATGGGTCGGGGTTGTTACAGTTAATTCCCTAACTTGTGTTTTGTTTTTATATATGTGTTTATGGGCATAAATGGTTTTGAATATGGCTATGTAAATGAAAGTTTATTTTCATTCAGGTCCTCACAGCTCATTGGACATTCATTTTTTTATTGATTAGCTTCTGCCAGCCTCTTTGTATTGTATTATTGTCATTATTGTTAGACATGTTTTTGGCAATCACGGATTACTGGCCGGTTACGACACTAAACCTATAGGGGTGGGTTTAAGTTGTGACAGTCAGCCTTCTAGCCGAATGACCAGCAAGATGAATTTCGAGCCATTTGGGCTAAGCTCAAATTCAAGTTACGTAGTAGTATTGTATTTGTAAACTACAGAAATGAATGGTTGTTGGGAATAATCATGTGCCGAACTTGAACAAATGTTACGTGAGAGATAAAAATTGAGTGTAATGGTGATATTATGTAATTAAGTACGTGTGGTATGATTAATCAATTATAACGTAATACACAATTGAGGTATTATTTGGTATCTTCTATATATTAAAAGTATACATTTTTATTTTTATTTTATCTTTTTTAAGTCACATTAATTTTATTTTTTTTATATATTTTTTTTTGTAAAAAATTAAAAAATATTTTTATTTGAATCATACTAAACACCCTCTCTATCTATTAATTGTAATTATCTTCTCACGTCATTGTTATAATTTTTACGTCATCATAGTGTGGTAAGTGATAATATATTGGCCTCATTCGTGAAGTTGATTATTTTAATTAATTTTTTAAATATTTGACTACTTTATTTGAAAGAATAATTAATTTTTTATAATTAATTTAATAATTATGAGAGAAAAATAAAATAATTGTTAATTAGATATAACATTTTATTTATTTTAATATATTTTATATTTGTTAATTATTTTAGTCCAAATAATCCTTCATTGCTCGGTGATAAGTTTTTTTCTTGTACGTGCTAGTCACAGCAATTTATGATGCTTGCATGTGATGTGATCTTGCTGGAACAGACTGCTTTTGTAGGGGTGTAAATGTAGCCCGGTCCGGCTCGACCCAACCCATGTCGGGCCTCGCGGGCTCCCATCAAAATTCGGGTCCAACCACGGGCCAAAAAATTAGGCCCAGGCCTAGGGAAATTTGGGCCTTGGGTAGGCCGGCCTGGTGGGCCTAGGCTTGGTCTCGAGCTTGGGCAGGCTTGACCATTTTTTTTTTTTTTTAAATTTTTTCTACTAAAATTTTATTATTTTTCACTAAAAAAGACATTGGGCCTCGGGCAGGCTGGGCCTTGAGTAGGCGTTAAGCGGGCTGATGGGCTGGCCCAGGTGGGCCAGGTGTCAAAATGATGGCCCAGGCCCTTGAGCTCGGGCCCAAACGGGCCCAAACGGACTGGGCCTATCCTGGGCTGTGGGCGGATTTCGGGCTATCCACGGGTCACGGGCCATTTTTACACTCCTACTTCTCTGCTCAAGTGTTGTCCTATTAGTAGACTATGATTGTTATGTAATTTTTTTAATATTATAAAGTTATTGTTAATCAGTGCTTCAAAACATTTGTTAGAGCATCCACAGCAGTTTCCTTATAATAGCTTTTCGTTATTATAAAGGGTTGATTCTTTAGAAATTCTTTCCCAGCAGATTCTTTATCCAACCCCCAAAATATAAGTGTTGCTATAGTGACTCCCTATTTGTAGGGAGTCACTGTAGCTTTCTCATATCTGATAAATTTTTATTTTATTTCGTTGAAGGCGCAAAGGGGAAACACAACAGCAGAAAAACAACAAGGGGCCGGACGTCCGGGCAGACAACCTGCCGAACGTCCGGAGGACGACCTCCAGTGACGATTTGGCAAGTTTCCAATTTGTTTATTTGACCTGAGGAAGAAGAGATACTAGAGTCCAAATCTAAGGAACATTTGGAGAAAAGATGGGCATGGATATGTATTTGGGAGGGATTTGTTGTAAGAATTGGTATGGATGGGGTCTCTGTTACTTGAAAATCTGGTGTGAGCCCATCGCCATATCTCTGTCTTTGTCTTCCTCTAGGTTGTCTCTCGTCTAACAATATTCTCCTTTAGAAAACATATTCTCAACTTTAGCTTTAAGCATAATAATTATTTTATTATTAAAAAAATATTTAATTTTAAAAATAATTAAAAATATTATTTTAATATAATAGAGAAAGAATAGGGAGTTTGTTAGGGAAGGTAGATGAAAAAGTGATTCCTAAAATAGAGAATGAATTTTTTAATAATTTTTTAGGATAAAATGTAGGTAAGCTGGTAAGGATGCTCTTAAGGTGTATTTATAATTATATTAATTGGTCTTAGTAATTTTATATTTTTATCTTGTGCATTTAATTATAGATATTTATTATTTAACTATTTTATTAACATTTGAATTTATATAGAATATTTTATAATTACTGTCTTACATTTTGGCATTAGTTACGGTAGCCAACTTTTTTGTGTTGGGATTTTTTTAACCCGGTTTTTTTAGCCTCGTTAAGTTTTTGTTTTTGGGTTTTTTAAACTTTTGTGAGAGAAAAAATGTAATGATTATGGTTTGGATGTAACATTTTATCTTATTGGCTTATATAGCCTATTTTGTCTTTTTGTGCTTTTTAAGTCCCAAAATATTTACTAAACGAGGACTAAGATTTAACAAGTTTTAAGATGCATTTAATGAAAATAAACTCATTGATTACTTATTAGGTCACTTTTGAAAAGGTAAAAAAATAAAAAATAAAAAATAAAAAAATAATTTATGGACTTATTTAAATTACATCATCTCTTTAATTTTTTTACACATTTTTTTCAAAAAAAAAAAAAAAAAAAAAAAAAAAGGCATTAACAAGTAATATGACTCCTATTGTAAATAATCACTTAGGGCATCTCCAATGGTTCATTTTTTTTCCCACCAAATTTGAGTAAAAACTTTGTTCGAACGGAGCTTCATCAAATCACCGATCGACCAGGCGGATGACTAGGTGGATGTCCGACCGATCAACAGGCCAATGTAAAAATCTAATGGCAATGAATAGTGACTTGATGAAAGACACATCCGTCCTCAATTTGATGACAGATTTGAAAAATTCTGAATTTGATGATCTATTTGATAAACGGTTAAAGTAGCAAAAAGTGAACTTTTTTATCAAATTTTAATTTGATGATGTATTTGATAAACCATTAGAGATGGGTTTACTGATTAAGACCCAAATAAAAAAGAAAGTATTATGGGTTCGTTTGGGATGTGGGTTGGCTTTTTGGCTATTTTAGCCTGAGGCTAAAAAGCCTCGTTTGGGATTGGCTTTTTGCCTTTTTTAACTTTTGTGAGAGAAAAAATGTAATGGTTATGGGTTGGATATGACGTTTTGTCTTCTTATGTTAAAAAGTTTATTTTATTTTTTTGTGACTAAAATAACCAAAAAATCCTAAAAAAATTTATACCAAACGAGCTCTATGTGAGTCCCATATCAAGCTATGAGACTACGTGTAAGTCGGACAAAGCCAAAAAAGCTTCTCTCTCTAGGTTGAGAGCTTCTCTCTCTAAACTTTTCTTTCCCTAGGGTTTTTAGAGTTTGTGGCCGCCGGTGGTGGGGGAGGGGGTTTCGGTGGCCTCTGGCCTGCTTTCCCCTCCCCCTATCCATCTTTTGCTCTTTCCTTTCCTTACTTTGCTTTCCAATAACTTGGAAGCTTTGGCTTTCCACCCTCTCCCTCCTTTGTGAAGTGTTTCTTTCTCTCATCCATTCACTCCGGGAGTGGCCTTAATGGATCCGTGCCTTACCCATTGCCTTCGCCACCTATCCTCCACCGTTTCTTCTCCATCGCTTGATTCGCCAACGCCACTGCCGGTTTTTGTTTGGTTGTGGGTTTGTTTTTGTTTTGTTGTTTGGTTTTAGTCTTAAGTTGTTTTCCTTTGTCTTTTCTTTTTCCTACTGTTTGTTTGTTGTTTCTGGGTTTGTTTGGTTTCTTAGAGTCCATATGTGCGGATTTGTTAAGCTTACCTTCATTGTGGTTGGGATCTATGATTTATCTTGGACATGCCCTATTGCCAAATTTTTATGATCGGCTCTGCTTCGCAATATGAGCACGAGTACGAATTGTACGTCTGAATATTATCATAGCTTTCTTCCTTAGTGCTTATTGCTTTATTTTCACTTTGTTTGGTGTAAGTTTTGGGTTGATTGGACTCTTGTAAGTGCCATTTGGCTTTCTTGAATGAAATATTTCTTCCTATCTAAAAAAAAAAAAGACCTTGTGTAAGTCTTGTGTCCTGGTATGATTGTTAGGGCGCGGTGATAAGAATTGATGCATTAAGAGAGAATCACTTCACTGTGATTACAAAAATGCTTAAAACTTTTAAAATTTTTATCAAAATTTCTATTAAATATCGCACATAGAGCTTATATGATGTGAGTTCTATAGCCATGTAAGACATTTGATTAAAAATTTTAATAAAATTTTTAAGATTTCTAACATTACTTATGTTTCCATCGGATTTGGTTTCTTCCCAAGATTAATTAGTTTAGAATATTTAGATTAGTGGCTGAGAAATCATATAATTATTTCTCAATTTGTTTGGTTTATTTTGATAAGATTGTTTCTTTATTTTGAAAAAAGAAAAAAGAAAAAAAAAGGGTCGTCTGATCAAGAAACAGAGGAGTGTAAGAACAAAAAGATAAAAAGTGAGAAGACCAAAACAAAAAAAACAAAAAAAAGTGAGTGAATAGAGAGAGAAAAACAAAGTGGGCAAAAAATATAAAAAGAAATTTAAAGCTTGTCTATGAAGCTAAAACACCTTTCAAACAATTTTTTATTTATATTTTTTTAAGTTGCTAAAAGCCTTAGTTTGATTTTTTAAAAATTATTTTTAAATAAATTCTCATTTATTTTTATATTTTATATAGTGATCCTGGGTTTTACCCCATGTTGTACAGTAGTCCCGGACTTGAGTCCGTGGACATTAGCAGTTGTTATTCTCTTGTTTACATCCTTTCGCACTTTGTTTTGAGTTATAGGATGTGTTGGGCAGGTTTGTTGCAGGTTGGTTGTGTCTGGGAGCCAAGTGTTGCTGCCCAGAATTCTGGACCTTCGCTCGAGCGAGGAGTTTGTCGCTCGAGCGAGCTCTTTGTTTTGGTCCTTCGTTCGAGCCAGGGTTTGGTCGCTCGAGCGAGAGGTGTGTTTTGTGTCTGGTGGGTTGAGCCAGAGTGGCTTCGCTCGAGCAAGCGATTGCGTCTGGTTCTGGACCTGAGAGTTGCATTTCTTGGCTCGAGCGAGCTTTTCTTCGCTCGAGCGGTCTGGTTTTTCTTCGCTCGAGCGAGCAGTCCGTCGCTCGAGCGTGCGTCTGGTTGCAGACCTGTAGGTTTGAGTTGTTGGCTCGAGCGAGCATTTTGTCGCTCGAGCGAGTTTCTGGGTTGTTGGCTCGAGCGAGACTTTCTTGGCTCGAGCGAGATTTTCTGTGTCTGGTCGCTCGAGCGAGCCTGTTTATATCAACGGGCAGCAGCGATTTTAAACATCACTTTTTCACTCCCTTTTCTTTCCAAACCCTAGATCTGTGACCTTCTTTCTCTAAACTTACTCTCTCTCTAAGATTTGATCTCTCTAGAGTGTGAATCTATCCTAGGGCCTTTGTTAAAAAGATAGAGGGTGTTGAGAGCTTTGTTTTAATCTGAAAAAGTTGGGATTTGGAGCACGTTGGGTTTTGGTCTTCATCTCCTTTTGAGCTCAAACTTCGAGGTAGGGATACCCTACTCTTCTTTATGAGTTTTGTCTTTGAATTTTAGCATTTTGATATGTTGGGTGTTGTTGGGTAATTTTGAGAAAGTTTGGGTCTTTTGTGTAATTTTACAAAAGTTGGGGTTTTGTTTATAATAAACCTAAATGCAAGTTTGGCATAGAAAGATGAGATAGATGATGGATTATGGATGAAAATGGAACCTTAGGATTGTTTTGTTAATTATGGGAATTTGCCCTAATTGTTTTAATTAATTAATGTATATAATTAATTAAAGGAAATGAGGATTTGAATTGGAAATATTGAAATTTGGAATGTATGGGATTAAAGGGTGTAGTTGAATTATTTATCGCACACCAAATTGAAATGTTGATATATTATCCATTTTGTGCATTTATTTTCTGTTTAGAAATAATTGCTTTGGGCTATCGGTGGAGGATAGTCTTGATTGTTGTAGACAATGCATGATGATTAGGCAAACGAAAACTAATCAATGGAATGTGTCATGGAGCATGACGGTTAGTAGAATACATTAACTTTATGTATTGGTTGATTGTGTATAGAACCTTTGTGTTTATATGCATTGTGTGTAGAGGAGGAGATGGTGGATGTACTCCGCGGTTTAGGGGAAGATGGGGGATGTACCTCTAAACCGGATAGCGTTGGGAGGAGATAGGGGATGAACTCTGTGGATACAGCTCATATGCTTATCCTTGAGAAGCGTAGATATAGCTCATATGCTTGTCTAGAGAAGTGTGGATATAGCTCATATGCTTATCATTGGTTGTATGATATAGTTCTTATACTTATCAGTAGGGATGTTGATATAGCTAATATGCTTATCTGTTGATGTATTGACTTAGCTAGTATGCTTATCTACTGAAAATGGAAAATGAAAAGTAACACGGACTTGTATGTCATGTAATTGTAATGTGAAATAAGTGGATGTATCAGGGTTGACCATCTATCAACTGCTAATCTTTTAGTCATTGTTCATAGCTGGTTTAGTGTATTTCTACTGGGCTGTGGCTCACCCTATATGGGAACATCATTTTCAGGTACAGGTAGCATGCCACCTCCAAGGACATAGCTTGGAAGGCTAGAGGCTGTCAGACTTTTTCGATGTCTCTTTCTTTTTGATGTATTACATGTAAATTCAAGCCTAGGGCTTAATGTGTATATGAGTTAGTACTCACTTCTTGTAACCAAGTGTTGGCTTGGAAAGTTGTAAGCCCATGGGGCGTTTACTTTTGTTGTCAACATGTAATACTTTTTGTAAGGGAATACTCTGATGAATAGAAGGATGTTGATCTTTTATATATATCAATGCATGTCAATATTGTTGAGTCTGTTGTTATTATTTTGAGGGCGTTACATTTTAATTAAATTTTTATAATTTTTAGATGAATCTAATCAAGATACATCTAAAAAGTAAAACAAATTGACTAACAATATTTAAAAAATTATTAAAAACAAACAAAAGTTCGAACAAAAATCTGTGTGTATTTTTTTTAGAGTTTTCATTTATTTTTAGTAATTTTTTTAACTTTTTAGATGCATCTAATTTTGATATATCTAAAAAAATAAAAAATTACTAAAATATAAAAAATTTCAATAAAGACAAACAAAAATCTATCTAAAAATAATTTCTAAAAACTATAACCCAAAAAAACTTTGATTTTTTTTCAATAACTTAGTTTGTGTTTGTGAAACAATAATTCATTTGTTCAACCTTCAACTTATCCTTTTTTTTTTTTTGGTAATAACCTGCTCTTAGATATACATAATTTAAAAAAAAAAAAAAAAAAAACCCAACACTTAGATATACATAATCAAAGTCATTACATTTATACAAATTGCAACCACCAATAATTGCAAAGAATATATCAACCTTCAATAATCATTAAGGTTCCCAACACACAAATTTCATTTTTTACTTTAAAATGCAAACAATAAAGTGAAGCCAAACAAAACCACAAGCTTGTGGTCTAGTAGCTTCTTTATTGTTGGGTAAGGTTCTTGTTCATTGCGGTCTAGTCCTGGTAGCTGCAACACCTCATGGCTAACGGCAGGCTCTCATCTCGAGATGAGATTTGTCGAGATGCGTGTTAACCTAACTTGGACACCGCATGAGGAACTGAAAAAAAAAAAAAAAAAGGATTCCACAACACAACCACAAATTTACTACAAAAAAAAAAAAAACAATGATTATAATTTAAGCATTAATAACTCATTTATACAAATTTTTCATCCGAATTCCCCTAAATGAAACTCTTACCAGTAATAAACCTGACTCTCACCGATAAGAAACCCATTTAAGAGGGATTTAGACGGAAAACTCATGTGGATGAATCATTGCTTTAATTTAAGCAACCCTTTTAACTTTTAAGTGCACAAACAGTTGAGCACAACAATCTCAACAGTGAGCCCAAGCTCAAACCTAAATAGCATACCCCACTCAAGCCCTTCACCGGTGGTCTTGAGCCCATATCCATCCAGTCTGAATAGCACACTTGCGCTTTGCATGTTTCCGTACTCACTTAGCACATGCCTCTTGGCCTGTAGTTTCTCAACCTTAAGGTCCAACTTCAATTCCACTTGGTCCAAAATAGTAGGCCCACTAGGGTGTGCAATCCAAAAAATAGAGTTCCAATCAGAGATGCCCAAGGATTGGAATGCCTCCTCGAAACTGTAACAACTCCGACCTTTAATTAACGTTAATTCATGATTAAGTATGCCTAATAAGTAATTAAGGTGAAATTCTGAAGAAATTGCATGTGTCACATTATTTGTGCTACTTGATTAGTTTGATCAACAATTTAATTACACTATTGTCCAAGCCTATATAAGGCACCATTGGTACCTCCACTCATCCTTTTTCCTTCATTTCAATACACTTTGAGCCTACACAAGTAAACAAATGTAAAAGAGGGATAGAAAGAAGAGATTTGAGCTCAACCAAAGAATTTGCTAGGAATTGAAGGATTGAACATAGAAACACAAGGATCAAGCTTCTAACTCTCTCATTGACAAGCCTAGGTAAGAATTCAACGCTTAGATTGTACAATTATAGTGTGTGGGACATAAACTCTAGAGAATTAAGTTGGTTTATGCAAGAATTGAGTTAGAATTGAGAAGAATTGAACCATATCATACATACATGCTCATTTCATCACAATTTGAAGTTGTTTTCAAAGAATTTCCTTTTGCATGTCCTCATTTTGGCCTTGATCAAAGAATTCAATATGTTTTTGAGTTAGACACCTCATTTGATTATGTTTTGAAAGCTTTGAACTTGCACTTTTACATGCATGATGTGTAATGATATGTTTTCACAATTTCAAGTTGGAGTTTTGATCAATTGGCATACCTTTGGGCCTTGATTTAATGAAATGATCTTCAAACCATGGTATTTTACAAGTTTTGAAATGTTTTATGGAGTTTTAGCCTAAAAAGATGAGTTTTGAAGTGTGTAATTCGAGTTTGGAGCTTGGGAGTGCAGTCTGGAAATTCCAGATTCTACACTTCTGCTTGAGCGGCAGAATCTGCACTCAAGTGACTACTTTGTGATCTTACACTTCCACTCGAGCAACCTGAAGTCCGTTCGAGCGTGAAATGCGAGCTTCCAAAAGTTTCATGTTTTTGCATACCGCTCGAGCGAGGACTTGAGTCTCACGCTCGAGCGGTAGTTGAGCGTCCGTCGAGTGTGAAAATCACACAACTAGTACTTTTTCAAAGTTTGCAGATCGCTCGAGCGAAGTAATTTGCACTCGAGCAGCCCCTCACATGTTTGCATGTCCGCTTGAGTGAGGGAAGTTACGCTCGAGCATGACCCCTATTTTCAGTAAGTTTGGTTAAGAGTCCCAAAGTGCATTTTGGCATTCACATTGCATCATAGGCATTCCTAGGCCATGTTTAAGACTCAATAAGAGGCTAAGACTTAGAAGGAAAAAAAAAACACTAAGAATGAAACGAAAGAAGTTAAGTATCAACCGAGTGTATGTTTCATTATGTATTTCTGCTATGTGTGTGTAGGTCACGCACCATAAGTTATCTGATTCCTTTGTTCTGCAAGTGGAGCCATCTGTGAGTAATAACTTTGTAAAGCTATGTTTACGTTTAAGTAATTTCTTATATGGTATGATATGACAAGAAATGCTTTGTTTTTATGAAATGTTATATTCTGTCCAATGAATGATTGTTCAATTTCTGACAAGTATTCGTGGCATCCTTAGCACAAGGCCCTTGCCCGGGGGTAATAATACTGTGGTCTCATGGCCCTCACTAGGGGTAACAATACCGTGGCCCAAGTATGTTACAAGTTCCCGATACCGGAGGTTCTCTACGGAACTAACAAGCAAGTTAACGCTAATGGATATACTATGTAGAACGAAGCATGAACTCTGATTTCTGTTTGTAGATTGAACAAGAACATAAATATAATCTGTTTCTAATATGAACTCTGATTTTTGTACTTGTTATGGACATCATTCATTTAAACCCTTTACTCTGTTATTATTCACTGGGCTTCCGCTCACTATTTATCTTATGTATGTAAGTGAGCAGGCGCTGTAGGCACCCCATTTTTGATCGACCTTAAGACTCAGACGTCATCGATTGAGCACTCGGTGATTGCGTATGTTGTGCTCGTTTCGAGGTTTCTGGAGTTTCGGCTGAGTACCTTGCCTCCGGGCCTCTGAACTCTTTGTGCTTTGGCTCGGTTTGTGGACCGAACCTTGTTTTCTCTTCCCTGGAGGGAGGGGGGTGGTCTTGTAGACCACATTTCGTGGTCGTAGACCACTTTCCCCGCTTGGAGACCAGTTTTCGATTTTTGGAGCCTTCGGCCGCGCGCCTTGTCTCGGGACCGCTCAACGTTCTCCGCTTGGTGTGGTTTTTGAACCACACCTTGTTTCCTTGGCCTAGAGGGCCACTGTGGTTTGGGAGACCACTTTTGTGGTTGTAAACCATTTTTGGTGCTTGTCAGCTAGTTTTCGAGGCTCTCGACTGCGCGCCTTGCCTTCCGAACTTTCGTCTTGCATCCGCTTTGGTTTGTTTTTGGTACAAATCTTGTTTTCCTTGTTTAGAAGGTGGTACAAGGGTGGGAGACCAGTTTCTCTTCCCACAAACCACTTTTCTTCCTGCTAGCCAGTTTTCTGGTCTCACAACTGGTTTTCTTGGTCTTTGGACCATCTTTTCTGGTCGGCCACCACATTTTTTGCTTGTTTTCATGCTGCTGACCATCTCTCACCATGGCCGACCAGTTGTCTTCTTGGGAGACCACTTAAAGTTGCTGGCCGACCACTTCAAGTGGTCGGCTACTTTTTGTCACCTTTTTGGAGATATTTTTGGCTAGCTGGCATGGCTGGAGAGCACAAGAACCATCCTCCATACACGTGTATGGAGGGATGGCCTTGAGCCTTAGCTTCCTGAAGAAGCTTGTGCTTTTGCTCTCTATAAGAGAGAGGCTCCCCCTCTCTCCTCCAGGTTCAGTTTTTTGGGTTAGAGAGTGATAGATACACCTTTATCTCTATATCTCTCTCTTTGCTTCATTTTTGTGCCTTAAAGTGTCATTTTGTCTCACTTTTGTACACAAACACACACTCAAACACCATACTCTTGGAGCTGAGGTCCCTTGAAGTTGTTTTTGGAGTTCTTGGACTGGTTTGAGCTTAAAGAAGCTGCTAGAGTTACAGCTTTGAAGGTGGTCTTCAAGGGTGAGCTCTTAACCTTTTAAACCCTCATTTTTGCTTAAGCTTTTAGCCCTACTTGCATGCCGTTTTAAGCTTAAATCTTAACTACAAAAAGTTCTGAATTTTGGTGCTTAAGATCTTTGTTTAAGGTCACTTTTGTATTTGGGGTTGTTTACCCCCTCTTAGGCCATGTTTGGCCTTGCTTTTGTGCCTTCTTTGTGAGCTTTTGGGACCACCTTGTTTTGGCCTTCTCACCACTGAAATCCAGAGGAATTTCAGTGGTGGGGATGGTGTTTTGAGGTCCCAAAAAGGAGAGGGTCATCCCCTCTCCTTGTGTCTTCAATACTTGTCTTGAATGCCTCATGTGTGAGCATGTTTGTTGAGTTTATGTTGGCCATATCTTAGCTTGTATTTGGGCTTATTTTGCTGAGGCATACCAGTGTTTTTACTTGGTTTGGTCACTCCATGCATGGCTTATACACTTGTAGTGTAAATCTCATAAGCTAGCTTTGTATGCTTCATGAAGTAGCATGCCATTCTAGCTTGCCTTGAGTCCATTTCAGTATGTTTTTGGTGATGTTTTGCCATGTCATACCTCTGTTAGGATTTGGTTTGGTCACCTCTTGCATGCTCCATGCACCTGTAGTGCATTTCCATGAATTAGCCTAACATGCATCATGCTTTAACATGTCATTCTAGCATGCTTTTGGCTTAACTCCAAGAAGCTTTTGTCCATGTTTTAGCATGCTCTAGCTCTGATTTTGGTTGTTTTAGCCATGCATGACTTGCTTTGTATAGCTATAGTGCATTCTAGCTTGTTAGCTTTGTGCGTCAAGTCCACTAGCATGTTTACTTGGCCTATTTGAATGATTTGGCATCATTTCATATGTGATTTCAGTCCATGTTTCATGCTCATGCACTTGCATTTATCACTCATTCAATGCGTTGGAGGGTTTGCCCTTTATGCCTTAAACATGAGTCATTGTGTATGCCTTCATGCCTAAGCTTGTGAGCTATCATTTCAGTGTGTATTTAGGGTTATTTTGCCATGATATAACTCTAATTTTTGTTGGTGAAGCCATCCCATGCTTGGTCCTAATAGGTGTAGTGTAATCCACCTTATTTGCCTTGCATATTCCATGTCATGCTAGCTTGTTTTGGCTTCCTTCCATACATGTTTTAGTATCATTTTGACATGTTCTAGGACTGTTTTGGGTTGCTTTTGCCATATGCTTCATGTTTTGCATAGTTGTAGTACAAATGTCTATGCTAGCTTCAAGCTTTGGGTACCATAGCATGCTTCATTTGTGTTATGTACATGACTTGGCATCATTTACCATGACATTTCAGAGCATGTAGCATTGCCATGTTCTCACTTCATTCACTCTTTAAGTGCCTTTGAGTGTTATGCATTGTTGCGTCGTTTGTGGCCTAGCATGTATGCCATCTTGCCTAGGTCCTTGAGCCCTCATCTCAACATGTTTTGGTCTTTGTTTAGGCCTAATTAAGTTTTGTCCATGATTGGTTCAATCATTTGTGCCATGTATTGCATGCCCCCTTTGTAATCCTCTTTACTAGCCTTATGTTTTAAGGACTCTAGTATGCTATACTTATGTTGTTTGAATGATTTGGCATCATTTCTTGCTTAATTTCAGAGCCTTTAGTGTTGTTACACTTACGTGTTTATCACTTCTTGAGCATTCTTGAGAGTTATTCTCTTAGGCCTAGTTGATGGGCCAATGCATGTGCATGCTTTGTTTTGCATCTCATGCCTTTGTTTTGGTGTCATGGCCACTGATTTGGGCATGGCTGAGGTCAGTCCATATTGGTTTAAGTCCATTGAGCATTGAGTATGCCATGTTACTTTGCATTGTGCATGCCATTTTGTTACTTTGCATTGTGCATGCCATTTTGTAGCTTCGCATTGAGTATGCATGCCATTAGCATTGAGTATGCTACGTTACATTGCATTGCATGTTTGCATGCTTTTCCCTCGCATGTTGTTTGCATGCTTGTTTTATCGTATTGCATGCTTGAGTCGCATTGCATTTTCGCATGCTTGATGTTACATTGCATTGTGTATGCCATGTTATTTGTTGCATTTTGTTTGGAATAGGTGTTAGTCCAAACACGAGAAACGAGGGACGTTTCATACTTGAAGTAATGAAACGTGCCTCAATTCTCGGTCACCGACGCTCTTGATCATACATGATAGAGTTCTAGGCTTTATGTGTTTATGTGTGCATTCATTTCATATTGATTCGTGCAATTTGGCTTCTCGGCCATCATGCATCGAGATGCATGATTGGTGGCCCAAGGGTCGAGAACCGCACTCTCTTAAGCTTATGAAATGATAGGGAGGGTGGTTGTGCACACATACCTTGCAAATACATTGCCATGCCCTTTCTTGCTCTCTGTTGCAGAAAATTGGAGTTTGGTAGCAACAACTGGTCGGCCAGCTAGAATATCTAGCTGGCCGATCACTTTTTCTAGTCTACAACAAAGATAGGTGGTCGGCCATGGCTGGTGACATCCCTAGGTGGTCGGCCACCCTCCTACAGGTCCCCAAGATGAGTTAGAAGCTATCTGGAGCTTGGTGCAAGTTTCTGAGAACAGTTGCAAACAGAGGCAAATTGGGGCATCGCGACGGATTTCCGAACGAGGCGACCGGGCATGCATGCATTTTTCCCGCTGAGGGCACCTCTGTTTACTGCTTTACTTAGCTAATTCGCTTAGCTAGTTTATGCTTTGGTTATGTAATTTAAGTAGTTAATGCGTTTAGCAGCTTATTTGTTTTGTAATAGCTTAATTAGTTAGCTAGTTTTGTGATGTAATAATTAGTTTACTTAGCTTAGATTAGCTAGTTAGCTTCTTATTCGGTCCCTCCGTCGAGAGGGCCAACTGTTGTAATAAGTGTGCGTGTGTGTGATGCATGTCTTGCAACCTCCATTTCTTTCTCCCTTTTACTTAATCGCTTATGATGGTTAGTTTTAGGGCATATTTCGATTAGCGTACCTTATGCTTGCATGCGTGCATCCATTCATCTGTTTTGCATGCACCGGGCTCGGCGCATCATACAAACTGCATTGTATTTCAATACCTATTTGAATACATGTATCAAGGTGCATTTCATATGCCATTTTAGAAAAGCCGAGCCTATTTGTAGTTGCATTTTGCATGTGTTGCATTAGCCACCTTAACATGAACTAGGATCATGCATGATTTCTAACTAGTTCTCTGTTTTGGCTCGGAGTACACTGTGAGTGTTTACGCTTTAGCATACTGCATGTGTGTTATTGACTGCCATGAAAACATGCTTGCCATAAGGCTAACTGCTTACTTGATATAACTGCCTGAATGCCTGTGGGTGAAGGTTGGATTACTTGAATTAGAACAATTCATTAAAATCCCTGATTTAGCCTATGTACGAGTAGCAAACTCCAAACCATTTTCAAACGAATATGCAATGTTTTGTTCTAAATTAGGTGATCTAGTCTATACTTATATGCTGTGCGCATCACGTAGTAAGATTAGCTAATTAACCGGAATAAGAGCACATGTGTTTTCAAAAACAAAATATCATGCTTAGTACAGGCCGAACTTTGATCGGGCGAGCGGGAGTGCTCATTGCATGACCTTCCCATCTCGTACCCAAGTTTCCGAGCCGAGGCAACTTTGGTGATGACGGACACGTGGCCTTAGGCACAAGTCAGGGTTTCCTCAATTCCCCCAAAATAAAATATTTAGGTGGCGACTCTGTATCTGGCAAAGCAGTCCATGTTTGGCACTTCTTTATTAAAATCAGTTTTCCAAAAACGATTTGCCAGATTTGGACTCTTTGGTGATTTATCGGTCTTGCATTGCACTTCGCGAGATTAGATTCAGAACTGTGACATTGAGTCCGAACTGTAGTAGCTAAGAACAAAACGAGATTCGCGCCCATCGCGAGCGCGAATATCGGAGAGTTCCCGGGACCGCGTCTACAGGCGCATGACCAGGCCTAAGCTGCTGCTTGGAGTTTTGGATCCGCCAGCCACTGTGCCTCCCGGGGAGGTTCCTTTTGAAATGTTTAGTTTGTAACTTAGTTACAGATGTTTTTACTTGGTTTTGTTTATCTGTATATTGAGCTAAGTTCCCTTTTAGCATTGTTTGTGTACTTGGGTGACATAAGACTCATGTATTTATGACGTCACGTATATACACATAAGTTGTTTTGAAGTTTTCTGTCTCATATATTTTAACACAGTGTAACACGCCCGCGAGGGACCCCGCGTTACACGCTACAGTTCAAACTCGATTTTGTTTGCGGTTCTAAATCTGAACCAAAGAGTCCAAATCCGGCAAATCGTTTTGAGAAAAACAGATTTTAGAAAAGAAGTGCCAAACATGGACTGCTTTGCCAGATACAGAGTCGCCACCTAAATATTTTTTAAATGGGGAAATTTAGGAAACCCTGACTCGGTGCCAAAGGCCACGTGTCCGTTATCACCAAAGTTGCCTCGGCTCGGGAACTTGGGTACGATTGGGGAAGGTCAGCTATGAGCACCCCCTCTCGCCCGGTCCGAAGACCGGCCTCTACTAACCATGATATCTAATTTTGAAAACGTTATGTGTTCTTATTCTGGTTATTAGCCTAGAATTACTATGTTATGCGCACAGCAAACAAGTATAGACTAGATTGCCTAATTTGGAAATAAGCATTGCATATCCGTTTGTCTTGAAAAACACTTTGGAATTTGCTACTCGCAAGTAGGCTAAAATACGGATTTCAACGAGTTTTTCCAACTCAGACAATCCAACCTTCACCCACAGTCATTCAAACAGTTTATCTCACATAAGCAATTAGCCACATGGTAAGCATGCTGTCATGATAGCACTCACACGCATGCGGTATGCTAAAGCATGAAAATACTTACATCGTACTCCGTGCCAAAACAATAAACTAGTTAGCAAACATGCATGGTCCTAGTTCATGTTAAGTTTGACTAATGCAACACATACAGGATGCAATTAGAGTAGGCTCGGCTAACTTAAACATGGCATGTGAAATGCGATCAATTGATGCATGTATTCAAGTTAGATTTGAAATACCAATGCAGTTAGTGTGATGCGCCGAGCCCGGTGCATGTAAGACAAATGTATGGATGCACGCATGCAGTCATACTGTATGCTAATTTAAACATGCCCTGATCTACCATCATAAGCGGGTAAATAAAAGGGAAGAAAGAAGTGGGGATTGGAAGACATGCACACACACGCACCCACACTTATTACAGATTCGCCCTCGCCCGGAGGGACCAAATAAATATTACAGATAATTAACCTACAAGCTAATTAAATATTACAGGCCATCTAATTAGCTAAGCAAATTAACTAATCTAGGGAAAACAGTAAACCGCCTCGGGAGGAGAGCCTGATGCAATGCATGCTCGGTCTTGCTCGGAAATGCACTGCCATGCGCAAGCTGCCTCTGTTTTCCCTCTTGTATTCCTTCGAAGGCTTCCAAAGCCTCAGGGTTGCCTCTCTGAGCACTGTGCAGTACCACCGGCTGGGGAGAATGGCCACCGGCCGTAGGAGATGTTCGTCGGCTGAGAATGAATCCATCGGCCACCAATTGTTTGCCGGTCGGCACTCTGTGCAGTCGATCGGCAAAAAGTTCCTGCAGAACCTGTTTGACAGCAGCAGAGGACAGAGCTTTGCATGGCAATGCAATTCAAGCCATATATGCACCAATCATGTCCCTTATCATGTTAGTGACTCAAAGGGACATGCTCCTTGGTTCTCGGACCATCAATCGCGCATTTCCATGCGTGATGGCCCAAGGGACCAAGTGTGCACATTTTGATGTCAAATGCAATGCAAACCAACAAACCAAAGGGGCCCAATTCCTATCACTAGATCAAGGAACAAGGCATGCATGCATGATGCAATGCAACCTAGGCATATGAACTAGCATGCAACATGGACAATGCAATGTATACATGCAAGCATGCAAGCAAACGTGCAAGGTAAGTATGCAAACAAGCATAGGATGGACTTAAACATGATTTAGGCAGCCTTAAATAGACCTAAAACAGTGGCCAAGATGCTGTGAAGTGAGGACTAAACACACATACACACATGCACATGTTAAAGGGCTAACACTCAAGCACAAAAGGGGCAACTCTCAAGCACACTTGAAAGAGGCATAACATGGACTAATGGCATGCGAGGTAAGCATTGAAAATCATGTTACAAAAGGTGCTAAGCCAATTAAACAAGATAAACAAGGCATGCAAACAAAGCCAAAAACCCAAGACAAGCCAAGAGGCTTAAACCGAGACTAAGTCCACCAAGCCTCACAAGGCTAAGAGGACTTAAAACAAGTCTAAGGCAGGCCTAGACAACACCCAAGGGACACCTAGATGACATCTAAGTGGCTCAAATTCAAAGGGTATGCACAATGGCCAAAACATGGAGCACGCAAGACAAGCTTTCAAAGTTTCAAAGAGGCATCCAAGGCAAGCATACAAGCATGTTAAAGGGACTGAAATAACATGGCAAATGGTCCCAACCCACTAAATTAAGGCAAGGATGCATGCTATACATTCACACACTTAAGGCCAACAAACCAAAAATGCAAAGGGGCTATACTAAGCATGCCAAAGTCGACCCAAACAACTAAGGACAGACCTCAAACATAGCAAAATAAGCACAAAAGCTTCACAAAGCCAAGCCTAAAACATGCTAGAACAATGGTTTACAACCTAAGGCATGTTAAGGCAACAAAATGGCATTATAAGGCATGTATGCTAAGCAAGCATGGTGTACCAAAACCAACATACAACAATGCTATTTCATGGCAAAATAAGCATAAATAATAGCCAAGGCATGGTCCACATGAGGCTTAGCTAGGTGCTCATTAAAGAGGCAAAAATGGCCCCTTTTTAAGGACAATAAGGAGAGGGGGTGGCCCTCTCCTTCTTGGGACTTCAAGGCACCATCCTTACCACTGAAATCCCTCAAGATTTCAGTGGTGAGGAGGCCCAAACACCAAAGTCCCGGAGCTCACTCAAAATAGCACAAAATGGAGCCCCTCAAGGCTTAAGAGGGGTCAAACACCTCCAAACCACAAAACACTCTAAACAAACTATTTAGAGGGCCCAAAAACAGAACTTTTTTATATTATACACTAAGCTCAAAAATAGTTCTAAGATAGGCAAAAATAGTATGCAAGAATGGGGTAAAAAGGAGCAAGTTTCTTACCCTTGTAGAACCTCTTCAACAATGGTGGACCAGCTGCTCCCTTGAGCTTAAAACCACCCAAGAACCTCAAGAACAGACCTCTGGTCCGTCAAAAACTAAGAAAAGGTGTAACACTATGTGTTTGTGTGCAATAGTGAGCCTAAACACATACAAATACAAGAGAATGAGAGATATAGATATAGGATAGATACAAAATCCTAAACCTAGAACCAGAGCTCCCTCTGAACTTTTCTAACCAATCTCCAACCCTAAAGTCAAGAGAGGAGGGCTCCTCTTATAGAGAAGCCAATCTTGTAAAGCTTACTCAAGAAGCTAACAAGGAAGGCCATCCCTCCATACACGTGTATGGAGGGGAACAAAATGCCATACAGCTGTATTAAAATATTTGCAAAAGCAGATGAACAGTAGTCGTCGGCTGCTCAAAATTGCCATTTTGACAAAATAGACTGCCGACCGGCAACAAAGAATGCTGACCGGCAATATACATTGCCGATGGCAACAAAACATCAGCCGGTGGCCTCTAGCCATGGCCGGTGATGTGTAGGGATGCCTCACAAGGCATTTCCTGCCCCTCCAAGGCAAAACACAAGTGTTTGGTGCAAAACCAGACACTAAACAGTCGAGTTCGGAGATCCTGGGGCAAGGCGCGTAGCCGAGACCTCCGGGAACTCCAAATGAACACAAACATGGATGATCACCGGGTGTTCAAATGGTGACGTCCAAGTCTTGAGGACGGTCAAAAATGGGTTGTCTACAGTTGCCCCTCTTTGACAGAACTCGAAAGTCATAACAATGACGGGAGTGAATGTCAAAGCCCAGAGACGACCCATTTTTGACTAGGCCGAAGACTTAGACAAACATGCAAGACAAACAAGGTATGCGCCCGAAGGCAGGGGCAAAATGCAAGACAATGCACGAAGCCGAGCATAACTCATGATCATGCAAAGAAAGCTGTAACGAAGCATACATGCGACAGTTTTAAGCTAGCATACACCAAACTACACTACAATGCAGAAAGGATGTAAGAGAATTATGCAATTCTCGAGACGTCTCACGTGGAGGATACAATACCTGTCTGGTTCGTCTGGTCCCACCAGCTGCAAATGAACCGTACATACAATATCGTGCCTGTAAAGAAAACAACTTAACAGGTATGATATTGTTAGCAACATGCATGACAATGCCAGAATGAATGCAAAATGATATGCAATATATACAAAACAATGTATAAATAATGCAAATGAAAATGCAATGCAATTGAAACAATGCGAACTACATGCAAAGCAATTGAATCATGATCCAATCATGAGCGGTTTGAAACCACACAAATGTCAAATAGATTGATGAAGGTAACAAGTTCGTCTACCATAGAACGGCCCACTGAACTATGAGTAATGTAGATGGACACAAGAATGAGTATTGGGTGGAATGACATAAGTGGGGTAACGACCCGCTGGAGAAAGAATGATGATCCTAGTGTCGGATGCAAAAATTTACACTACAATGTAATATCTACAATGGATATGGCATGCAGCCAAACCAAATCTTGCCTAGGAAAGACATGTACG
Organism: Camellia granthamiana; assembly: GCA_036172215.1. NCBI lineage: Eukaryota > Viridiplantae > Streptophyta > Magnoliopsida > Ericales > Theaceae > Camellia > Camellia granthamiana. The sequence goes on along the minus strand of CM069910.1, from coordinate 23,110,514 downwards.
CAAATAAGCCGCGGCTAGCATAGAACGGTCCACTGAACTATGCTTTGACACGAGAAGTATGGGCACATACCAGACCAAGCTCAACATGGAAAGGCGCAAGCCATAGATGGAAGGCGATGCAATGAATGCATGCAATCTAAAATGCAATGGAAATGGATACAATGGATATGGCACGCGGGCCAAACCAAATCTTGCCTAGGAAAGGCATGTACACAAACAAGCCGCGGCTAACATAGAACGGTCCACTGAACTATGCTTTGACACGAGAAGTATGGGCACATACCAGACCAAGCTCAACATGGAAAGGCGCAAGCCATAGATGGAAGGTGATGCAAGGAATGCATGCAATCTACAATGCAATATCTACAAATATGCAATGGAATGGATATTTACAAAAATGCATGACAATGCAGTATGATGCGATTGCTTGGGAAAATGCAATGGATGCATGACAATGCACTATGATGCAACGGCTATGATTGCAGCTTTCCTTATCTTACCAACATGGCGACATACTAGGTTGGTTCAGTATCCAGAACTGAGGCGCAGACATGCTGCCTCAACCTATGGGGCTTCCATACAGATTTCAAGCCGAGGATACACCCCTGGGTATTTAAACCAGACTTTAGTCTCGGAACTCCCGAACCTTTGCGTTCTAGGCATAAGCCGTTCGAACTCTAGTTTCCACCGTCCCAGTTGGTCTTCTAGGAACTCACCGCAAACACAGGCAGGTGGCGTTACCAGACCACCGAAAGTCGTTCGGGCACGACAAACACCAAAGGAATTGCACCTTTAGAGGATTTAAGGTCTCCTAGACCAGGGTGCAAAATGTATGACAATGCATGTTTTTGTTTTTTTTTGGAATGCAAATGATGCATGATGTTGAAGTGCGCGACAATGCAAGTTTACTTGAAATGCATGACAATGCATGAAAATTTGATGCGCGGCGACGCGCGACTTTAGATGCATGACAATGCAAATGAACTGAGAATGCATGAAGATGTATGATCTCGAGATGCGCGACAACGCGCGGCTTTTGAGACGCATGACAATGCGACCGAGCGGGTTTATGGTCTCGCCAGACCGCACGTGTTTTTGGTCCCGCCGGACCGTGGCGTGTTTTCGGTCCCGCCGGACCCATTTTGGGGCAATGCATGTCAATGCGAGTGAACTTGAAATGCGCGACTAAGCGCGGTTTTTAGAGACGCATGACAGCTCACGCTGATGCAAGTGTGTGACAACGCACGTCCTTTGAAATACAAGACAATGCAACTGAGCGGATTTAAGGTCTCGCCAGACCGTGCGTGTTTTTGGTCCCTCCGGACCTTGCGTGTTTAAGGTCTCGCCTGACCATGTGCATGACAATGCAAGTGAGGTGCGCAAAATAGCGCGAACAATGAGTGTATGCCAAATACAGTAAGACGCGAGAAACGGCGTGATGCGTTGGACAACGTGAATGAAATGCGATGCGCAAGGTAGTGCAATGCGCTAAATGGCGTAATTGAATGCATGCCAAATGCATATGGGGGCAACTTTCGAGTTTTGTAAAAGCCAAAAGGATACGGAAAGGATACTCCTTGCATGAATTCGAGTGCCACACACAGAAGACACGGTCTGAGGTCAAAACGGAGGCCGATCGAGCTTCAGAAGTGCACTGTCTTGCACTGTTTTGAGCAATGAAGGCCCTGAACCACACATATAACCCAAACAAGGATGTAGAAGGCTCAAAAACCACTCTAGGACACCACCGGATAACCACCGGCCATCAAAATGCATCACCGGCCGTCCATCGGCCCTCATACAATTCCATCGGCACAATATATTGCCGATCAGCAAAGAATGTAGCCGACCGGCAAAGAATTCCTGTATCGGGGCAGTTTTGTCAATTGGCCACGGGTCTTTTAAAATAGGGTTTCTAACCCTATTTTCTACACTTCCCCTTGGTCGAAAATCCTTCCCCCTCCCCTCTAGGGCATTTTCCTCCCTTGATTCTCTCTTTTTCTTGCGTTCTAGCTCCCGTTTCGTTGTTCGATTCGCGATCTCCTTCGCGTTTCGGACATTTTCAACCGAACGAAACTTCGTTTTGGTGTCTCATTTTTGACTTCTGCCACTCGGGGCTTGTTTTCCTCGAGTTTTTCTCGATATCTGTGCCTTTTCCGCACCTCGGCTTTTTCGGCCATTTCCGGCCCTCTCGGGGTTGACTTTTTGTTGACCTTTCATATTCTCGCCCATTTTTCCTCCTTTCGGCCATTTTCACATTCTCTTCGAGATGGCGGACGACCTTCCACAGGGTGGGGCTCCTCCAGAGCTCGAGATGGATCCCGAGGCCGAGCCCTTGCCGCTTCGCATCCGGCCATTCGATCCGGAGACCTACAGACCGGCGGTTCACGTGATGCTCCCCGATGGACTATGCCAGTTCCGGAGCGTTGAGAGGGGTGTAGGACTTGAGCTACTACTCCGCGAGCCAGAGTCACACCTGTCACACAGCGCTTCTGAGGTACATTCTTCCCCCGGTTTTATTTTTCGCAATGTAGAACACTTAAACTGCCATAGTTGACTCTGTTCTTTAATTGCTTAGTTCGAATGTACTGATGCACTGTACACTGTAGTTGATTGTGAACACACTTGCAATCGATAACTGCTTGAATCTGACACGCGCACGCACACTGCACTAGCCCTGAATTGCTCAAACACATTGTGCACACTGTATTTCACTACGTACACACTGGCACCCGATATCTACTTGAATTCTAAAAAAAACATGCACACATGCTGTATCTGTACTGAACCACTCAAACACGCTGACACATCACACGTCGTAGTTCACTGTAAGTACACCGGCACCCGATGTCTGTTTGAATCTGAAAAACGTGCACACATGTTACATCTGTACTGAACCGTTCAACACACTGACATATCATATGCTGTAGTTCTCTGCTAGCACACTGACACCCAATGCCGGCTTTACATTTGAAAACGCGCACACACACACTACATCTGTATACTTCTCAAAACTGCATCTTGAATATTGCTTCGCAATTGTTGTTTTTGATTACAGGGGGACTCTCATACCGTCCGCGGGTATGGGAATGTCGTTGCTCGAGACTGGTATGCGGAGTTGCCAGATGCGGTTCGCCACATAGTCGACAAGGCAGGTTTCGGCATCTTCTGCAGGGGGCTTTCCCAGCTTACCACTTGCAGGCCCTTGCTTGCTGCTTTAGTGGAGAGGTGGTGGGATACTGTAGACACCCCATTTTTGACCGTCCTCAAGACTTGGACGTCACCGTTTGAACACCCGGTGATTATCCATGTTTGTGTTCGTTTGGAGTTCCCGGAGGTCTCGGCTACACGCCTTGCCTCAGGATCTCCGAACTCGACCGTTTTGTGTCTGGTTTTGCACCAAACACTTGTGTTTTGCTTTGGAGGGGCAGGGAATGCCTTGTGAGGCATCCCCACACATCACCGGCCATGGCTAGAGGCCACCGGCTGGTATTTTGTTGCCATCGGCAGTGTATATTGCCGGTCGGCACTCTTTTTAGCCGGTCGGCAGTCCATTTTGTCAAAATGACAATTTTGGCCAGCCCACTACTGTTCATCTGCTTTTAGCAGATATTTTGTGCAAGCTGTGATAGCTGGCACCCACCCCATTCCCCTCCATACACGTGTATGGAGGGATTTCCCTCTTGAATGGCTTGTTTTGAAAACCTAACAAGAGGGAATTGCCTATATAGGAGAGCTTCTTCTCTTGACATTGGAGAGACATTTTTAGACAGCTTTTGTAAAGCTTGAGTTCTAGGGTTAGGGTTTGATACATATTCTATCTCTATAAGTGTGTGTTTTGTCCCACTTTTGCTCACAAACACACACTAACACACCATCTCTTGGACTTGAGACCCTTGGAGGGTTGTTTTAGTGTTTTAGAGCTGGATTTAAGCCAAAGAAGGCTGTTGGAGCATTGTTTGTGAAGGAGGACTTCAAGGGTAAGAAACTTCCCTTTTATTCTCCATTTTTGCATTGCTTTTCTACCTATCTTAGAACTGTTTTTGTGCTTAGTGTATAATACAAAAAAGTTCTATTTTTAAGCCCTCTTGATTGTTTGTTAAGAGTGTTTTGTGGTTTGGAGGTGTTTGACCACCCTTAGGCCTTGAGAGGCCCCATTTTGTGCCATTTTTGGTGAGCTCCGGGACTTTGGTGCTTGGGCCTCCTCACCACTGAAATCTTGAGGGATTTCAGTGGTGAAGATGGTGCCTTGAACTCTCAAGAAGGAGAGGGTCACCCCCTCTCCTTGTTGTCCTTAAAAAGGACCAATTTTGGCCTCTTAAGGGAGCATTATGTTTAAAGGTTTGTTGATCATGCCATGGCTGTATTTTATGCTTATATTGTCATGATTTAACTTTGTATTAAGTTGGTTTTGGTACACCATGCATGCTTAGCATACCTACCATGTAATGCCATGTTATTGCCTTAATATGCCTTAGGTTGTTAGCCTTCATTCTAGCATGTTTTAGGCTTAACCTTGTGAAGGTTTTGTATTTATTTTGCCATGTTTAAGGTCTGTCCATTGTTGTTTGGGTCGATCATAGCTTGCATTGCATAGCCCCTTTGCATTTTTGGCTTGTTGGCCTTGAGTGGGTAAGTGTATAGCATGCCATTCTTGCATGGACTTAGTGGGTTGGGATCATTTTTCATGCTATTTCAGTCCCTCTAACATGCTTGTATGCTTGCCTTAAATACCTCTTTGATGTCTTATGAGCTTGTGTTGTATGCCTTATGTTTTGACCATTGTGCATGCCTTTGAATTTGAGCCACTTAGATGCTATCTAAGTAGTCCTTTGGCCTTGTTTTAACATGCTAAAAATCTGTTTTTAGTTGTTTAATGCATGCCATGTTTGCCTTGCTAAGTGTAGTTCAATGCATCATTAGCTTGCTTTGAATTCTTGGCCTTTTTGCATACTTTGCTTGCTTTGTTAGTTGGTTTGGCACCTCCTATAGCATGATTTTCAAAGCTTCATTTGCATGCCATTAGTCCATGTTTGTCCCTTTTAAATGTGTTTAAAAGTTGCTTCATTACGCTTAAGTCTTGAACCATGTATCTATGCATGTTTGCATGAGCATTCGCCTTCATGAACTTAGCATTTTGGCCACTGTTTTGGGCCTATTTAGAGCTGCCTAAATCATGTTTAAGTCCATCTTTTCGTTAGTTTGCATTGCCTCATGCTTGCTTGTATGCTTGCATAAGTACCTTGCCATGCCATGTTGCATCCTTAGCTTGCATGCCTAGGTTGCATTGCATCTTGCATGCATGCTTTGTCCCTTGATTAGTGATAGGGATTGGGCTTTGGTTTGTTTGTTTGCATTGCATTTCATTTGAAATGAAAGATGCACACTTGGCCTCTTGGGCCATCACGCATTCAAATGCGCGATTGGTGGTCCAAGAACCAAGGACCATGCCCCTTTGAGTTGTACACATGATAAGAGGCTTGGTTGGTGCATACATGGTTTGGATTGCATTGCCATACAAGGTTCTGCCCTCTGCTGCTGTGAGTTGCAGGTTATGCAGGAACTTTTTGCCGACCGGCAATATTTAGTGTCGACCGGCAATGTATTGGTGGCCGATAGCCTCATTTCCAGCCGATGATCACATGCTGCAGCCGGTGGCCATTCTACTCAGCCGATGGTGATCCCCAGCATCTGAAGAAGCATCTCTGAGACTTTGGCAGTCTTTAGAAGAGCAGAGCAGGGAAAACAGAGGCAGTCTATGCATGGCAGTGCAATTCCGAGCAGGATCCGAGCATGCGTTGCATCAGGCTCTCCTCCCGAGGTGGTTTACTGTTTTTCATAGTTTAGTTAGTTGTTAACTAATTAGGCAATTTGTAATATTTAATTAGCTTGCGTAGTTAATTAATTTGTATTATTCTTTTGGTCCCTCCGAGCGAGGGCGAATCTGTAATAAGTGTGGGTGCGTGTGTGTGCATGTCTTCCAATCCCCACTTCTTCCTTCCCTTTTATTTACCTGCTTATGATGGTAGATTAGGGCACGTCTAAATTAGCATACCTTATGCTATGCATGCGTGCATCCATGCATTTGTCTTGCATGCACCAGGCTCGGTACATCATACAAACTGCATTGTATTTTCAATTCCAAATTGAATACGTGATAATTGTAGCATTTCACATGCCATTTTAGGGTTAGCCGAGCCTACTCTAACTGCATCCTTGCATGTGTTGCATTAGCCACTTAACATGAACTAGGACATGCATATTTGCTAACTAGTTTATTGTTTTGGCATGGAGTACAATGTAAGTATTTATGCTTTAGCATCTCGCATGCGTGTGAATGTTAACATGACAGCATGATTACCATGTGGCTAAGTGCTTATATGAGATAAACTGCCTGATTGCCTGTGGGTGAAGGTTGGATTGTTTGAGTTGGAAAAACTCGTTGAAATCCGTGTTTTAGCCTACTTGCGAGTAGCAAATTCCAAAGCATTTTCAAAACAAACGGATATGCGATGCTTGTTTCCAAATTAGGCAATCTAGTCTATACTTGTTTGTTGTGCGCATAACATAGTAAATCTAGGCTAATAACCGGAACAAGAACACATAATGTTTTCAAAATTGGATATCATGGTTAGTAGAGGCCGGTCTTCGGACCGGGCGAAAGGGGGTGCTCATAGCTGACCTTCCCCGATCGTACCCAAGCTCCCGAGCCAAGACAACTTTGGTGATGACGGACACGTGGCCTTTAGTATCGAGTCAGGGTTTCCTAAATTTCCCCATTAAAAAAAAATATTTAGGTGGCGACTCTGTATCTGGCAAAGCAGTCCATGTTTGGCACTTCTTTTCAAAATCTGTTTTTTCTCAAAACGATTTGCTAGAGTTAGACTCTTTGGTTCAGATTAAGAACCGCAACAAACAGAAAGGGAGTCCGAACTGTAGCGAAGCCCAAGGGCGCGTCTACAGTTTCTGGCGACTCTGCTGGGGATTTTAGAGAGCTTGACTCGAACTCGTGATATCCTGTTTTGATTTCGCTTATGTGTTTCTTTGCATTGTATGTGCATTGGTGCGCCTAGGACACCGTGTTGGCCATCTGCTATTCCTGAGCGGTTTGCCGGAGGCTTGTCTTGTCAAGGCATGACCATAAGGCTGACCGGTTGCGGGCTCTGCCAGTATGGGAACACAAACCCCGGTTCTACTGGGGCACCCTTTTCGACCATTCGACCTAGTGCATATTCGGAATCCATAGCGACCATTCCAAACTAGGACAGGTTGCTTACCCGATGATAGGTTGTTTGAAACCGCTGCGTGTATAGTGAAACCCTAGCTCCTGACAAAATAGGACAGGGAAACCCTACCCCAAACATAGGGGTGTATTGGCTCTCTTTTACTTGTTATGTGCTTTTAGAGTGTATCTCTGCAAGAACACACATATCAGTTTGCAAGATTGAATATCAAGCCTGAGGGCATCAGTATCAGTTTGTGAGAATCAGTTATATCTGAGGGTATCCGATTCAGTGTGTTTTGGACAGTGATTTCTGGGAAACAGTGATCAGTAGTCGAGTACAGCTGTTCGGCTGCACCTGTGTTTGATCCGTTTGGGCTGAAATGCTGCTTGTTTCTCCTTTCAGTTCAGAGAGTTCCAGAATAGTCAGTATTCCCCCTTGCTGCGGCAGGACTTATGATGACACAGAATTCAGAGGAGATTGTGGTTATGACAGCCGCATTAGATCAATAAATCACCCTGCAAAGTGGGACCAATGTCGATGTGCCACACCCACCCAGGTCGCCTGTTGCGCACCCGGTTTGGACCCCCCAGTTATATCAGGCTCGCGAGCCCACCACATTCGAGTTAATGGGGATGATAGGTGATCTCCAGAGGTCTGTAGCGGATCTCGCTTGCGGGATGTCAGCTTCGCCACCAGCCGCACCATATGCTGGGAGTTTTATACCCCAGGAGCCCCCGCTGTTGGGACGGATTGTGATTGAGCTTAGCCAACCGGAGATGGCCTCCAGCTATGGCAATGACGTACCAACACCAACCCAAATCCTAGATCAGGCTGAGGCCAGAGACAAAGGCAAAATGAAGGCAGATGCCGATCCCATCGAATAGCTGCTGTGGGCAGTCGAGGCTTTGAAAGCCGGGGGAATGAACAAGCAACAGGTATCCGCAGTTGTAACAAAAGCTGTGGAGGATGCTTTCCCCGCTCCACCTGAGGGTAGTTCAAGTCAGTCAGAAAGCCGGGATAGGCCCCGTCATGCCAGGACAGTTCCTTCTGCTCCCAACCCTGCACCCGAGAAGGATCAGAAATCCAAGGCTGCGCCTGCTGACCCGTTCGCTAGTGCGTCTAGCAAGAATACTCAACCTCCGAAGTACCTGCCCCGACGGCGCAGGGTCTTCCATGCTCTCTACATGCCATTGTCCAAGGCACTTCAGATCCTTGCCGAGAGGGGACACCTTAAACCCCTGGAGCCTCGGCCTCTCCCGAAGAATCTCCCTGCTACTCATGACCCTGCTCAGTACTGCGCGTACCACCAGCAGACAGGCTATGCTACCGACAATTGTTTCCGCCTCCGTCATGAGATACAAGATTTGATTGACAACGAGGTGATCCTCCCGCCCACATCAGCCAAGTCCGTTACTACCCAGCTATTGGATTTTGGGGATGCAGATACCGTGAGTATGTGATCAGGGTTGGACCACTTGTGAGCGGCGCCCAGTATTTTTGATGTGGTGTCTGGCACGCATTCTTGAGCATCTGCGAATGCTGGTTTTGAAAAATCTAGCTTGGGTGTCGAGTCAGTCTTTGTTTTATTTTGAGTCTGTCTCGTTGTCTTGAGTCAGTCCTTTTTGCTCACAGGTCTGTCTTGTTGTAGCAAGTCAGTCCCCGTTGTATAGAATGTCAGGTGATTCCGGGGTTGTTGCCTCGAACACCGTTTTGTAATTACCCCTTTTTGTTTTCCTTTTGAGTCTGTCTCTGTTGAGGATCCAGTTGCAGTTGGAAGTTTTGAATGAAACAGCTGCGGCTAGCATGTTCTTGTGCTTATTTGCTATTTGAGCTAGTTGTGCCAGAGGATGTGAATAGAACGGCAGTACATTCTACCTACTCTCTTGTGCCTCGAACATTGTTGTAATGACCTAAGCTTTTCAAAAAACCCTTTTCGAACACTGCGGTGATAAAAACGAAGAGGAAGCAATTCCTCGGGTTTTGCAAAACTTTGATCATTCTTGAGAGAAAGATAGGCATGCTAAGCCTTTTTATGATTGAAATCATGCCTGTCAGCGTGAGTACTGAGAAGGATCCTGGTTTGATCCAGACTGGTTCCACACTATCTTCAGCACGAGCGATTTGTCGCTTTCTTAAAAACTTTCAAAAACAAAATGTTTTGCGCGGCCCTGTGAAGACTTGTGTGGAATTGCTCTTGAGATTGTGCAGCCTAGGATCGCTCTCAGCCTCGAGATTCAATCTATCTGTTTCGAACCTGGAATCCGTTCAAAACGTTCAACAGTTAACTACCATGTAAGGCCTGTGTGGCCCAATTCGAAGCTGCCCTCGAGAAAGGGACACCAAAATCAGATTAAGAAGGTCAGGTCTCACTGGAAAAAGCTCGTGAAGCAACTGTGATGGATTCTTCTGCAAATCAACACAGTAGTCACTCTCCCGAATACAGAGGGCTTCAATTTCAAAAACCATTTGGCATGGACTTGTTACACTTTTACCTTTTGAGAGGCTCGCTGGGCCGAAAAACCCGAAAGGGCGACCCAGGCAAAAGTTAGAACAAGGCAAAAAAAAAAAAAAAAAAAAAAAAAAAAGAATGTAAAGAGAAAAAAAAAGGCAGAAAATTTGAAGAAAAAAAGAAAGAAGGAAGAAAAGAAATGAAAAATGAAGAAAAAAGAGAAAAAAAGCTCGCAAGGTCGAACACCCGCATCGGGCACCTTGGCAAAAGTTAGAGCCTGAAAAAGTGAAGGTTAAAATACCCGAGTGTACCTTAATCGTGAACTACGTAGGCTTGATTCCCATGTTTGGGATACGTAGGCAACTTCATCTTGAAGTCCAGCCCCCGACGCTTTCCTAAGCGCCTTAGTCCATGTAATGGTTTTGATCATCCTTGCTTCCTCTGCATCCGACAATTCGGTTGTAACAACCGTGAACTACGTAGGCTTGATTCCCATGTTTGGGATATGTAGGCAACTTCATCCTGAAGTCCAGCCACCATTGCTCTTACAGTGACTGTGTCCATATATTGGTTCAGACCGTCGCCTTCAGAGTTCAGTCGTCATCGATAAAGACCATCTACAAAAAATGCTGCAGCAGCATCCAGACAAGGGGCAACTTTCCGTTGCCGGGCATTGCCATAAGTTGCCCTGAGTTGCCGTCCAAACCAGGGGCAACTTTCCGTTGCCATGTGCCCCTTTAAGCAAGGGGCAATTTTCCATTGCCTCCGATCCGAGGTTGCGCATCTCGGGGTTAAGTTCCGTGCTCGTCGAGCATTGATTGTTTGCAAAAATAGTTTTCGAAAATTTTTACTAAGGTTGACTATTTTCTCGAAAATTATTTCATTATCCAAAACCGGACCATCTTCTTGGACCCAAAAAGGAAAATTTTCAGTGCTCGCAGCCTGACTTGCATGATTTTGAATCAGAAAATCGAACAAGTATGTTAATCCGACTCGTATTTTGGTCAAAACTGTTTTAGAAAACAAAAATGGTCAAAGCGACGAACTAGGGGCACAATTGAGTCAGGTCTTCTGTCTTTCCCCCGCCGTCAACATACTTGCCAGAAGGGCACTCTATCCACCGGAAGAAATGACCGTGAGCTAACGGTGTTGGGCACAAACCCGCAACTTCCTATTCATCCATCAATCACCCTGGGGAGGGATAAAAAATGAGAGATTGAAGAATAGAGAGGTGTAAGTTGAGAGAAAAGTGAGCGACAAGGTTTTGAGAGAAAAACGAGCCTGAGGGCCGAGTGTCGTGAGAGTCACAAATTAGAAAGGGTGGGAACAAAACCCGTGGAAACTGGCTCCTCGTGATCTGAGGTCTCTCATTCTTGTAAACACGTCCGTGAGTCGTGTCTTTCGTTTTGGTTTTGTCGCAATTCTTGTCTTGAGTCTTTTCCGAGTGCGTCTCGCTGCGTTTAGGTCGTGTGCCTTTTGTTTTCTTCAATTGAGTCTTTCTCGCTGTGTTCAGCTTTAGACTCGATATCCAGGTTGAAAACCCTTCTTTATTTCAAAGATTAATCGTTTGTGCTCAGAATGCTGTGCCATTCTCTACATTCATGCGAAGCAAGAGAAGAAAAGGGGAAGAAAAGGGAAAATTTGGGACATCCAAGCGTGTTTCAACTTCAACCGTTTCAGCTTTGTGGTCCGTCTTGTCAAATTGGGCTATTTGTTCGGGGTTTGCTGTGTGCAGAATGAACCGAGTGCTGTGTTATGGGCCGTATGCAGACTAATCCCCAACAAAGTATGGGCCGTGTGTCCAGGTTGAGCAGTGGTTTGTATAAGTTGTTTGCTGTTAGTTGGTTGGTTATCCGATTATCACAATGCAAGTGCTCAATTTTCAGACAACAGATCGATTTCGTTTGCATTTGGGGCGTAATATGATGTAATGCAGTGCAAAGTATAGAATGCACAGATATAACACTTTTTCAGACAAAAAGTTTGTTTCATTTCATAATCTTTTCAAGTACATAAGTTTTGGAAACAAAATCTGCCTGCGGCAATACAAAGTACCCTAACTACTAAACAAAAGGGGAAAGTGCAGAAAACAAGAAAGACAACAAAATCTGTATCGAATGTCAAAAATGGCTCCGGGGCTATCAGTCTGTCCTAGTCCTCTTCCTAGACGAAGGTCCAGGAGCATCATCACCAGGAGCATCACTAGGAGCATCACCGTCTGAGCCCGAGTCCGAGCCATCACCGGTCTCCTCCTCCGACGACTCTGCCTCTGCCTCTGTCTCTGCCTCAGACTCGTCATCTGGAACTGGAGCTCGCGAGCTGCTCCCGACATGAGTGTGCCCCCCTCTGGTATGGGGATATACTCTGCCATCCCGGGTAGAAATGGGAGGTCCAGCCGGATCACCACCCACCGGAGGAATCTGGAAGGGAGGCTGGAAAAGCATGAAAGGCAAATACATCAGAATACTGTGAGCAGTGAATCAGTATAGAATACAGTGTATGAGTACAGTGTATGACCGCCGTGAGCAGTGAATCAGTGCAGAATATAGTGTATGACCACCGTGAGCAGTGAATCAGTGCAGAATACAGTGTATGGGTACAGTCTGTGAGTACCGTGAGCAGTGAATCAGTGCAGAATACAGTGTATGAGTACAGTGTATGCATGCTGTGAGCAGTGAATCAGTGCAGGATGCAGTGTGTGAATACAGTGTATCGGGTGCCGTGAGGGCTGGGTATCCAGGTATAGTGTCGTGCATCAGATTATGCAAAGCAGTTTGTGTATGGTTTGAGGCTACGGTCAGAAAAAACATACCGGGATACTGTAAAGAGCCAGGAGGTCGAAGGTCCACTGTAGCATCCCCATCATGGAGGCATTCATCTCCAATGACTGCCGGGTGTACTCAGAAGACGCCTGCGAAAGTATCAGATGCATCAGTATTCTGCGGAATATTAAATAAACTGAAATGAAATAACAGTACAAGATGCGAAATAAAGTAATACATACCGGAGGCAAGTCGGGAACACCGACAAACTCGTGATCAGCCGGCGGAGGAGCAAAGGGGATCTGGTAGGGTCGCCCCACCCTGCCCTCTGAAAGTCAGTGAAGCGGGCAGAGCAGGCCAACCGGTCCCCCGTCCTCGCTGAACTCCGCCCCTGCCACGGACTCGAGCTCTCCTCAACACTCCCTCTCCAGCCCCTGCTCCCGCTCCAGCCGCTGGCGCCGCAGGTCTCTCTCTCTCTGCTCGGCGGCCGCCGCTTAGAGGTCGCATGATGAAGGTCCGGACGTACTCCAAGTAATCGCCCTCGCCTCTGAAGCCGTCTGCCTCCCAGCCAATGGTGTAGTCCGCCATCTGCTCGGCGGTGAATCTCTCGGTATCCCTCATATGCTCAGGAGGGTGGCACCGGGGACTATCTGCTCCGGTAAGCCCAGGGTCTGACGTAGGAAACGCTCGCCCAGGTACCAAGCCCGACAGACCGGGCCCTCCAGCAGAATCCGGAAATGCGAGGTCTCATCGGCACCGGCAAACCAATCCCACATCACGGCTGGCAAAGGGAGCCCAAGGCTGCCAGGTGATCTGAAAATGAAATGCAGTTTGTTATCTACTGTTATTGAAACATGCAGTGGAAAGACGAAGCTTAAATGAACTGCAAGTAAAACATACCTCTGCGGGGGTGATGGTATCGAAGTAGCGGCGGAAGAAGCTAAATGTCTCTCGGGGCCTCCGCACGCACCTCCCGTCGAAGCGGCGCGAGAACGGGACGACAAGAGGGGTCTCTGCGTCGGGTACGGGAGCAAGCCTAGGAAAGTAGGCATAAACCCACAACTGCAAGGTAAATACCAGTGCATTTTATCAGATGAAGCAGAATATAGAATAAAAGCAGAAATAGCAGAGCCATATGTTGTGCAGAGTGTACAGTGTGAGCAGTGTACAGTCAGTGTAAAGCAGAGTATGTGTGTGCCGTGTGTACAGTATACAACAAGTGTAAAATAGAGTGTACAGTGTGAGTAGTGTACAGTCAGTGTAAAGCAGAGTATGTGTGTGCCGTGTGTACAGTATACAACAAGTATAAAGCAGACTACAGTGTGTGCAGTGTGCAGAGTACAGAAAATATAGAACAGAAATGAAAAGCAGAGAAAGAAATGTACCTCCCAAACACGCCAGTAGCCCCCGAGCAACTGTCCGCTGCCGCGGGAAGCTGAGCTCATATATTCGTAGAGAGTGGCTAGAGCGGCGCCACCCCAGTCGTAATGTAAGATATGCCTGACGTCCACCAGTGCGCTGAGCAGGCAGAGAGGCACGGTGTTCGCCCGGTCGGCAAAAATGGTCGTCCCAAACAGGAACATGAGAAAGCCGCGTGCGTATCTCTCCTCGGCCTCCTGAGTCATCGGGGCTGCCTCAACAAGGGTGGGCTGGACCCTGAACTGCACCTCGAACCAGGAATATCGGACGAAATCGGGACGCGCCAGAGGCGGCAGCTCGCCGAGCAAGTAGATCTGAGCGGCCTCCCACTCATCCATATCAGTATCGAAGGGGATCGGATCACCCCCTACCCCGATGCCTGTGAGCATCGAGAAATCATAAGGGGTCATCGTCATGTCCCCCGTCACAGAGAAATGGAATGAATCGGTGGTGTCCCACCCACCTCTCCACCAGAGCCGCAAGGAGAGGTTTGCATGTAGTGAGCCTGGAGAGTCCTCTGCAGAATGCGCCAAAGCCGGCCTGGTCCACGATGTGGCGAACTGCATCGGGTAGCTCGGCGTACCAATCACGAGCGACAGTGTTCCCATACCCGCGGATGGTATGGGAATCTCCCTGTTTTCAAACAAGTAGTTGCGAAGCAATATAAAATGTACAGTTTTGAAGAAACAGTCAAAATCAGTGCAAATTTGGCATGCGTTGCGTATTTTCAAGTTCGAATAGATACCGAGTGCTGGTGTGCTTATAGTGAACTACAACGCGTGATGCGTCAGCGTGTTTGAGTGGTTCAGTGCAAATGTGGCATGCATGCATATTTTCAGATTCAAACAGGTATCGGGTGTCGGTGTTTGCAGTGAAATACGGTGTGTGCCGTGCGTTGAGTGGTTCAAGGCTAGCGCAGTGTGCGTGCATGTGTCGGTCTTAAACAGATATCAGTTGCAAAGTGTGTCTGCGATCAACTACAATATACAGTGTATCAGTGTATCTGAACTAAGCAGTTAAAGACTGTAATCAGCTATGGCAGTTGAAAGTTAAAAGTTCTACATTGCAAAAGGTAAAACAGAGAAAAAATGTTACCTCGGAAGCGTCGAAGGATAAGTGAGAGGCAGGCTCACGTAGCAGAAGCTCTGGGTCCAGCGCCCTGTCAAAACTCCTGAACTGGCGTAGTCCGTCGGGGGGCAGAACATGAATCGCCGGCTGGTAGGTCGCCGGGTCGAACGGGCGCTCGCTCAAAGGTAGGAGCTCGACCCCGGGATCCATCTCGTGATCCGAGAGAGTCCCACCGCGTGGGAATATCGTCGGCCATATCAAGAATGATGAGAGAATAGCCGGAGGAAGGAAAATCCGGCTGGAATATGGAAAGTCAACCGAAAAGTCAACCCCCCGAAGGGTGGAAAATGGCCGGAAAAGTTGGGATGTGACAAAGGCACGGAAATCAAGAGGAAAGTGAGGGGAACAAACCCTAAAAAGGTGGAAATGGCAAAAAGAGGTACCGAAACAAAGATTTGTTCGGATGAAAACGTCCGAAACGCGAAGGGAAATCGCGAATCCGACGACGAAACGGGCTTGGAACGCGAAGAAAACGAGGGAAATGAGGAAGGAAAAGGCTCTAGAGAGAGAGATGAATGTTTTTCGGCGAAGGGGAAGTGACAAAATAGGGTTTGGAACCCTATTTTAAAAAGACCCATGGTGAAATGTCGAATCTGCCCCGACTCAGGCACTTTTGGCCGGTCAGCAATATTTTGTGCCGGTCGGCAGAATATTGTGCCGATGAAACTATTTTGCAGCCGGTGGATAGCCGGTGGCTTCCCCTTCCGGCCGGTGGTGTTCCCAAAGCCTTGTTTAGGCCATATGAGTAGTTTTTTTTGGTCTTCATAGCTCAAGAAAGTGCAAGAAAGTGTATCTCCGACGCTCAACCGGCCTCCGTTTTGACCTCGGACCGCGTCTTCTGTGCGTGACACTCAAATTCATGCAATGATGTATCCTTCTGTATCCTTTTGCCTTTTGCAAGATTCAAAAGTTGCCCTATGTGCGTTGCACGCGTTCATCGCACTATTTCGGTGCATTGCATCGCGCCGTCATGCGCCTCACAGTTGCATTGTTATGCACGTACTACACGCGTTGTAACACGCACCCCTTGCATTGTCATGCGCATCTCTCATGAATTGTCATTGCATTTTTATTACAAGCATTGTCATGCATTTCAATACATACATCGCCTCGCGCATCATTCGTGTTGTCGTGCATTCCCTTACCATGCATTGTCATGCTCTCCAAAACACGTGCGTTGTTACGCGTTTAAGTCCATTTGCATTGTCATGCATTTCAAAAGGAAAACATGCGTTGTCACGCATTCGAATTCATTCACATTATCATGCATTTCATTTTACATCCTTTGAGGTACGCGTGCCTCAAATCCTTGAGGCATGCGTGTTTCATTTGCATCATTTTACATTCCTTTGAGGCACGCGTGTCTCATGTGCATTGTCTTGCACCTTTGAGGCATGCGTGTCTCATTTACATATCGTTTTACATTCCTTCATGGCATGCGTGTCTCACTTGCATTGGCACGCGTGTCTTATCTACATTGGCATGCGTGTCACACTTGCATTGGCACGCGTGTCTTATCACATTTCCATTGGCATGCATGTCTCACTTGCATTGCGCATCGTTTTGCACCACGGTCTAGGAGACCTTAAATCCTTGGAGGGGTGCGAAACCTTTACTGCAATGACATGCATCGCATTGTAAATACCGCAATGTCATGCATCGCATTGTAAATACCGCAATGTCCATGCATCATTGTAAATACCACATTGTCATGCATCGCATTGTACGGTCTAGGAGACCTTAAATCCTTGGAGGGTGCGAAACCTTTACTGCAATGTCATGCATTGCATTGTAAATACTGCATTGTCATGCATTGCATTGTAAATACCGCAATGTCATGCATCATTGTAAATACCTCATTGTCATGCATCGCATTGTACGGTCTAGGAGAACTTAAATCCTTGGAGGGTGCGAAACCTTTACTGCAATGTCATGCATTGCATTGTAAATACTGCATTGTCATGCATTGCATTGTAAATACCGCATTGTCATGCATCGCATTGTACGGTCTAGGAGACCTTAAATCCTTGGAGGGTGCGAAACCTTTACTGCAATGTCATGCATTGCATTGTAAATACTGCATTGTCATGCATCGCATTGTAAATACCGCAATGTCATGCATCATTGTAAATACCGCATTGTCATGCATCGCATTGTACGGTCTAGGAGACCTTAAATCCTTGGAGGGTGCGAAACCTTTACTGCAATGTCATGCATTGCATTGTAAATACTGCATTGTCATGCATTGCATTGTAAATACCGCGTTGTCATGCATCATCGTAGGTAGTGCATATGTCATGCATTTCAAAAAAAAAAAAACAACAAAAACAACATGCATCATTGTAGATATTGCATATGTCATGCATTTCATCGTAATATAGTGCATTGTCATGCATTTCCACTGTAAATATTGCATTTACATTCCATTGCATTTTCCCCAGCAGATCGCATCATTTGCATTGTCATGCATCATTGTATCCATTTCCATTGCATTGCATATTTGTAGATATCGCATCGTAGTTTGCATGCATCCATTGCATCATCTTCCATCTATGGCTCGCGCCTTCCCAGGTTAAGCTTGGTCTGGTATGTGCCCTTACTTTTCACGTTAAAGCACAGTTCTGCATGTGTACGCGCCTATTCCACGTTGGTATGTTGGTTTGAGGGTTGCGGCACCCTTTCTGTGTTAGACATGGCTAGTTTGTGTACATGCCTTTCCTAGGCAAGATTTGGTTTGGCCCGCGTGCCATATCCATTGTGAATATTGCATTGTAGTTGCATGCATCCATGCATCATTGTATCCATTCCCATTGCATATTTGTAAATATTGCATTATAGTTTGTATGCATTTACTGCATCACCCTCCATCTATGGCTTGCGCCTTTCCTTGTTGAGCTTGGTCTGGTATGTGCTCTTACTTTTCACGTCAAAACACAGTTCTGCATGTGTACGCGCCTATTCCACGCTGGTATGTTGGTTTGAGGGTTGCGGCATCTTTTCTGCGTTAGACATGGCTTGTATGCGTACATGCCTTTCCTAGGCAAGATACGGTTTTGGTTGCACGCCATATCCATTGTAGATATTACATTGTAGTGTAATTGTTGCATCCGGTGTTAGGATCAATATTCTTTCCCCAGTGGGTTGTCACCCCACTTATGTCATTCCACCCAATATTCGTTCTTGTGTCCGTCTACATTACTCATAGTTCTGCATGTGTACGCGCCTATTCCACGCTGGTATGTTGGTTTGAGGGTTGCGGCACCTTTTCTATGGTAGACGGACTTGTTACTTCCATCAATCTATTTGACATTTGTGTGGTTTCGAACCGCTCATGATTGAATCATGATTCGATTGCATTGCATATCATTTGTATTGTTTATACGTAGTTTTGTATATAGTGCATATCATTTTGCATTCATCATTGCATTGTCATGCATGTTGCTAACAACATTGTACCTGTTAAGTTTGTTTTCTTTATAGGCACGATATTGTATGTACGGTTCATTTGAGGCCGGTGCAACCGGACGAACCGGACATGTATTGTATCCTCCGTGTGAGACGTATCAAGAATTGCATAATTCTCTTACATCCTTTCTGCATTGTAGTATAGTTTGGTGTATGCTAGCTTAAAACTGTTGCATGTGTGCTTCGTTACAGCTTTTCTTTGCATGATCATAAGTTATGCTCGGCTTCGTGCATTGTCTTGCATTTTGCCCCTGCCTTCGGGCGCATACCTTGTTTGTCTTGCATGTTTGTCCAAGTCTTCAGCCTTGTCAAAAATGGGTCGTCTTTGGGCTTTGACATTCACTCCCGTCATTGTTATGACTTTCGAGTTCTGTCAAAGAGGGGCAACTGTAGACACCCCATTTTTGACCGTCCTCAAGACATGGACGTCATCATTTGAACACCCGGTGATTATCCATGTTTGTGTTCGTTTGGAGTTCCCGGAGGTCTCGGCTACGCGCCTTGCCTCAGGATCTCCGAACTCGACCGTTTTGTGTCTGGTTTTGCACCAAACACTTGTGTTTTGCCTTGGAGGGGCAGGGAATGCCTTGTGAGGCATCCCCACACATCACCGGCCATGGCTAGAGGCCAACGGCTGGTATTTTGTTGCCATCGGCAGTGTATATTGCCGGTCGGCACTCTTTTTAGCCGGTCGGCAGTCCATTTTGTCAAAATGACAATTTTGGCCAGCCGACTACTGTTCATCTGCTTTTAGCAGATATTTTGTGCCAGCTGTGATAGCTGGCACCCACCCTATTCCCCTCCATACACGTTTATGGAGGGATTTCCCTCTTGAATGGCTTGTTTTGAAATCCTTACAAGAGGGGATTGCCTATATAGGAGAGCTTCTTCTCTTGACATTGGAGAGACATTTTTAGACAGCTTTTGTAAAGCTTGAGTTCTAGGGTTAGGGTTTGATACATATTCTATCTCTATAAGTGTGTGTTTTGTCCCACTTTTGCTCACAAACACACACTAACACACCATCTCTTGGACTTGAGACCCTTGGAGGGTTGTTTTAGTGTTTTGGAGCTAGATTTAAGCCAAAGAAGGCTGTTGGAGCATTGTTTGTGAAGGAGGACTTCAAGGGTAAGAAACTTCCCTTTTATTCCCCATTTTTGCATTGCTTTTCTACCTATCTTAGAACTGTTTTTGTGCTTAGTGTATAATACAAAAAAGTTCTGTTTTTAAGCCCTCTTGATTGTTTGTTAAGAGTGTTTTGTGGTTTGAAGGTGTTTGACCACCCTTAGGCCTTGAGAGGCCCCATTTTGTGCCATTTTTGGTGAGCTCCGGGACTTTGGTGCTTGGGCCTCCTCACCACTGAAATCTTGAGGGATTTCAGTGGTGAAGATGGTGCCTTGAAGTCTCAAGAAGGAGAGGGTCACCCCCTCTCCTTGTTGTCCTTGAAAAGGACCAATTTTGGCCTCTTAAGGGAGCATTATGTTTAAAGGTTTGTTGATCATGCCATGGTTGTATTTTATGCTTATATTGTCATGATTTAACTTTGTATTAAGTTGGTTTTGGTACACCATGCATGCTTAGCATACCTACCATGTAATGCCATGTTATTGCCTTAATATGCCTTAGGTTGTTAGCCTTCATTCTAGCATGTTTTAGGCTTAACCTTGTGAAGGTTTTGTGTTTATTTTGCCATGTTTAAGGTCTGTCCATTGTTGTTTGGGTCGATCATAGCTTGCATTGCATAGCCCCTTTGCATTTTTGGCTTGTTGGCCTTGAGTGTGTAAGTGTATAGCATGCCATTCTTGCATGGACTTAGTGGGTTGGGATCATTTTTCATGCTATTTCAGTCCCTCTAACATGCCTGTATGCTTGCCTTAAATACCTCTTTGATGTCTTATGAGCTTGTGTTGTATGCCCTATGTTTTGACCATTGTGCATGCCTTTGAATTTGAGCCACTTAGATGCTATCTAAGTAGTCCTTTGGCCTTGTTTTAACATGCTAAAAATCTGTTTTTAGTTGTTTAATGCATTCCATGTTTGCCTTGCTAAGTGTAGTTCAATGCATCATTAGCTTGCTTTGAATTCTTGGCCTTTTTGCATACTTTGCTTGCTTTGTTAGTTGGTTTGGCACCTCCTATAGCATGATTTTCAAAGCTTCATTTGCATGCCATTAGTCCATGTTTGTCCCTTTTAAATGTGTTTAAAAGTTGCTTCATTACGCTTAAGTCTTGAACCATGTATCTATGCATGTTTGCATGAGCATTCGCCTTCATGAACTTAGCATTTTGGCCACTGTTTTGGGCCTATTTAGAGCTGCCTAAATCATGTTTAAGTCCATCTTTTCGTTAGTTTGCATTGCCTCATGCTTGCTTGTATGCTTGCATAAGTACCTTGCCATGCCATGTTGCATCCTTAGCTTGCATGCCTAGGTTGCATTGCATCTTGCATGCATGCTTTGTCCCTTGATTAGTGATAGGGATTGGGCTTTGGTTTGTTTGTTTGCATTGCATTTCATTTGAAATGAAAGATGCACACTTGGCCTCTTGGGCCATCACGCATTCAAATGCGCGATTGGTGGTCCAAGAACCAAGGACCATGCCCCTTTGAGTTGTACACATGATAAGATGCTTGGTTGGTGCATACATGGTTTGGATTGCATTGCCATACAAGGTTCTGCCCTCTGCTGCTGTGAGTTGCAGGTTATGCAGGAACTTTTTGCCGACCGGCAATATTTAGTGTCGACCGGCAATGTATTGGTGGCCGATAGCCTTATTTCCAGCCGATGATCACATGCTGCAGCCGGTGGCCATTCTACTCAGCCGATGGTGATCCCCAGCATCTGAAGAAGCATCTCTGAGACTTTCGCAGTCTTCAGAAGGGCAGAGCAGGGAAAACAGAGGCAGTCTATGCATGGCAATGCAATTCCGAGCAGGACCCGAGCATGCGTTGCATCAGGCTCTCCTCCCGAGGCGGTTTACTGTTTTTCATAGTTTAGTTAGTTGTTAACTAATTAGGCAATTTGTAATATTTAATTAGCTTGCGTAGTTAATTAATTTGTATTATTCTTTTGGTCCCTCCGAGCGAGGGCGAATCTGTAATAAGTGTGGGTGCGTGTGTGTGCATGTCTTCCAATCCCCACTTCTTCCTTCCCTTTTATTTACCTGCTTATGATGGTAGATTAGGGCACGTCTAAATTAGCATACCTTATGCTATGCATGCGTGCATCCATGCATTTGTCTTGCATGCACCAGGCTCGGTATATCATACAAACTGCATTGTATTTTCAATTCCAAATTGAATACGTGATAATTGTAGCATTTCACATGCCATTTTAGGGTTAGCCGAGCCTACTCTAACTGCATCCTTGCATGTGTTGCATTAGCCACTTAACATGAACTAGGACATGCATATTTGCTAACTAGTTTATTGTTTTGGCATGGAGTACAATGTAAGTATTTATGCTTTAGCATCTCGCATGCGTGTGAATGTTAACATGACAGCATGATTACCATGTGGCTAAGTGCTTATATGAGATAAACTGCCTGATTGCCTGTGGGTGAAGGTTGGATTGTTTGAGTTGGAAAAACTCGTTGAAATCCGTGTTTTAGCCTACTTGCGAGTAGCAAATTCCAAAGCATTTTCAAAACAAACGGATATGCGATGCTTGTTTCCAAATTAGGCAATCTAGTCTATACTTGTTTGTTGTGCGCATAACATAGTAAATCTAGGCTAATAACCGGAACAAGAACACATAATATTTTCAAAATTGGATATCATGGTTAGTAGAGGCCGGTCTTCGGACCGGGCGAAAGGGGGTGCTCATAGCTGACCTTCCCCGATCGTACCCAAGCTCCCGAGCCAAGACAACTTTGGTGATGACGGACACGTGGCCTTTGGCACCGAGTCAGG
Organism: Camellia granthamiana; assembly: GCA_036172215.1. Classification (NCBI taxonomy): domain Eukaryota; kingdom Viridiplantae; phylum Streptophyta; class Magnoliopsida; order Ericales; family Theaceae; genus Camellia; species Camellia granthamiana. The sequence continues at coordinate 23,088,156 of CM069910.1, read as the reverse complement.
GTTTCCTAAATTTCCCCATTAAAAAAAAATATTTAGGTGGCGACTCTATATCTGGCAAAGCAGTCCATGTTTGGCACTTCTTTTCAAAATCTGTTTTTTCTCAAAATGATTTGCCAGAGTTGGACTCTTTGGTTCAGATTAAGAACCGCAACAAACAGAAAGGGAGTCCGAACTGTAGCGAAGCCCAAGGGCGCGTCTACAGATACCACCAACTCCTTCCACTTCTCCGTCGCAGGGGACATGACGATGACCCCTTATGATTTCTCGATGCTTACTGGCATCGGGGTAGGGGGTGATCCGATCCCCTTCGATACCGATATGGGTGAGTGGGACGCCGCCCAGCTGTACCTGCTCGACACTCAGCCTCCCCTCGCTCGAGCAGGGTTTGTGAGGTACTCGTGGTTCGAGAGCCACTTCCGGATTTAGCCAGCTTTGGCAGAGGAGGCGCAGATGACCCCAGAGGAGGTGGATCAGTATGCGCGGGGCTTCATCATGTTTTTGCTCGGGACGACCCTTTTCGCCGACCGGGCGAACACTGTGCCTCTTTGCCTGTTGAGCGCACTGGTGGATGTCAGGTGGATCTGCCGCTACGACTGGGGTGGCGCAGGCTTGGCCATTTTATACGGTTACATGAGCTCTTCTTCCCGTCTCAGCGGACAGCTTCTTGGCGGATACTAACGAGCTTGGGAGGTACATCTTCTTCCCCTTTTACATTTCTGTTTTCTGCTTTACATTTTCTGTATTCTGTACACTGCACACACCACGCTCTGCCTCTTACTGACTATATACTGCACATGCGGCACACACATATACTCTGCTTTACACTGACTGTACATTGCACACACACTGTACACTTTACACAATACACTGCACAACACACGGCTCTGCCATTTCTGCCTTATTCTGTATTCTGCTTTATCTGATAGTCATACTGATATCTGTTCTGCAGTTGTGGGTCTACGCCTACTTTCCCAGGCTTGCCCCAGTACCCGATGTGGAGATCCCGCTCGACGTCCCCTTTTCTCATCGCTTTGACATGCGGTGTGTGCGGAGACCCCGGGAGTCTTTCATCTTCTTCCGCCGCTACTTCGACACCATCACCGCCGCGCAGGTATGTTCAACTGTAGAGTTTGCTTAAGCTTCGCATAGCACTGTATTTTTGATAACAGATAGATAACAAACTGCATTTGTACCTGCAGATCACCTGGCAGCCTTGGGCTCCATTGTCGGCCGTGGTGAGAGACCACTATGAGAGTGCTGAGGAGACTGCCCATCTCCGGATTCTGTTGGAGGGCCCGGTCTGTCTGGCTTGGTACCTGGGGGAGCGCTTCTTGCGTCAGACCCTGGGTTTATCGGAGCAGATAGTTCCGGGTCCGCCTCCTACACATATGACGCATACAGAGAGGCTTTCCCTCGCGCACCTGAGAGAGTATACTGTTGGCTGGGGCGCGGAGCGTCACAGAGACGAGGGCGACTATGCCGAGTACGTCCAGACCTACATCATGCGACCCTTGGGCGGTGGTCGCCGAGCTGAGAGGGAGAGGCCAGCAGCGCTGGCAGCTGGAGCAGGAGCGTCGAGGAGGGCTCGAGTCCGTGGCAGGGGCGGAGTTCAGAGAGGGCGGGGGACCGGCTGGCTTGCTCTGCCCACTTCACTGACATGCAGAGGGCAGGGTGGGGCGACCTACCAGATCCCCTTTGCTCCTCCCCTGACTGATCACGAGTTGGTCGGTGTCCCTGACTTGCCTCCGGTATGTATTACTTCATTTCGCATCTTGTACTGTTATTTCATTTCAGTTTATTTGATATTCCGCAAAATACTGATGCATCTGATACTTTTGCAGGCGTCTTCCGAGTACACCCGGCAGTCTCTGGAGCTGAATGCCTCCATGGTGGGGATGCTACAGCGGACCTTCGACCTCCTGGCCCTTTACAGTATTCTAGTATGTTCTTCTGACCGTAGTCTCAAACCGTACATAAACTGATTCGCATAATCTGATGCACGACACAACACTAGATACCCAGCCCCCTGGGCACCTGATACACTGTACTCATACACTGCATTCTGCACTGATACACTGCTCACGGCGTTCACACACTATATTCATACACTGTATTCCGCACTGATACACTGCTCACACTGTACTCATACACTGTATTCTGCACTGATTCACTGCTCACGGCATTCACACACTGTACTCATACACTGTATTCTGTACTGATTCACTGCTCACGGCATACTGATGCATTTGCCTTTTATGTTTTTTCAGCCTCTTTTCCAGATCCCTCCGGTGGGTGGTGCTCCAGCTGGGCCCTCTATTCCTGCTCGAGGAGGGCGTGGAGACACTGGACATCCCCGTGCCAGGGCGGGGCGTGCTCATGTCGGGAGTAGCTCTCGGGCACCCATTCCTGATGATGAGGATGATGAGTCCAAGTCCGAGTCCGAGTCCGAGGCAGAGGCAGAGGCAGAGGCGGGATCATCTGAGGAGGAGACCGGAGACGGTTCAGACTCAGGTTCAGATGATGGTGCTGATGACGATGCTCCTGGACCTTTGTCCAGGAAGAGGGCGAGGACAGATCCCCAGGCCCGAGACTACTGATGACGACCCAGACTTTTGTTGCTTTTCTTCTCTTTTTTGTACTTCTTTTTTTTTCTTTTTCTTCTTTTTTTTTTAGTTGGTAGCCCCAGTATCTTGTACCGCCGCAGGCGGGTTTTTGTTTTCTTCAAAACTTTGTACTTGAACAAGATTATATGAAATGAAACAAACTCTTTTTTGTCTAAAAAAGTGTTATATCTGTACATTCCATACTTTGCACTGCATTGCATCATGCTGCATCATATCACAATGGGATTGATTTGTTGTCTGAAAATCAAATATTTGCATTGTAGTAACCAGGTAATGAACCAGTTAATAGCAAACCACTCATGCAAACCACTATTTAACCTGAACACACAGCCCATACTCTGCTGAGACTTAGTCTGCATACAGCCCACAACACAATACTTGGTTTATTCTGCACACAGCAAACCCTGACCAAATAGCCCCAATCTGACAAGACGGACTACGAAGGTGAAACCGGCTGAAATTGAAGCATACTCAGATGCTCCAAATTTTCCTTTTCTTCTTTTGCTGCGCCTAAATGTAGAGAATGGCACAGCACTCTGAGCATAAGCGATTTTTTGAAATAAAGAAGGGTTTTCCACCGGGGTATCGAGCCTGCAACTGAACACAGCGAGAAAGACTCAAACAAAAGGTACACGACCCAAACACAACGAGACACGCCCGGAAAAGACTCAAGACAAGGATTGCGACAAAACGAAGCGAAAGACACGACTCACGGACGCGTTTACAAGAATGAGAGACCTCAGATCATGAGGAGCCAGTTTCCCCGGGTTTTGTTCCCACCCTTTCTGATTTGTGATTCTCACATCGCTCGGCCCTCCGGCTCGGTTTTTCTCTCAAAACCCTCTTGCTCACTTCTCTCTCCACTTACACCTCTCTATTCTTTATTCTCTCATTTTTCGTCCCTCCCCAGGGCGATTGATGGATGAATAGGAAGTTGCGGGTTCGTGCCCAACACCGTTAGCTCACGGCTATTTCTTCCGGTGGATAGAGTGCCCTTCTGGCAAGTATGTTGACGGTGGGGAAAAGACAGAAGACCTGACTTAATTGCGCCCCTAGTTCGTTACTTTGACCATTTTTTTGTTTTCTTCCTAAAATAGTTTTGACCACAATGAGAGTTAGATTAGCATACTCGCTCAATTTTTGATTTGAAAATCCTGCAAGTCAGGCTGTGTGCACTGAAAATTTTCCCTTTTGGGTCCAAGAAGATGGTCCGGTTTTTGGAAAATGAAATAGTTTTCGAGAAAATAGTCAACTTCAGTAAAAATTTTCAAAAACTATTTTTTGCAAACAGTCAATGCTCAATGAGCACGGAGCTTACTCTCGAGATGCACAACCTCGGATTGGAGGCAATGGAAAATTGCCCCTTGCTTGGAAGGACTGCATGGCAACGGAAAGTTGCCCCTGGTTTGGATGACAACTTGCGGCAACGGAAAGTTGCCCCTTGTCTGGATGGTGCCGCAGCATGCTGTAAACTGTCCGCATTAATGATTGATCACGACCGAGCTCTCAGGCATGGAGAGGACGGGGACGGTCACAACCAATATATGGACATAATCACCTTGAAAGTGTTGGTGATTGGGCTTCAGGATGAAGCTGCCTATGTAATTCCGGTTGTCACAACCGAACTATCGGATTCAGAGGAGGCAAGGATGATCAAAACCATTACATGGACTGGGGCGCTGTGAAAGCGTTGGGGGCTGGACTTCAAGATGAAGTTGCCTACGTATCCCAAACATGGGAATCAAGCCTTACGTAGTTCCGGTTAAGGTACACTCGGGTATTTTAACCTTCACTTTTTAGGCTCTAACTTTTGCCAAGGTGCCCGATGTGGGTTTTCGACCTTGCGAGCTTCTTTTTCTTCTTTCTTTTTTTTTCAATTTTCTTTTTTGCATTTCTTTTTTTTCATTTTTTTGTTCTTTTCTTTGATTTTCTTTTTTTGCATTTTTTTCATTCTTTTCTTTTCTATCTTTTTCTTGCTCTAACTTTTGCCTGGGTCGCCCTTCCAAGTTTTCAGCCCAGCGAGCCTCTCAAAGGGTAAAAGTGTAGCATAGTCCATGCCAAATGGTTTTGAGATCCTGAAGTCATCTGAGTCCAGGAGAATGGCTGTTGTACTGATTTACAGAAGGATCCATCACGGTCACTTCACGAGCCTCTTCCGGTGAGATCTAATCTTCTTGATCTAAGTTTGATGCCTCTTGCTCGAGGGCTACTTCAAATCGGGTCGCACAGGCCTTTCATGGCAGTTGGCTGTTGAATTTTGAATGCTTTGAACGGATTCTAGGTTCGAAACAGATAGATTGAATCTCGAGGCTGAGAGCGATCCTAGGCTGCGCAGTCTCAAGAGCAATTCCACACAGGTCTTCACAGGACTGCGCAAAACATTTTATTTTTGAAAGTTTTTAAGAAAGCGACAAATCGCTTGCGCTGAAGATAGTGTGAAACTAATCTAGATTAAGCCAGGGTCCTTCTCAGTACTCATGCTGACAAGCATGATTTCATTCATTAAAGGCTGAGCATGCCTATCTTTCTCTCAAATATGATCAAGTTTTGCAAAACCCGAGGAATTCCTTCCTCTTCGTTTTTACCACCGCAGTGCTCAAAAAGGGGTTTTGAAAAAACTTAGGTCATTACAATGATGTTCAAGGCACAAGAGAGTAGGTAAAATGTACTGCTGTTCCATTCGCCTCCTCTGGCACAACTAACTCACACTGAAAGCAAGCATGAAAATGAGATAGCCACAGCAGTTTCATTCAGATTTGTTGGTATAACTGGCCCCTCGGCAGAGACAGACTCAAAAACCAAAAACGGGTAATTACAAGACAAAACGGTGTTCGAGGCAACAACCCCGGAATCACCTGGCATTCTATACAAAAAAAGGGGGGGTTGACTTGCTATAACAAGACAGACCCGTAAGCAAAAGGACTGACTCAAGACAATGAGACAAACTCAAAACAAAACAAAAGACTGACTCGACACCCAAGCTAGAATTTACAAAATTAGTGTTCGCAGATGCTCAAAAATGCGTGCCAGACGTCACATCAAAAAATATACCAAGCGCCGCCCGCAGGTGGTTCATTCTCTGATTACATACTCGCAATATCAGTGTCCTCAAAGTCCAACAGCTGCGTAGTAACGGACTTGGCTGAGGTGGGTGGGAGGATAACCTCGTTGTCAATCAAATCCTGTACCTCATGACGGAGGCGGAGGCAATTATCGGTAGCATGACCTGTTTGTTGGTGGTACGCGCAGTACTGAGCAGCATCGTGCGTAGCAAGGAGATTCTTCGGCAGAGGTCGAGGCTCCAAGGGTTTAAGGTGCCCTCTTTCGGCCAGGATCTGAAGTGCCTTGGACAATGGCATATAAAGAGCATGGAAGACCCTGCGCCCTCGGGGCAGGTACTTTGAAGGTTGAGCACTCTTGCTAGACGCACTAGCGAAAGGGTCGGCAGGCGCCACCTTGGCTTTCTGATCCTTTCCCGGTGCAGGGTTGGGAATGGAAGGAACTGTTCTGGCATGACGGGGTCTATCCCGGTTTTCTGACTGACTTGACCTACCCTCAGGTGGAGTGGGGAAAGCATTCTCCACAGCTTTTGTCACAACTGCAGATATCTGTTGCTTGTTCATCCCCGCGGCTTTCAAAGCCTCGACTGCCCACAGCAGTTGTTCACTAGGATCGGCATCTGCCTTCACTTTGTCTTTTCCTCTGGCCTCAGCCTGATCGAGGGTTTGGGTTGATGTTGATATGTCATTACCATAGCTGGAGGCCATCTCCGGTTGGCTAAGTTCAATCACAATTCGCCCCAACAGCGGGGGCTCATGGGGTACAAAACTCCCGGCATATGGTGCGGCTGGAGGTGAAGCTGACATTCCGTAGGCGAGGTCCGCCACAGACCTCTGGAGATCACCTATCATCCTCATTAGTTCAAATGTAGTAGGCTCGCGAGCCTGGTATAGCTGGGGGGCCCAGACCGGGTGCGCAACAGGCGACCTGGGTGGATGTGGCATATCAATATTGGTCTCACTTTGCAGAGTGATCCCTTGATCTAATGCAGCTGTCATAACCACGATCTTTTCCGAATTCTGCGTCATCATAAGTCCTGCCTCAGCAAGGGGGAACACTAGCTATTCTGTACCAGCTGTCTGAACTGAAAGAGACAACAAACAGCATTTCAGCCCAAATGGATCAAACACGGATGTAGCTGAACAACTGTACTCTACTGCTGATCACTGTTCCCCAGAAATCACTGTCCCAAAACACTGAATCAGATACCCGCAGATATAACCGGTTCTCACAAATACTGATACTGGTGCCCTCAGGCCTGATACTCAAACTCGCAAACTGATATGTGCGTTCCCTGTAGAGATACACTCTAAAAGCACATAGCAAATAAATGAGAGCCAATACACCCATATGTTGGGGTAGGGTTTCCCTGTCCTATTTTGTCAGGAGCTAGGGTTTCACTACGCACGCAGCGGTTTCAAACAACCTAACATCGGGTAAGCAACCTGTCCTAGTTTGGAATGGTCACTATGGATTCTGAATATGCACTAGGTCGAATGGTCAAAAGGGTGCCCCGGTAAAACCGGGGTTTGTGTTCCCATACTGGCAGAGCCCGTAACCGGTCAACCTTATGGTCATGCCTTGACAAGACAAGCCTCCGGCAAGCCGTTCAGGAATAGCAGATGGCCAACACGGTGTCCTAGGCGCACCAATGCATATGCAATGCAAAGAAACACATAAGTGTAGTCAAAACAGGATATCACGAGTTTGAGTCAAGCTCTCTAAAATCCCCAGCAGAGTCGCCAAAAACTGTAACACGCCCGCGAGGGACCCCGCGCTACACGCTACAGTTCGGACTCGATTTTGTTTGCGGTTCTAAATCTGAACCAAAGAGTGCAAATCCGGCAAATCATTTTGAGAAAAACAAATTTTAGAAAAGAAGTGCCAAACATGGACTGCTTTGCCAAATACAGAGTCGCCACCTAAATATTTTTTAAATGGGGAAATTTAGGAAACCCTGACTCGGTGCCAAAGGCCACGTGTCCGTCATCACCAAAGTTGCCTCGGCTCGGGAACTTGGGTACGATTGGGGAAGGTCAGCTATGAGCACCCCCTCTCGCCCGGTCCGAAGACCGGCCTCTACTAACCATGATATCAATTTTGAAAACGTTATGTGTTCTTATTCCGGTTATTAGCCTAGAATTACTATGTTATGCGCACAGCAAACAAGTATAGACTAGATTGCCTAATTTGGAAATAAGCATTGCATATCCGTTTGTCTTGAAAAACACTTTGGAATTTGCTACTCGCAAGTAGGCTAAAATACGGATTTCAACGAGTTTTTCCGACTCAGACAATCCAACCTTCACCCACAGGCATTCAAACAGTTTATCTCACATAAGCAATTAGCCACATGGTAAGCATGCTGTCATGATAGCACTCACACGCATGCGGTATGCTAAAGCATGAAAATACTTACATCGTACTCCGTGCCAAAACAATAAACTAGTTAGCAAACATGCATGGTCCTAGTTCATGTTAAGTTTGACTAATGCAACACATACAGGATGCAATTAGAGTAGGCTCGGCTAACTTAAACATGGCATGTGAAATGCGATCAATTGATGCATGTATTCAAGTTAGATTTGAAATACCAATGCAGTTAGTGTGATGCGCCGAGCCCGGTGCATGTAAGACAAATGTATGGATGCACGCATGCAGTCATACTGTATGCTAATTTAAACATGCCCTGATCTACCATCATAAGCGGGTAAATAAAAGGGAAGAAAGAAGTGGGGATTGGAAGACATGCACACACACGCACCCATACTTATTACAGATTCGCCCTCGCCCGGAGGGACCAAATAAATATTACAGATAATTAACCTACAAGCTAATTAAATATTACAGGCCATCTAATTAGCTAAGCAAATTAACTAATCTAGGGAAAATAGTAAACCACCTCGGGAGGAGAGCCTGATGCAATGCATGCTCGGTCTTGCTCGGAAATGCACTGCCATGCGCAAGCTGCCTCTGTTTTCCCTCTTGTATTCCTTCGAAGGCTTCCAAAGCCTCAGGGTTGCCTCTCTGAGCACTGTGCAGTACCACCGGCTGGGGAGAATGGCCACCGGCCGTAGGAGATGTTCGTCGGCTGAGAATGAATCCATCGGCCACCAATTGTTTGCCGGTCGGCACTCTGTGCAGTCGATCGGCAAAAAGTTCCTGCAGAACCTGTTTGATAGCAGCAGAGGACAGAGCTTTGCATGGCAATGCAATTCAAGCCATATATGCACCAATCATGTCCCTTATCATGTTAGTGACTCAAAGGGACATGCTCCTTGGTTCTCGGACCATCAATCGCGCATTTCCATGCGTGATGGCCCAAGGGACCAAGTGTGCACATTTTGATGTCAAATGCAATGCAAACCAACAAACCAAAGGGGCCCAATTCCTATCACTAGATCAAGGAACAACGCATGCATGCATGATGCAATGCAACCTAGGCATATGAACTAGCATGCAACATGGACAATGCAATGTATACATGCAAGCATGCAAGCAAACGTGCAAGGTAAGTATGCAAACAAGCATAGGATGGACTTAAACATGATTTAGGCAGCCTTAAATAGACCTAAAACAGTGGCCAAGATGCTGTGAAGTGAGGACTAAACACACATACACACATGCACATGTTAAAGGGCTAACACTCAAGCACAAAAGAGGCAACTCTCAAGCACACTTGAAAGAGACATAACATGGACTAATGGCATGCGAGGTAAGCATTTAAAATCATGTTACAAAAGGTGCTAAGCCAATTAAACAAGATAAACAAGGCATGTAAACAAAGCCAAAAACCCAAGACAAGCCAAGAGGCTTAAACCGAGACTAAGTCCACCAAGCCTCACAAGGCTAAGAGGACTTAAAACAAGTCTAAGGCAGGCCTAGACAACACCCAAGGGACACCTAGATGACATCTAAGTGGCTCAAATTCAAAGGGTATGCACAATGGCCAAAACATGGAGCACGCAAGACAAGCTTTCAAAGCTTCAAAGAGGCATCCAAGGCAAGCATACAAGCATGTTAAAGGGACTAAAATAACATGGCAAATGGTCCCAACCCACTAAATTAAGGCAAGGATGCATGCTATACATTCACACACTTAAGGCCAACAAACCAAAACTGCAAAGGGGCTATACTAAGCATGCCAAAGTCGACCCAAACAACTAAGGATAGACCTTAAACATAGCAAAATAAGCACAAAAGCTTCACAAAGCCAAGCCTAAAACATGCTAGAACAATGGTTTACAACCTAAGGCATGTTAAGGCAACAAAATGGCATTACAAGGCATGTATGCTAAGCAAGCATGGTGTACCAAAACCAACATACAACAATGCTATTTCATGGCAAAATAAGCATAAATAACAGCCAATGCATGGTCCACATGAGGCTTAGCTAGGTGCTCATTAAAGAGGCAAAAATGGCCCTTTTCAAGGACAATAAGGAGAGGGGGTGGCCCTCTCCTTCTTGGGACTTCAAGGCACCATCTTTACCACTGAAATCCCTCAAGATTTCAGTGGTGAGGAGGCCCAAACACCAAAGTCCCGGAGCTCACTCAAAATAGCACAAAATGGAGCCCCTCAAGGCTTAAGAGGGGTCAAACACCTCCAAACCACAAAACACTCTAAACAAACTATTTAGAGGGCCCAAAAAAAGAACTTTTTTATATTATACACTAAGCTCAAAAACAGTTCAAAGATAGGTAAAAATAGTATGCAAGAATGGGGTAAAAAGGAGCAAGTTTCTTACCCTTGTAGAACCTCTTCAACAATGGTGGATCAGCTGCTCCCTTGAGCTTAAAACCACCCAAGAACCTCAAGAACAGACCTCTGGTCCTTCAAAAACTAAGAAAAGGTGTAACACTATGTGTTTGTGTGCAATAGTGAGCCTAAACATACACAAATACAAGAGAATGAGAGATATAGATATAAGATAGATACAAAATCCTAAACCTAGAACCAAAGCTCCCTCTGAACTTTTCTAACCAATCTCCAACCCTAAAGCCAAGAGAGGAGGGCTCCTCTTATAGAGAAGCCAATCTTGTAAAGCTTACTCAAGAAGCTAACAAGGAAGGCCATCCCTCCATACACGTGTATGGAGGGGAACAAAATGCCATACAGCTGTATTAAAATATCTGCAAAAGCAGATGAACAGTAGTCGGCTGCTCAAAATTGCCATTTTGACAAAATGGACTGCCGACCGGCAACAAAGAATGCCGACCGGCAATATACATTGCCGATAGCAACAAAACATCAGCCGGTGGCCTCTAGCCATGGCCGGTGATGTGTGAGGATGCCTCACAAGGCATTTTCTGCCCCTCCAAGGCAAAACACAAGTGTTTGGTGCAAAACCAGACACTAAACAGTCGAGTTCGGAGATCCTGGGGCAAGGCGCGTAGCCGAGACCTTTGGGAACTCCAAACGAACACAAACATGGATGATCACCGGGTGTTCAAATGGTGACGTCCAAGTCTTGAGGACGGTAAAAAATGGGGTGTCTACACACAGCTCCATGGACATTACATATTTTTTATATTTTTCTTCCATAGCCCTTTATTATATATTATTCTGTTAAGAGGCCTTTGGTAATCCAAGGATTACTGGTCGGTTACGACGTTAAACCCATAGAGGCAGGTTCGGGTCGTGACAGAAGCTCTTCTATGTGTTCCTGGAGATAAGCCCTGGAACATCCTTATGTAAGTGAAATGAAAGGCCCATTTTCGGAAGTTGTCTGTTGATGTAACAGTCGCTATCAGGGAGAATGGTTTGGGCCACTGAGGCCAACTCGAATAACAGTTTCTCAACCTCGGGCACCGGGTCTAACCCAACTATAACTACAACCGCACTATCACTAATTAGGGCCTGGCCCACAAGGTTGTCGAGATGGGTGCCACTAGGCCCATGAAAGGTGGTTACAGTGATCTCAGAGCACACGACCAAGACCCGAGCACCTCAGCGAGGTCATCAGCTAGGCAAAGCACCATGCCACCGGCATAGCAACCTTGTTGGTACATCATGAGCCGCTTGACCGATAGGCTAAGACCAAGGAGATTGGTGAGCTGGTAGTCAGCATTGGGCATGTCAACAACACTGGTGGTGCAAAAGACCAAGTGGGTAATTTTGCACTTTAGTTGATCACATTCTTTGATTGCCTTAGTTGCAACCTCTTTTTCTAGCTTTGGTACTTCAACCACAGCCATGTCCTGCCTAACATCAAGTGAAGGTGCCATGTACTCACACACTTGAGGATTTTCTTTCAAAATTTCCTCAGTCAACTATGTGTAACGCTTCTTAATCATAGATTTGTCATATGTTATAATGGAAAATTAACATAGAAAACCAATCATTGGACTGTTAGTTGGCAATTGTCTCAACTATAGATTGTTTGTGACATTTTTAGAGTCCTAGTGAAATTATTTTGTCCCTAGGAATGTAAAAAGAAATTCGAAAAAAAATCCTATTAATATACAGTAAAGTATTGACATATACAAGGTTATATTTGGAAGAACATGCATGAGCTGCATGATTTAGAACATCTTTAATCAATTAATTCCTTCCTAGATGTTCTCTTAAATTATAACCACCATTCAATTACAGACCAAGAGATGATTTAGGACATGCAAATAAAATAAATAAATGCTCTTGAACTTTTCTGTGAGCTTGGTCTTATACTCATTGTTCCTAATCTGAAAGTAGTAATCAGGGTACATACTCTGATCAATGCAGTTTGGTGGAGTGAAGGTTCCCATTGCCATAACTGTCGTCGTGCCCTTAGCCTGCTTATGCCCTTTGAATGTCGACGACGGTAACCATTTTTGCTAGCAAAAAATTTAGGATGGTGGTTGGAGCTTATGTGGTATGTTATGTGCCAGCAAGGACCACTAAGTAGTAGTAGTAGATACGTGAGCTTGTAACAAAATTATGTATAGGCCCCTTTATAGAAAAACAAAATCAAAAAGCGACTACACTATCAAATCAATAACGTGTATTTAAAAAAATTATTGTGAACTTATAGTATGAATAAATCTTACCATTTGATGAGAAATATTTACAAATGTTTAATTATTATTTTTATAAAATTTGTAGACCCTCTCTTATATAAATCAACCATTTTGAATGTGAGGTGTTTGAGAGGATCTATCACTGACCCAAAAACAACGAAAATGTAAACGACATTTTTTTGTTTTTTTGGAAAATTGATCGGTAAGTGGGATAGATTGAAATAATTATAGAACATGTAAGAATTTTTATTTGTGTAAGTCTAACACATAAAAAAAATTACACCAAATATTTAAAAAAAAAAATTATACCATATAGTAATTCATAAAAGACTTGTACCACTATAAAAACGAAATTATTTTTTCATTTTCTAATTGAAATGCATTTTTTTCATTTTCAGCTAGGCTTCCCTTCGATCCATAACCTAGATGGGAGGGTGTTGTCTAGACCTGTGAAACTCACCACAAGTCTCATTTCAATAATTTGAACCGTTTATTTTGTAATGTCTTATTATTCACACACAAAAATTTAGTCGATTCAGTAATTGTAAGCAATTCAATTTGAATAAATTACGATTATAAGATTGACTTATTTCTTTTTATTTTGTATACAAAGGACCCAATAAGTAAATGATTTGAATTATCAAAATGTGATTTATGTTGAACTCCACAAATTCAAACAATATCCTCCAGTCAAAGCATGTAAGTCAATTCCTTTCATTTTTTATTTTATTTTTTTGCTAGTGTTATTGCCACAAACTGAATGGTTGCTTCAAATTCAGAATTTTAATTTAAAATTTTACTCAAAATTATCAATATATAATCCAAATTCAGAATGCATGAATTCAATCTTAACTATACACATTGTGGGTGTTGATTTTTGACCACATAACAAAACGGGGAACTTAGCTAGAGAGGATCGGCAAAATAGATTAAGCCCAACAACCTGCAACAAGAAGATGAGAATCCAGTGGTGGTTTGTCCACCCGGGAGCACTTCGATGATTAAGTCAGTTATTAGTATCTTTCAAAGATAGCAAATTGTGGTTAAACTCACAAGAAAGAACTTACTTTCTACCCACGAGGGTGCCTTACTTTTATAACCAGCAGTGACTTAATCCCTTTAGAAGCCTAACTTCAATGGACTCAGGCTCAATGTTCATCCTGGACCCTCATCTAGATAGAGACAAACTCTTCTTGAGCCTTATCTGTATCCAGACTGAGATCCTCCTATGTTCCAGCACTTTTGTCCCTTATCTACTTATCTTGGATTCCGGTATCTTCGCAGATAACCTCGGCTTAGCTGAGATCATCTCGGCAATGTGACCAAGCCAATTGACACCTCGGCTGATACTTCGGCATCACCTTAACTACGTGCTGTCATTCACAAAATACTTCCCCACAACTACCCCTTAGGTTCTATTACCTTGGCAACCTGAGGTGATGGAACCTACATCGTTTGTCCACATTTCATGTCGGTTAAAAATTAATTTTTTGTTTTGACTGAGATCATGACTTGTCGGCTTCATACAACCAGGTCTATGTTGTCCTTTTTACCAAGGATCAAGAACCAAGAATCAAGTTCTTTAAGCATCTCAACCAAGATTACTTCTCTAGTCGAGGTTATGGCCTCACTACTTCAAAAATTTCAAGAGTTCTAACTACGCGTGAGCTGTTATGCACAGTTTTTCCAACCGTTTCATACACGTGCCATATTCCTATTGGCTCGTACCTGGCACGCGCTATCAAGTCATGTTGACTCTGCTCATGCTGCTTGATAGGCACGTCATCCAAGGCACTTCATTTCATTTTTGCTGCCTTTTCAGTTTTTAACAAAACTCCTTTTCTCTCTCTCATTGCCTCTTCACTTTTCATTTTCGCATTTCCTCCTTCTGCTCAGATTTTCTCTCTCTAAAATCCGCCATTTTCATACCTTCAAAGCTCTGCAATTGCTCTGCTTGCCTCATTCGGCGATTCACACACCGTCGTCATTCTGCCTTTTGACTGACTCTAGCGAATCTCACTCCAGCGTCCTCGTTCTCGACCCTATTTTCAGTAAGTTCACAATTTCTCTCTTTAATTTCAGGCTTCCACTATTCTCTTAATATGTTTTTTCTTTGAATCTGCCATATGTTTATATTGTATCTATTGCCATTGAATCTGTATTCGTAGTTATATTCTATATTTCTTCATTTATTTCCTGATTTTGGTTGCCATTCTCCATATTGCAAATCAACCTTGTTCTTGAATCTGTTCCATGCGTCAAGGTTTCATCATTGTGTTTCTAGAATGCCCATTTGTCTTGCTTGTTTATGAATTTGTAACTTTCCATATTTCTTGAATGCTGCTTTCTTGATTCTGAATCATGTTCCTCTTTGTTTTCTTGGCCTATTTTTTGGATTCTTGTCCTTGCACTTTTGTTTCTATAGTTTTAGGTTTGGGATTTTCTTTAGAACCCATATCCTTTAGGAAAACTGAGACAAATTTCCTTTTAGATCTTCAAAAAATCCTCACGTTAGTGCTTTCCGGGGTTTAGCCGAGGTCTCTGAACCCTTACCAAGCCTATTATCAAAAATCTGCTATTGAACCCACTTTAGCCGAGATAATGGATATGTTCAGGTGAAGAATAGACACCCCTTTCAAACCAGAACACTTTAGGCAAGAGTTTTCCATTCAAATCAACGTTTAACTTCGGTTGGCTGGAGAGGATGACTCTATCATGCCTGGGAAGGACTACACACCCTTTCTCGTAGTCTCCATTATCGAGGGTGGAGTCAGGTTTCCTCTAGACATCCTCTTTAGGGAAGTCCTCCATTACTACAAGCTCAATCCCATGCAATTGATCGTAAACTCCTTTAAGATCATCAACTGCATAGTCGAGTTGGCACGCTGACAGAATGCTAGAATTACCCTATCCGACATTAAGTACTACTATACTATGTGTGACCTCAAGACCAACACCTACCTCAAGCCGAGATCTATGCAGTACAAGTTGATAGCCGACATTCTAGACTTCAATAAGGGGGCGGCAGACAACTACCTAATTATCTCGGGCAATTGGGAGTTTACGCTAGACGATGAGCTTCACATTTTTCCATTGCGCCGTGAAGTTTTTAGGGATGACAAGGGTAAGGATTTAGTTCCCCCCCTCCCTGAAATCCCTTCTTTACTGTCTTATTTAACAATCTCTTTGTTTTTTTGTTCTAATGTTCTCCTTTTTGCCTTTGCAGCTCTCTCTCAGCCAGAAAAGAACTTCTGCCAGTCTTACGTGCCGAGCAAAGACTTGGTCCAACTTCTCAGCTTGCCAGTTGAACTTCGTAAGGCTCCAATCCTTCTCAACTACATCCCAACTTACCGAAGCCCTCTGCCCGATGTTTCCCACAAAAGCAAGTTTCCTCTGTTTGCCATAACTCCACAAGCCACTTCATCACCAAGGTCAGATTAGGCCTCCACATTCGATCTAACAGAGCAGCCATCCACTTCTACTCCCCAGTTGATTTCTTCATCACAACGCTAGCACCAATGCCAAGCTCCTCCTAACGCTCCAGCCTTACGAACTCGTAATCGCAAACGCTGAAGTTCAGTCTCCTCAGCCATGGACCCTTTTAACCCTTATTTTGCCCTACCAGCGATTCATTTCGGCACTCGAGTAACTGTTGTCGCTACAACCGAGGAGATGGGCCAACAAAAGGTTGTTACCGATGACCTTTTTGCCGATATTCCTGGCGTGATCACTATCCAGTCTTCTTCCCAATCCCAACCAAGGCAGAAACCAAAAAGAGTAAAAAAGGTCAAAGCCAAGGCCACCATCACCCAGGTCCCTGTAGACACCCCATTTTTGACCGTCCTCAAGACTTGGACGTTACCGTTTGAACACTCGGTGATCATCCATGTTCGTGTTCGTTTTGAGTTCTTGGAGGCCTCGGCTACGTGTCTTGCCTTAGGAACTCTCAACTTGTTTGTTTTGTGTTTGGTTTTGCACCAAACACTTGTTGTTTTGCTTCTGAGGGTGGGAAATAGCTTGTCGACCATCCCCACACCTCACCGGCCATGTTTTCTTGCCACCGGCCATTAGTGATGGCCGGTCGGCACTCTTGGTGGTCGGCCGACCACCTTTGTTGGTCAAATGGCCATTTTTGTTGGTCGACCACTGTTCATCTACTTTTGGCAAATATTTTGTGCCAGCTGGCATAGCTGGCACCCACTTTGCACCCCCTTCATACACGTGAATGGAGGGATTTCCCTCTTGCTTAGCTTGTTTTGTAAGCTTTGCAAGAGTTGGAATTCTATAAGGGGAGGGCTTCTCCTCTCTCCTCAAGGGTTCCAAGAAAATTCCAGAGGTCTGGATTAGGGTTAGAAATAGTGTATCTATCTATCTCTATATCTCCCTCTCTTTTTGCCTTTGTGTGTGTTTAACTATGTTTTGTTCTTACTTTTGTGCATAAACACCTAATATCACACCTTACCTTGGTTGCTGAGGTGCCAAAGGGTTGTTGTTAAGGTTTTTGAGTGGATTTAAGCTTGGAGAGGCTGCTGGAGCTCCATTCTTGAAGAGGTCTACAAGGGTAAGAATCTTACCCCTTTATTCTCCATTCTTGCACTAGCTTTTGACCTATCTTGCATCTGTTTTTGAGCTTAGTGTATAACATATAAAAGTTCTGATTTTGTTAGTTTTAGAACTTTGTTTAAAGTTTCTTTGAGGTTTGGGGTTGTTTCCCCCCTCCAAGGCCTTGTTAGGCCTTGTTTAAGGCCATCTACTTTGGCCCTTTCTTTGAGCTTTGCATGACCTTTCTACCACTAAAATCCAGAGGATTTTCAGTGGTGGAAGAGTGGTTTTGAGGTCCTAAAT
The DNA here is from genome assembly GCA_036172215.1 of Camellia granthamiana. NCBI lineage: Eukaryota > Viridiplantae > Streptophyta > Magnoliopsida > Ericales > Theaceae > Camellia > Camellia granthamiana. The sequence goes on along the minus strand of CM069910.1, from coordinate 23,070,629 downwards.
GGGAGAGGGTCATCCCCTCTCCATATTGCCTTTGATGCTCACACAAATGGCTTGTGTTGTAGCTTGTATGCTTAGCTTTGTTTAGCTTCTTTTCAATGCATATTTGTGCTTATTTTGCCATGGTTTACCTCTGTTTAAAGTGAGTTTAGACACACCATGCATGCCTTGCATACTTGTCTTGTAATGCCATGAAATTGCCTTAACATGCTTTGTACTTTAAGCCTTGTTTTTTAGCATGATTTTGGCCTAGCTTTGTGAAGCTTTTATGCATGTTTTAGTATGCTTGAGGTCTATTTTTGGTTGTTTGGGTCATCCATGACTTGCTTTGTATAGCTACCACGCAACCTAGCTTGTATGCTTTGAGTGTTGGCCCCTCTAGCATGCTCTCCTTGCATCATTTCAGTGGTTTGGCACCACTTATCATGTCATTTCAGTCCATATAGCATGCTTGTGTACTTGCATTTATGGCTCCTTTGATGCTTCAAAAGGTTTGTGTTTTATGCTCCATGTTTGGGTCATTATGCATGCCTTTAGATTTAGGTCACTTAGATGCCATGTAAGTGGTTTTTGGGGCTTACTTTGGCACGATTTAGGACTGTTTTGGTTTACTTTGGTCATTTGTTTCATGTGTCACATGACCATAGTTTAAGTCCTTGGACTTTGTTGCATACCTTGATTGCTTTATTTAGTTGGTTTGGCACCATCCTTAACATGATTTTCAAAGCTTATAATGTATGCCATTTGTCCATGTTTTGTCCCTTTTAAGTGTGCTTAAAAGTTGCTCTTTGATGCCCAAGTGTTGGACCTTGTTTGCATGCATGTTTGTATGTGTATTTGCCTTCATTTCCTTGGCATTTGGCCACTGTTTTGGGCCTATTTGAGAGCTGCCCAAATTGGTATAAGTCCATTTGTTCGCATGTTGTTGCATGCTTGGCCTATCGCATGTTGTTGCATGCTTGAAACACATTGCATTTGGCATGCACTTCCTTGATTAAGTTACTTAACATGTTACATGTCTTGCATACTTACATGTTTACATTGCATCTTGCATGCTTGATTAACTCGCATACTTGGTACATGCTTGTTCGCTTAGGTTGCGTGCCTAGTATACATTGCTTGTTCACATGTTTGATAGGTTGTCACATGCTTGCATGTTTGCATGCTTGTTCCCATGCTCATGTTGCATACTTAGCTCGCATGCTTAGGTTGCATTTTGCATGCATGCCTTGCCTCTTGAATTACCATGATAGAGGTTGGCCCCCTTGTGTGTTTATGTGCATTACATTTGACATCAAAATGCACAACTTGGCTTCTTGGGCCATATTGCATGGAAATGCGCGATTGGTGGTCCGAGGGTCGAACACCATATCCCTTTGAGTCATAAACATGATAAGGGGTGTGGTGGTGCAAACACTGCGTCGAAATGCATTGCCATGCCTTGTCTTGTCCTCTGCTGCTGTCAAAACAGGATTCTGCAGGCATAGATGGCCGACTGACCACATTGAGTGCCGGCCGACCACAAATCTTTGGCCGAGAGCCATACTAATGGTCGATGACCACTTTCCCATGGCCGGTGACCATTCCTCATGGCCGGTGGCACCCTACAGTGTTCAGAGAGTGCTCTTTGGGACTTGTGCAATTTTCAAAGGCATAAAACAGTGAAAACAGAGGCAGCTTGTACATGGTGGTGGATTTCCAAGCGGAGTCGAGCACGCATGCATTGGACCTTCTTCCGAGGCTGTTTTATCGCTTTATTAGCTTAGTTAATTTGCTTAACTAGTTAATTGGTTTGTACTATTTAATTAGCTTGTCAGTTGATTAAATTGTATTATTCTTTCGGTCCCTCCGAGCGAGGGTGAATTTGTAATAAGTGTGCGTGTGTGTGTGTGAATGTCTTCCCACCCCACGTCTTTCTCCCTTTTACTTACCTACTTTTGATGGTTAGTATTAGGACATGTCTTGATTAGCATACTTATGATAGCATGTTTGCATCCATTCATCTGTATTGCACGCACCGGGCTCGGCGCATCATACTAATTGCATAGTATTTCAAATCTAACCTGAATACATGTTATCTGCCGCATTTCACATGCCATCCATAGATTAGCCGAGCCTATTCTAGCTGCATTTTGCCTGCGATGCATTAGCCATTTTAACATGAACTAGGATCATGCATTGATTACTAACTAGTTTCTGTTTTGGCTTGGAGTACTAGGTGAGTATTTATGCTTTAGCATCTTGTATGTATGTGAGTGTTAACATGACAGCATGCTTGCCATGAGGCTACATGTTTATGTGATATAACTGCCTGAATGCCTGTGGGTGAAGGTTGGATTGCTTGAGTTGGAACAACTCGTTAAAATCTGTGTTTTAGCCTACTTGCAAGTAGCAAAATTCAAACTACCTTTCAAAACGAGCGGATATGCAATGCTTTGTTTCAAATTAGGCGATCTAGTCTATACTTTTGTGTTGTGCGCATCACCTAGTAAGATTAGCTAATTAACCGGAATAAGAGCACATAATGTTTTCAAAACTAGATATCATGGTTAGTAGAGGCCGATCTTTGATCAGGCGAGCGGGGGTGCTCATAGCTGACCTTTTCCAATCGTACCCAAGTTCTCGAGCCGAGGCAACTTTGGTGATGACGGACACGTGGCCTTAGGCAAACGAGTCAGGGTTTCCTAAATTCCCCCATAAAAAATATTTAGGTGGCGACTCTGTATTTGGCAAAGCAGTCCATGTTTGGCACTTTTTTCAAAAAAAATCTATTTTCAAAAACGATTTGCCGGATTTGGACTCTTTGATGATTCATCGGTCTTGCATTACACTCTGTGAGATTAGATACAGGACCGTAACATTGAGTCTTGAACTGTAGTGAGCCCAATGAACAAAATGGGGGATTCCCTCCCGGGACGTTCGAGGACGTCTACAGTCCCATCTGACTCTAAAAAAGATTCAGAGGACTCAGTCCCCATATCAAAACTTTCCAATGCCGAGAAGAGGACTGTCGAGGCTGAAGCATCTCACGCGCCTTCGCAAAAGAAACCAAGGTCGGAGGGTGCAGAGGGCCTAAGTGCTTCTCACTCTCATGAGCCTTGGCCCCTTGCCCTCATGGTTGGGGACCAGCCTATGTCGGCCAAAGACAGTGCCATCGATAGCATTCAAGTCGGCGCTACACTGTCTATAGCCATTCTCCTGCTATCCGACATGAATAGAATGGTCGAGATCACCGAGTACGAGAACTTCACGCTCATGATGCAACACTCTGTTCTGGTAAGTCCTTAACTTAGGTGTTTCCCATTTGGTTTCTTCATTTGTACTTAGTCAAAAGGTTTCTCTAACTTGCTCTTTCCCTTGCAGGCCATTCAACATGCTCACTCCTTTGCGGTTAAACCTCTCCCCTCATGCCTTAGGTTCAGAAATTTTCCTTGAGAGTTATAGATACACACTTGTCTCTATATTTCCTTGTTTGCTCTTGTTTTGTGCCTTAAAGTGTAGTTTTATCATACTATTGTACACAAACACACACTTAAACACCATACTATTGTTGCTGAGGCTCTTTGAGGTTGGTTTTGGAGTTTTTGGACTGGTTTGAGCTCAGGAAAGTTGCTGGAGTTGTAGCTTTGAAGTGGTTCTACAAGGGTGAGTTAACTAGCCCTTAAACCCTTCTTTTTTCTTAAGCTTTTATCCCTATTTGCATGGTGTTTTAGGCTTAACTTCCTACTGCAAAAAGTTTTGTTTTTCAGTCCTTGTGATGTTTGTTTAAGGTCACTTTTGTGTTGGGGGTGGTCTCCCCCCTCTTAGGCCTTGTTTGGCCTTGTTCTTGTGCCTTCTTTTTAAGCTATCGGGACCACCTTGTTTTGGCCTTCTCACCACTGAAACTCAGAGGAATTTCAGTGGTGGAAATGGTGTTTTGAGGTGCCAAATGGGAGAGGATCATCCCCTCTCCTTGTGTTTGGAATGCTTGCTTTGAATGCTTCATGTTTGAGCATGTTTGTTAAGCTTATGTTGGCCATATCTTAGCATGTATTTGGAGTTATTTCAGCATGGTGTACCACTTTTTTGGCTTGGTTTTGTCATCTCATGCATGCCTTATACACTTGTAGTGTAAATCTCACAAACTAGTCTTGTATGCTTCATGAAGTAGCATGTCATTCTAGCTTGTTTTGAGTCCATCTCAGCATGTTCTTGGTGTTGTTCTGCCATTTCATACCTTTGTTAAGATTTGGTTTGGTTGGCCCTTGCATGCTCCTTGCACTTGTAGTGCAATTCCATTAACTAGCCTAATGTGTATCATGCTTTAACATGTCATTCTAGCATGCTTTTGGTTTAACTTCAAGAAACTTTTGTCCATGTTTTAGGATGCTTAAGCTCTAATTTGTGTTTTTTGGGTCTTGCATGCCATGCTTTGTATAGCTATAGTGCATTCTAGCTTGTTAGCTTTGTGTATCAAGTCCACTAGCATGCATTGCTTGGCCTACTTGAATGATTTGGCATCATTTGTAATGTGATTTCATTCCATGTAGTGTGGCCATACACTCACATCTTTCACTTATTCAATGCGTTGGAGGGTTTCCCCTTTATGCCTTAACATGAGTCATTGTGTATGCCTTCATGCCTAAGTTTGCGAGCTATCATTTCAGTGTGTTTTTGGGGTTATTTTGCCATGATATAAGTCTGATTTTTGTTGGTTAAGTCATCCCATGCTTGGTCTTGGTAGGTGTAGTGTAATCCTCCCTTTTGGCCTTGCATATTTCATGCTTCATGCTCACCATGCTAGCTTATTTTGGCTTCCTTCCATACATGTTTTAGCATCATTTTGACATGTTCTAGGACTATTTTGGGTTGCCTTAGCTATGTGCTTCATGTTTTGCATAGTTGTAGTACAAGTGCCTATGCTAGCTTTGAGTTTTGAGTACCATAGCATGCTTCATTTGCATCATGTACATGATTTGGCATCATTTAACATGACATTTTAGTGCATATAGGACTGCCATATTCTCACTTATTCATTCTTTAAGTATCTTTGAGTATTGTGCATTGTTGCCTAGTTGCTAGCTTAGCTTGTATGCCATCTTGCCTTGGCCTTTGAGCCCTCATCTTAGCATGTTTTGGTCTTTGTTAAGACCTATTTAAGCTCTATCCATAGTTGGTTCATGGATTTGTGCCATGTATTGCATGGCTCCTTTGTAGTCCTCTATGCTAGCTTCATGCTTTAAGGACCCTTGCATGCTATACTTGTGTTATTTGGATGATTTGGCATCATTTCATACCTTATTCCAGTGCACTTAGTGTTGTTACACTTCCACATTTGTCACTCCTTGAGCACTTTTGAGAGTTGTGCTCTTATGCCTAGTCAATAGGCCCTTGCATGTGCATGCTTGTATATGCTTTTGTGCCTTAGTTTCATCATTATGGCCACTGATTTAGGCATGACTGAGGTCTGTCCATTTTGCTTTAAGTCCATTGAGCATGTTGGTTTTCATGTTGTTCGCATTGTGCATGCCTATGTTATATTTCATTAAGTATGCCATATCGTTCATTGCATTGAGTATGCCATCTTACATTGCATTGTGTATGCTATGTTGTTATTTGCACTGTGTATGCCAAGTTGTTGCTTTGCATTGAGAATGCATGCCCTTAGCATTGGTAGTTTGATCATACTCGCTTGCATGTTGTTGCATACTTGTCCCTTGCATGTTGTTTGCATGCTTGTTTTATTATATTGCATGTTTGCATACTTGAGTTGCATTGCATGTTTGCATGCTTGATGTTGCATTGCATTGTGTATGCCATGTTGTTGCTTGCATTTTGTTTGGAATAGGTGTTAGTCCAAACATGAGAAACGATGGATGTTTCATACTTACAGTGATGAAACGTGCCTCAATTCTCGGTCGCCGATGCTCTTGATCATACATGATAGAGTTTTAGGCCTTATGTGTTTATTTGTGCATTCATTTTACATTGAATTGTGCAATTTGGCTTCTCGGCCATCATGCATCGAGATTTGTGATTGGTGGCCCGAGAGCCGAGAACCACGCTCCCTTGAGCTTATGAAATGATAGGGAGGGTGGTTGTGCACACATATCTTGCAAATACATTGCCATGCCCTTTCTTGCTCTCTGTTGCAGCAAACTGGAGTCTGGCAGCAAAAACTGGTCGGCCGACCAGTAATACTAGCTGGCCGACCCCTTTTTCTGGTTTTCAGCAAAGAAAAGTGGTCGGTAGGTGGTCTCCCTCCTCAACAACTGGTTGGCCACCCTCCCACAGGTCCCGAAGGTGAGTTGGAAGCTTTCTAAAGCTTGGTGCAAGGTTCTGGGAACAATTGCAAACAGAGGCAAGTTGGGGCATCGCGACGGATTTCCGGATAAGGCGACCGAGCATGCATCCAGTCTTCTCCCTCTGAGAACCTCTTTTTAATGCTTTACTTAGCTAATTTGCTTAGCTAGTTTATGCTTTGGTTCTGTACTTAATTAGTTAATGCATTTAACTTTTCAATTTGTGTTGTAATAGCTTAATTAGTTAGCCTATTAGTTAATTAATTTTGTTTTGTAATAATTAGTTTAATTAGCTTAGATTAGCTAGTTAGCTTTTTATTCGGACTCTCCCTCGAGAGGGCCAACTGTTGTAATAAGTGTGCGTGTGTGTTATGCATGTCTTCCAACCCCCATTTCTTTCTCCCTTTTACTTAACCGCTTACGATGGTTAGTTTAGGGCATATTTCAATTAGCATCCTTATGCTTGTATGCGTGCATCATTCATCTGTCTTCCATGCACCGGGCTCGGCGCATCATACAAACCGCATTGTATTTCAATACATTTACTTGAATACATGTTCAACAGCATGTTATCAAGTTGCATCTCATATGCCATCTCAGAATAGCCGAGCATATTTCTAGTTGCATTTTGCATGCGTTGCATTAGCCATCTTAACATGAACTAGGATCATGCATGATTTCTAACTAGTTCTCTATTTTGGCACGGAGTACGCTGTAAGTGTTTATGCTTTAGCATCTTGCATGAGTGTGAGTGTTGCCATGATAGCATGCTTGCCATGAGGCTAACTGCTTATGTGATTAACTGCCTGAATGCCTGTGGGTGAAGGTTGGATTACTTGAATTAGAACAATTTATTGAAATCCTCGTCTTAGCCTACTTGCGAGTAGCAAACTTCAAACCGTTTTCAAACAAACGAACATGCAATGTTTTGTTCCAACTTAGGCAATCTAGTCTATACTTGTATGTTGTGCGCATCACATAGTAATTCTAGGTTAAATAACCGGAATCAGAACACATGTGTTTTCAAAAACAACATATCATGTTAGTAAAGGCTGATCTTTGATCGGGCGAGCGGGGGTGCTCATTGCATGACCTTCCCCTCTCGTACCCAAGTTCCCGAGCCAAGGTAACTTTGGTGATGACGGATATGTGGCCTTAGGCACGAGTCAGGGTTTACTAAATTTCCCCAAAATAAAACAATTAGGTGGAGACTCTGTATCTGGCAAAATAGTCCATGTTTCACACTTCTTTATTAAAATCAGTTTTCCAAAATGATTTGCCGGATTTGGACTCTTTGGTGATTTATCAGTCTCACATTGCACTTTGTGAGATTAGATTCAGAACCGTGACACAAGTCCGAACGGTAGTAGCTAATGAACAAACAAATTCGCGCCCTCGCAGTGCGGAGCTCGGGAGTTCTCGGGGCGGTCTAGAGCATCTAACCAATACGGGTATGGGATAGGGGTGTTACTGATAGCGCCTGACAATTCCCACATACCTTTAGCTTTCAAACTCCGGTTCAAGGTGTCAAACAACGAAGCAGAGTACGAGGCATGTATCGCTAGCTTGGAAGCCACCCCGGAACTAGGAGCAAAACGGTTGGACGTCATTGGGGACTCGAACCTGGTTGTGTCTCAGGTGAAAGGAGACTGGAAGGTTAAAGAAGAGAAGATGAAAATCTATCACCAAACCCTGGATGTTTTGATTCCTATGTTTGAAAAGCTAACCTTCACGCATCTATTAAGAGAGAGCAACAAGTTCGCTGACGCTTTATCAACTCTATCTTCTATGATAGACATCCCTTTGGGAGTCCGGATGCGTCCAATCATTATTGAACAGAGGTATGTGCCGGCCTACAAGTTAATCGCCGCAATAGATGAGGTACAAGATCAAAACCCCTGGTACCATGACATTTGGAACTTCTTGGAGAAGGAGGTTTATCCACTTGGGGCAAATGCCAAAGATAAAAGGGCGATACGGCGAATGGCTACTCAGTTTATCATCTACAGGGGTAAATTGTATAAGTGGGGCCATTTGGGAATGCATAAACTATGTGTTGATGAAGAAGAGTCGAAGCACCTAATGGAGGCCATCCATGGAGGAGAGTGCGGATCGCACATGAGCGGAGTGATACTAGCTCAAAAAATTCTCGGACAGGGTTACTACTGGTCAACCATGGAGGAGGATTGTATTGGTTTTGTTCAGCGATGCCACAAATGCCAGATCCATGCAAATCGCATGAATATTCCGCCATCGAATCTATACAACATAACTTCACCGTGGCCATTTTCAGTCTGGGGAATTGATGTTATTGGTGCAGTTACTCCGAAGGGGTCAAATGGGCATGAATACATTCTGGTGGCTATAGACTACTTTACAAAGTGGGTCGAGGCCCAATCCTACGCAGTGCTAAAAGCGTCACACATAGCTAAATTCATCAGGAACAATATCATCTGTCGTTATGGGGTCCCGAATGAGATCATATCAGACAATGGTTCCCATTTCAAAAAGGAAGTAATCGAATTATTGGAGAAATACAATGTGGCTTTTCATAAGTCATCTACATATCAGCCGCAAACCAACGGAGCTATTGAGGCCACCAACAAGAACATCAAGCACATTCTACAACATATGGTGGAAACCTACAAGGGCTGGCTAGATAAGTTGTCGTTTGCTCTTTGGGGCTACAGAACGTCGATTCGGACTTCTACTGGGGCAACTCCGTATTCCTTGGTTTATGGGATAGAGGTTGTTCTGCTGATTGAAGTTGAGGTTCCATCGCTGCGGGTGATGGCTGAGTGCCAGATAGCAGAAGTGGATTGGCAGCAGAACAGGTTCGAGGAACTTATGTTGTTCGATGAGAGAAGGCTGAAAGCACTGTACCATATCCAAGGTTATCAACGCAGGATTTCCAGGGCTTTCAACAAGAAAGTTAAGTGTAGGAATCTGAAAGAAGGGAATTTGGTGCTCAAAGACAACCGAGCTCCCATCCACGACCCTAGGGACAAGTTCAGACCTGATTGGACTAGTCCTTATATCATCAAGTCTATCTGGTCGGGTGGAGCTGTTGTTCTCATGGACTTGGATGGCCTTGAATTCTCCTAACCAATCAACATGAACAAGTTGAAGAAATACTACCCCTGAGTGGCTCGCTAGGTCGAAAACTCGAAAGGGCGACCTAGGAAAAAGTTAGAGCACAAAAAATTAGAAATAAGAAAAATTGAGCTCGCAAGGTTGAAAACCCAGAAAGGACGGCCTTGGTAAAAGTTAGAGCACAAAAGGAGAGTGTTAATACCTGAGTGAACTCAAACCGAACTACGTAAGGCTTGATTCCCATCTTTGGGATACGTAGGCAACTTCATTCTGAAGTCCAGCCATAAACACCTCCAAATCAACTGGGTCCATGTGATTGTCTTGGTCATCTCTGTCTTTTTTGCATCCAAGAGTTCGGTTGTGATCTTTGCTATCAAAACTGGTTATAGTGCAGTGTAATGTTATTCAGACAAGGGGTAACTTTCCAGTTATTGGATTCGGGGTTATGCATCTCAAGGATAGGTTCTCGGTGTGTCCAGCTGTGATCCATATCGAAAATGGTTTTGAAAAGTTTTAATAAAAGTTAACTTTGTTCAAATTAATCTTTTTACAACTTAGACCATCTTTGGACCAAATGGAAAATTTTCAGTACCCACGACCTTCAATTTCATTGATTTCATTACAGAGTTCTCCGACTCTTGATACAAACCAAAGTTGCTTTTTATTACATTCAAAAAGAAAACTTGAAAGTACAAATTAAAGCAATAAACTTGGGGCATAGTCAAGTCAGGTGTTCCTGCGCCGCCTCCCAGAGCTTGCGGAAGCTTCGGATGCCAAAGTAGGCCCAGTTTGTGCCTCATCTTCAAGCCAAGCTATGCATTCGCCAAAAAGGGCACAACTGAAATTGGGCGCAGGGACCAGAAGTTCTCTTGTTCTCCGGGCAATGATATACCAAGCTAGCTGTGAGCCTCGGATCAGAAATAGAGCTGGGTACTCTATCCCCTCTTCCGGGCAGGTCTGGTCCTGTCCGAACTGACGCCGAAACTGAAATGGGAAGTAGAAGACACAGTGCGTCAAGCCCATCAGCTAAATGTCAGGCTGCTGGGACATGCTGTAGATCATCTCAGGAAGATCAAGCCTGGGCAACGCCAAGCGATGTCAATAGCAGACCTGTTACACATCCAGTGGCACCACCACCCCTCGTTCGGAAAGTCAACTAGCCGAGGGCGGAAGAAATAGCTACGTGCTGAATATGTAGGACAAGCGTCCACTACCTTCAACTTATCCATCAACCATACCTGGGGAGGGATGAAAAATAAAAGAGATTAAAGAATTGAGAGGTGTACGTAGAGGGAAAAGTAAGAAAAGGGTTTTGAGAGAAAAACAGAGCCTGAGGGCCGAGTGATGTGAGAAACACATGTGAGAAGGGTGGAAAACATTACCTGCAACAGTAGTGGACTCCCTGCAAACTTGGTTGTTTCTCAGTGGTGGAAAGCATCCAAACCCATCAAAGTCTCGGCTAGTGTCAAGCTAATGCAGCTCTTGCCCTCTTTTAAGCCTTGGGCAACTTCGATCAAGAGAATGCTCGACCTTCGAAGCCAGGGGCAAGCAGGAAATGAGCTAACATGCACAAACAGAGGGCATGCTGTCGAAAAATTTGCCAAAGGCGGTTACCGCGGTCACCGGCGTCTGAAAATCGATGAATCAACTTGGGGATGTCCAACTCCCTGTTGTGAACAAAGGACCGAGCATCATGTGAAGTAAGCCCACACATCCGTCCTAAAGCTTGAATGTGGCCAAAACGAGACTGAGGCAAGATTTCCTCGTCACGCTGTATTTCCATCAAGGCTTGGAATTCTTCAATTGTGGGGCACACCTCTTGTCCCCCCAAGCTAAAAACATGTGTGACCGGGTTCCAACATCTAGTCGCGGCATAGAGGAACGGAAAGCACAGTGGAGTACAGCTCAGTGGGAATAGTGCATTTATCCTGAAACCCCAAAAATTCAACTTTTTCGAGCCATCTAAAGTTGTGATCTAATCAGACAGTTTTTCGGTGAAGAATGGCTCCATTTGTGGCAAAAACAGAGTTGAATTGAGGAAACCACGAAGCTGGAGCTTTTGTAGAAGATAAGGCATTGAGTGGAATACAGGTAGCAGCAATCTGGAGGCTCCCACCATGACTGGCCAACCAACCAGTTAGAGTAGTCAACCGGCCACCTTTTCTAGCCGACCAGCCACTTAAGTGGCTGACATCCACCACCAAGTGGCCGATAATGGTCATAAGTGGCCGACAGCCTCTTTTTGCCCCCCAACAAAGTGTCTTTGGTCTTCCTGTGTGTTGAGGATGCTAAAAACCTGTGTTTTGTTCTACACTAGATGCGTCATGCTCTTTTGTTTAGCAGTTTTGTTGTTTGTTGCAATTTGCTTATCGAGTTGTATTTTGTTGCGTTTATCGAGTTGTTATTTTGTTTATCGAGTAGTCGCATTAGTTGTTCTTTGTGTTGGCTTGTGTTGTTTGTTATGTTTTGGTTGGTTCACTACCTGACTAAGAAATTGTCAAGACAATGTACAAATGTTCAATTTTCATCAATCCTGTTTTTGTGTAAAATGGTGCGATGCGATGCTCAGAATACAAAATGCAACACTTTTATCGAAAAATTTGTTTTCATTCCATCGTGGTTTCTTTTTTACAAAAAGTACAAGTTTTAAAGAGAGTAAAACTGCCTAAGGCTGTACAATGTGCTAACAACTAGCAAAAAGAAAACAAAGCAAAAAGCATCTGAATCAGTGCCAACTATCTCAAGATCGAGAGGCCCTCTTCGTCCTCTTTCTCGGTTGTGCGGACTCAGAGCTATCACCGTTGATGCCACTATCTAACTCTGAGTCGGAGCTTGAACCGGAGCTGCCTCCGCTCCCATCCCCAAAACCCTCCTCAACATCATCATCACCCTCAGAACCTGAGCCAGTGTCGTCGTCTTCGCCCTCAGATGACTCTGACTGGGGACTCACTAGCTCCTCGTCCTCACTAGTCTCATCATCGTCATCACACATGACAGACTCCTGACCTCTTCCTCGGCCACGTGCCGGAATCTCTCTCCCTACTGCTGGAGAAGGCTCTGATGGTCCTATCTAAAGAGGTGTGACCTAAAAATGCAGTTGGAATATATCAGTTATGGTATGAGTATCAGATGTAAGTATGGTGTGCAGGCTGAACGCATGCAGAAGTCAGATACAATATGTGGATGCAATATGTCAGATGTGATCTATACATGCAGTGTATCAGTGCAATGGGAAAATGATCAGTTTCAGTATATCAGTAGAAATATGATAACCGAAATGCAAGAAAATTGAAAAGTGCCTGTATATCGTGGGAGCTAAGCATCGTCTCTCTCCTTAGGATCATGCCCTCAAATAAGGCCATCACCTCGAGTAACTCCTCGACATACTCTATAGAGGGCTACAAGTGCAAGTTGAAACCATGAGTGCATGAATGAATAAAAATTTGAGCGAACTTAAAATGAATGAAAACTGTAATGCATACCGGTGGTGAGTCAGGTGTCCTGACGTATCGATGACCAGGCAATGGGGGCTCAAGTGGAATCTGATAGGGCACTTCGGAGTACCGCCAACCTGTCAGCTCAGTCGGAAGATCAGGCCATCCAACACTCTGCCTAGTGGGAGGCATCTCTCTAGGCTCACCTCTCGGTGTCCGAGCCCTGCTCGTCGAGGGGGCGTCCACAGCCCGAGCCCTGCTTATAGAAGGAACATCTGCTACCCGAGCTCTGCTCATTGAAGGGGGCTCTACAGCTCAAGTCTTGCATGACAAAGCAAGATCAGATGTCCTCCTCGCGGGAGCACGACCACCTGTCAACGGGGGCATCAAGTACGTCTAGAGATAAGCAATGTAGTCCCCCTCCTCGATTAATCGGTTTGCATTTGCACCTCGCATGAGCTCAGTCATCTCCTAAGGGAAGAGACTCTCTGTAGCTCGCATAGAAGGTGGAGGCAGTAAGGGAACTGACTATAGTAGCAAGCCCAGTGTCTGGCACATGAAGCGCTCGCCAAGGAACCAGGCTCGGCCTACGAGTCCCTCGAGCACAAACCGGTACCGAGAAGCGCCCCAGGCTCCGGCAAAATGAAATCAGGTCCTCTCTGACATCCCCGCCTAAGGCTGCCATGTAATCTGCAAACAACAAGTGCATAGGTTGATGAGTTGTGGTCAGAGATGTAAAATGAATTGGACCTAAAAGTAAGAAGAATTGTGAGTTTCAAGTTACCTCTACTGTCCTCATGGTGTCAAAATACTGACGAAGGTAGGGGCGGGTCTCGGGCCCTCGGCTAGCACCGGCTGTCATAACGATGTGAATATGGTACCTCGAGAGGTGTCTCAACCTCCGGCTCGGGGGCAAGCGCTGGGAAATAGGCGTATACCCATAGTTGTGAAAAGCAAGATAGTGGCAGTCAGAATACCGAATACAGAAAATGCAGAAAGCAAAGTGTGTAGTACAGTGTATAAGTGCAGAGTAGAGACTAGACTATGTGTGTGTGTGCAGTGTACAAAAAGTGCAAAGTAGAAAGAATGGTAGAAAATGTAAAGAAAAAAGGGAAAACTAAGTTGTGTACCTCTTAGGCTCTCCAATAGCCGCCTACTCTGTTCCCGCTCCTGCGAGAGGTCGAGCTCGTGTAACAGTAGAGAGTGGCGAGTCCGGCGCCGCCCCAATCATAATGACGCACCTAGGGTAAGTCCACTAAGGCGCTCAACAAAAATAGCCCGACTGTGTTCGCCCTGTTGGCGAACAAGGTAGTGCGAAGAGGAACATGAGAAAACCTAGGGCGCACTGCTCTGTAGCCTCAATCGTCACAGGCTTAGTCCCTCAAAAATGGTCTGAGAACCAGGTGTATCTGACCGTGCCTGAGCGGAAAATCAGTGGGTGTGCTCCCAGTAGATAGGTCCAAGCAGCCTCCCACTGGCCCATATCAAAATCATATGGGATCGGCTAGCCTCCTACCTCAAGGCCTATCAGCATCGCAAAGTCATACGGGGTCATGGTCATATCCCCGGTGGTAGAGAAATGGAAGGAGTTGGTGGTGTCCCATTATCTCTCTACCAATGCGCCTAGTAGGGTCCTGCTCGCCATGAGATGCGAGAACCCCATGCATAATAGACCAAACCCAGCCTCATCAACAATCTATCGGACACCGTCAGGAAGATCCATATACCACTCTCTCGCCGTGGTGGACCTGTATCCCTTGGTGAAACTGGAGGCAACCTGCGTGGATGAGCAAAAATATAGAGGGTGAATGTGTTGCATAAATACAGTAGGTGAGTTTGTTCAGAATGAGCAGAAATACAGTGTGTACATGTGTTCAGAATGAGCAGATGAAATAAAGAGCAAATGTGCGAGCTATGCAAGAAATGTAAAGTGCATCGTAGAAAATGTAAGAATACAATGTATACCTCGAAGGCATCATGGGACAGATGGTACTCAGGCTCCCGTAGTAGCTGATCTGTAGGTGCACGCCATGCAAATCCAGTAAAGTGGCGCACTGTGCTAGGTGGTAGTATATGTGCCTTGGGATGATACATCGCTGGATCGAATGGCCGAACTCTCGGCAGCAACGGTATGACGTTAGGCTCCCCCTCCATCCTTGGAGAACCTCCGTCGTGCGGAATGTCATCTTCCGTCTGAAAAGAAGATGAAAAGTAGGCAAAAATGAGCAAAATGGGCGAAAGATGCCAAAAGTCAACAAAAGTCAACTCTCGGGAAGAGAAAAAGTCAAAGAAAGTCAAAGCCCGGGAAAAGTTGCTAAACTCAAGGCAAACTTAAGGGAAACAAACCTCGAGTGGTGAAAATGGAGGAAAAAGCTCCGAAAATAACTTTTGATCGGTTTAAAACAAAAGAAACCGAAAGGTTTTAGCGAATCAACTTTGCGAGGGGCATTGGAAAACGCATGTGGAGCACAGATCTGAGAGAAAAAAGGGTCTAAGAAGGAAAAGGAAGAGTTTTCGGCACTGTGTGCGTGATGAACAGTGATTTGGGTGTGTTTTTAAAGATCCCCGTGTAAAAAGACAAAACTGTCCCAAATTTCCTTGAATTGGCCAACTGGCCAGTTTTTGTGGCCGACAGATTTGGCAAATGGCCGACATGCTCCCAGGGTGGCCGACAGGTCTCCAGTGTTCCCCCTGAGTAGTTTCAGACTATTTTTGAGTCCTTGGCTCTTGGGAAAGTGCAAGAAAAGTTCACTTTTTGGTTTAAAGTGTCTCTGTCGAAGTTTCAAGACATGTCTTCAATGCATGACTCATCGTTATCCGGCACGAACGAGATGTATCCTTTTGAAATACATTGTAGCTCCTCCGAGAGGTAAATCGAAGGTTCCAATTGGATCAGTTTTGTTAAGACGTGCATTTCTTTTTTTGTTGTTCCGCATCAAACATGCTATTAATGTTACATTGAATATGCATTGTTATTGTGCACGGAATATGTATGTTGTGTTGCATTGCATTACCTATGTTCTCATGTTTGCATAGAATATGCCTATTGTGTTGTATTACATTCTGTATGCCCTTACATTCGCGTAGAAAATGCCCATGTTTCATCTTGCATTGTGCATGCATTGGTGTTGAATTGAACATGCCCCATGTTTCATCTTGCATTGTGCATGCATTCGGTGTTGTATAGAACATGGTCCATGTTATGCTTTTGTTTTGTTCCTGGCACAATGTGTAGGTAACATTCCTCGCTAAGCGTTGTGTCATGGTTATTCGTCTTGCATCGAACATGTATTCCTATTGTGTTGTACCTGTCAAAGTTTTTTTCTCTTGCAGGCGCGATATTGTATGTACAGTTCATTCAAAGGAATTCCAGATAAAACCATTCCTCTCCATATACCTTACTTTGGTTAAAAGTGTTTGGACTGTGTGCCCCACACTTATACCTCTTGGCTTCGATTAGAAGTGTTTGGACCGTGTGTCTGACACTTATACCCCGTTGGTTAGAAACAGTTGGGTTGTGTGCCCGATGTTTATACCACCCCGTTGGTTAGAAACATTTGGGTCATGTGCCCGATGTTTTTACCACCCCTTCGGTTAGAAGCATTTGGACTGTGTGCCCAATGCTTATACCTTGCTTTGGTTAGAAACATTCGGGTACACCCGGTGTTTATACCACCCTGTTTTGGTTGGAGACACTGGGTCGTGTGCCCGATGTCTATACCCCCTTTGGTTAGAAGCGTTTGGACTGTGTGCCCAACGCTTATACCTTGCTTTGGTTAGAAACACTCAAGTACACCCGGTGTTTATACCACTTCTTTGGTTAGAAACACTCGGGTGCGCCCGATGTTTATACCCTATTTTGGTTAGAGACACTGGGTCGTGTGCCTGATGTCGATACCACCCTCTCTGGTTAGAAGCGTTTAGGATGTGTGTCCGACGCTTGTACCACTCTGTTTTGGTTAGGAACGTTGGGTCGTGTGCTCGATGTCCATACCACCCCTTTGGTTAGAAACATTGAGTTGTGTGCCTGATGTTTATACCCTCCTCCGGTGTTTGCACCGCTCCTTTTTCCCTTTCGCACGTGTCGCGTTAGGACGCTTTGGTTAAATGCATCTGGACGGATTCCGATGCTTATACTACTTTTTGCTTTGATTGCATAATGGTTGTATGTGTTTCACCTGTTATTATTGTTCTCTGTGGCTCAGAACCTTAGGGTGTGTCCTTAGGTTCGCACCACTTCTCTCTTCACGTGTACCATGCGCTAAGGATTTTGTTTGCCGCTCCGGGTGCGCCCGACGGTTGTGTTTCTTTGCCTTTTCTGTGCGAGGCACAGTTAAGATGGCATGATTTTCTTACATCCTTTCTGCATGAAATGTGATTTGGTTCATGTTAACTTGCTTATGCATGGGTTTGCTGTAGCACTTCTTTGCATAACATTTGCATCTGGATGTTTCTTTACTGCCCTCATTACATGATCATAAGTTATGTTCTGCATCGTGCATGTCATTTGCATTTTGCCCCTGCCTGCGGGCGCATCTATATTGTTACCTTGCCTATTTGTCTGAGTCTTCAGCCTTTTCAAAAATGGGTCATCTCTAGGCTTTGACATTCACTCTCATCATTACATGACTTCCGAGTTCTGTCAAAAAGGGGCAACTGTAGACACCCCATTTTTGACCGACCTCAAGACTTTGACGTCATCGTTTGTGCGCTCGATGATTGTGCATGTCTGTGCTCATTTTGAGTGCCCGAAGGTCTTGGCTGAGTGCCCTGTCTTTGGACCTCTAAACTCTCTGTGTTTTGGCCTTGTTTTTGGGCCAAATCTTGGTGCCCCTTGCCTGGGGGGGAGGGCCTTGTCGGCCACTTTTGGCTATTGTTGGCCACTTTTCTCCCTTGTAGGCCACTTGATGTGGCCGGTCGGCTAGGGAAGATGGCCGGTCGGCCACCTAAAGTGGCCGATGGCCATTTTTCTTGTTTTTCAGATATTTTATGTTCCAGCTGTTGATCACTGAAAGCATCCTCCATACACAAGTATGAAGGGATGTAAGCAAGCTTTTTCTTGGTTTTCTATATAAGGGGAGGTCCCTCCCCCATTTTTGGGGTTCAAAATTTTTGTGAGCAAAAATTTCCTCCCTCTCTCTCTAGAATTCTCTCTCTCTATATTCTATGCTTGAAAGTGGAATTCTCTACACATTTGCAAAGAGACTCTTGATCAAACATCCCTATCTTGGAGCTGGGATTCCTTAAGGCTTGTTTGGAGCTCCTAAAGTTGTTCTTGGCTCAGAGAAGTGCCTGTTTTGCCGCTGTGCTTCAAGGGTAAGAACTTGTCCCTTTAAGCTTTGTTTTGGTTTATTGCTTGACCACCTTTGCATGCTATTTTGAGGCTGGTTTTAACCTCTAAAAAACTCTATTTTTAAGTTTTTAAAATAGTGGTTTAGGCCTTGTTTGGTTAGGGGGTGGTTTCCTCCCTTTGCTCTTTGAATTGTAAAGCTTTTTGAGCCTTCTTTCAAAGCTTTTGAAACCCCCTTTTTTTGGCCTTTTAACCACTGAATTCGAAAGGAATTTTAGTGGTAGAAAGTTGGTTTTGAGGACCAAAATAGGAGGGGGTGATCCCCCCTCCTCATGTCTTGTTTGCATGTGTAGATGGCCTAGTATTTGAGCATGCTTTTTTACCTTTTTGTAGCCTAGTTCAAGCATGTTTTTGGCCTTATTTTAACATGATATAACTCTGTTTTTGGCTGGTTGAAGCACCTCTTGTTTGCTTCTTACGCTTGTAGTGTAATTTTGCTCACTAGCCTAGCATGCCTAATTAGTTAGCCTATCATTCTAGCTTGTGTTAGCTCAACTCCAGCACATTTTTGCTACTGATTTAGCATACTTTAGCTCTGTTTTGGGTGGTCTTGGTCATATGTGGTTTGCTTTGTATAACTATAGTGTAAATGGCCTTTACTAGCTTTGAGTTTTAGGGCCTCCAGCATCAAGTGCATGAGATTATTGCATGTTGTAGCATCATTTTGCATATGATTTCAGTGCATATACCTCTGTCACACTCTCACATATTCCACTCTTTCATTGCTTTTGAGAGTTGTGCCTTCTGCCTTGTTTCCAAGCTTAACATGTGAGCATGTTTTCTAGCTTTTGTGCTTCCATTTCAAGCATGTTTTGGCCACTGTTTTAACTTGTTTTAGCTCTGGCCAGAGCTGGTTTTGGTTGTTTGCGAATGATATTGCATGCCTCTAGTGTAGTGTGCTTCACTAGTTGTAATGCTTTTGGCTTTAAACATGTTGTACATGAGTTGTTTGCATGTTTTCGCACTATGTTTCATGCCATTTCAACACTACAATTCTGCAATCTCCCTCTATTCTTCATTTTTCAATTTGCTTTGAGAGTGGTCTTGAGCCTCTTGTTGGCTTGAGTATGAATTTGAGGTGTTCCTGCCTAATGGCTTTAACTCTGTCTTGTGGGTTCCTCCTAGCCAACAGCATGAAACCTCTTTCATGCTCAAAACACTTGAGGCTTAGGCCATCTTTCCAATTAGAAGACAATCGCCATTGGACTTAATCAGTTAATGAACTAATCGGTAATGTAAAATGAGTAAATAAAATTGACTCAAGTAAAACATGACAAGATAACCATGTTGTTTACATTGCATGTGTTTGGATCGGACATTAATCCAAACATAAGAAATGTGGGACGTTTCATACTCAAAGTGATGAAACGTGTCACATTTCTTGGTCGTTGTCACCCTTGAT